>VZTE01004937.1:88473-184299 GCA_013397775.1 Eulacestoma nigropectus | reverse complement strand
TCTCGAGGTTTTGGAGGGCAGAGCCTTCCTTTTATCTCAACCTCCTTACCACTTGTTGCCCTCTTCCTTTCCACATTCCCTGAGGTATTAGGAAAGTACAGCCTTCCCAAACTGCCCACCACATATTCTCCTCTTGAACCTACTGTTTTACCCCAAAGTTCAGGAGTTCAGGCTCGTGCAGGCCCCTGTCTGTTTCAGGAGCCAAGCTCCCTGGGCTCTGCAACAAACCTGCTGTCCGAAGCCAGTAGAGACAGTCAGACCCATTTCAAAGATATTAACACCCATACCTTCACCCATCAAATTGTTTGTAAAGACATGAGGTTTCCTCTCACCAGCAAGCAGCTTCTGGAGTTTATTGTGGAACTCCTTATTTATTTGTGAGTTTATTACAATGTGCATAGGCTGGAAAGTTAAATGACAATCAGTCCTTCAACCAAATACATTTGTCTTCATGGCATGAGTCTCCTTATCTTCTTGCTTTTATTTATTTTTCTGAGTTTAAGATTTCTCCAGCCCACCAAAATGTACAGCTGAGGCTGAGGCAGTGAGCTGCTGTTCCTGGCAGCGCAGGAATGCTCCTGGCTGCACTGTGTGCCTCTAAGAATACATTAGAGCTGTCCTGCACAAAAGGGGGCACCTCCTGAGATAGCAGCCCCGTTAATTACCCTGCTGCTTTCCGTGGCATTCATTCCCCTGGCATGTGAGGAAGGCAAGGAGGCAATGACAGATGGGCGAGCACAAAAGCTGTGAAAAGTCAGTGATGCTCAGAGGTTTTGCAAGAGTGATAATGACCTCGAGATGATCTGATTTTTGTAAAGAGAGGCTTGTTCTGCAATTGTCATCACCTCAGCCTCACATCAGAAAAGCCCTGGGTTTTTTATTTATGCATCTCCTCTGCCTTTCTTGTGTTCTGCCAGTCACTTTTCCCATACTTCTACACAACACAGAGTACAAACACTAATTCTAATTCCCAGTGTGTCCATCCGAGTAGGATGAGTTGGGAACAAGTTTTAGTCCAGACTTTTCTGCTATCTGTGTGAAATCTAATTTCAATTTCTTCTGCTCTAAAACAGGAAAGATTCATCGTTGCAGATTATTTTTAAATGAATGGTGGTGTACAGGTTGGCAGCAGAAATAATATTTCTTTATCATGAAAGTTGAGGTTTGTTTGTACTTTGAAGCGTTGCCCTCTAATGTGAATGCCATGATTTTGTATGCTTAGAAAGTACTCAAAAAAACCCATCTCTTTTTCATGCAAATTTATTTAATACATCCGAGTCAGTGCAGAATATCTTTAAGAAAGCTTTAACTTTTCCAATTTGATTTTTTTTTGTCTGAAAATAATTTTAAAACTATTATTAACTTGCATTTTGTGTTTATTTTATTTGTAAACAAACAAGCCTTAAACAAATACATAGACCAAATAACCAGTTCAAGTAACTGAATAAGCCACCACCAACCCTTTTAAAATCTGCTGCCAGTTTTGGTTGTTTATTTAGCAGCTGGGATGAACATGGAGGAAATATTTGGTGTAAGGAGTTACCTATGGTTTGTCTTAGGTACAGCCTCTACTGTATTTCAAACTATTTTCTTTATCCCAGCCACATTAGACCAGGCTCCTAAACATTTTCTTGCCTGGATCAACATTAATTTTGTGCCGTTTTATTTCCCAGCTTAATACCTGTAATTTCTTGATGGCTACTCAAAGACTAAAAAACTTCATCTGAAGCTGAAGAAATATCTTAGAAACCATTTTAGACTTTCATTTTCTTCTATCATCCTGGTTTGTGGATACTGAATAGAGTTCAGAATATGAAATACTTATATCAATAGAGTAGTAGTGAGAAAAATAAGTAAAAAGAAAAAAAAAAGCATACCTGTGTTCTGAAGCAAAGATTTGCAGTATTTGAGATATATCAATAATTATCTTTGCTGAATAATTTAAGCCTTATCTCCCAACATGTTACAGCTAGTGTGGATGCTTAATTTTAGGTAAAGTGAACACAGCACCCTTGTCTTCTGCTCCAGGAGAGATTTTTCATGGCACTGTCAGCATTGGAGCAGTGAAGATCACAGGATCCCAGAATGGGTCAGGTTAGAAGGGACCACAGTGGGGCATCTACTCCAGCAGGGCCATCCCAGGGCACAGGGCACAGGATTGTGTCCAGAAAGTTCTGGAATGTCTCCAGTGAGGGAGAATCTTCACCTCTCTGGGCAGCCTGTCCCAGTGCCCAGTCACTGCACTGGAAAGTTCTTCCTCATGTTCAGGTGGAGCTTTTGGGGCATCAGTTTCTGCCCATTCCTCTTGTCCTTGCTTGGCTCCATCCTCCTGACACCCTCCTTCCTGATCCTGATGGACATTGAAGAGGTCCCCTCTCAGTCACCTTGATGTCCTGAGCTCTGAGCAGAGCTTTCAGTCCTAACTGCTTGCATCATCTCACCAGGATGTGTTCCACACTTTAGGGAATAATCCAACACATTGCTTGTAAAAGCACACGGTCTTGGCCACTTTCACTGGCCTTAGGGTTATGCTGTCATTCATACAGAAGGCTGGAAATGGTATTTAGCAGTCAGAGCTTCCAAAAATCATTAAAATTTAATTTACTTTTGGGGAGGGAGGCGTAAAGCACAGGAGATTATGTTCAGTTTATGAGCCCTGACCTTTCCTGCTTAGCCATTTCTCCAGTTTAATTTTGGTTCATGAAGTGCATATTTCATATGGCTCTGGTTATTATTACCTACTTCTTATTTTATTATTACTTGAATGTGTATGGGAGGCTATCATTTCCTTTATTGCTGTGGGAGACAGCATCCTGTGTTGGGCAGGAAGTGCAAGGGGGAAACAGTTAAATGTTCTCCGTGCTGAGACTGCAGCCAGCTTCAGGAGAGGGAGCTGAACAGATGCTCTGCACCTTCAGACGTGTTCCTGCCATCAGTGCTGAGAGGACATCAAGGTTTTTAATAGCAAAATGTCTGGGCTCCCTCAAGCCCTGCTGATTTCCCAACCATCTGAGCGGATGTTCAGCTGCCGTAGGACCAGTCACTTAAAGACTCTATTGCAGCTGAGTGATGTTTCCCTTTTTCCCAGTGCTTTTGTAGCTGCTCAGTAATGATCATCATGGGTCACTGTTTATTATCCCAACTTCACAGCAATGTTATTTTTCACAGCCCCCCTACATGACTGTTTTCATTCCGTTCTCTCTTTCCTTTTTGGCTTTGAACCCTTCTCAATCCAGGACAGGAAAAAAGCGGCAAACAATCAAAAAACGCACACTTCCCTGGCCAAAATAGTGTGTCTGGCTAGTAGTCAGAGCCCTAAAACTGAGTGGAAAGATGTGCCTCTCTGCCTTAATGTATCCAGTTTCTTCCAAACTCCCTCCCCTAGCTGCCCCTAACCAGAGCTCGGCAAGCAAAGATAAACCACCTGATTAAAGGAGCTTTAAGCTGTGAAGTCCTTGTACCTGCACCCATGATCAAATCTCCCAAGATAAAAAGAGCCAGAGAGGAGTCAAGACCAATCAGCTGGTCTAAAACATGCAGCTGGAAGAACACTGAGTAAATATATCCTGGTGTTGAGTAATATGTAGATAGTGCCACGAGTGCTCTGTTCATTGTGCACAGCATGTGTGTGTGTGGGAAGGTCTCATTTAAGCAGAAGGGTAGAGAGGAAGAGTATCAGAATCAGCAGTGCTTATAACGTCTGCTCTTTGGGCAACAGGCTCCCATCTCTCCATTTACCATTTCCCAGCAAATTAATGAAGGGGGAAAAGGTGAAAGGAACTCAGTAAATAAGTCTGAAATCAAGTCTTGCAGTGCCTCGTGGAGTTGCAGGCAGGTGATTAAAGGCCTCCTTTCATCAATATTTTATTTACATCAGGGGTTCTTCATTTTAAGTCATTTCTCCCTGTGTCTTGACAGGTGAGTTGGCTGCTCAGCAGCCATCAGCACAGTGCTCCAAGTTTGTGCTTGGCAAACTGCATCCCTGAACATGGATTTGTGCTGGGTTTGACCACCTTCACTCACAAGGGAACACACAAAGCTCTTGAAAGCAGCAGCACCTACAGAGGTGCAGATATTTGGAGTTGAAACAGGACAAACTGCACCAAAATCCCTTGAAAAACAGGCTTCTGTTATGATGTTGTGATGTGCTAAGAAAGTTCGTGCAAAACCTGTCTTTGGTAAATTTCTGTGTGCCTGAGCTAGCCAAGGATGGTGAGAATATAGAGCTTAGATAGCTTGGTTGAAAGCATTTTAATCAGGAACAAGCACAACAGACAAATAGTTGATGCCCCGTGAGCTCTGCAGCCTCTTGGATCCAAATTTCTTGTCTTAAAATCTCCCTGTTTCAAATGTGTCAGGAGTTCATTCTCCCTCAGAAAAACAATTAAATGCTGTGTAAAATAGGAGTGGTTTGTAGTTCATAAGCAAATGTCTGAATTGGGACCTGACAGTGGAAGATTTGTAAGGAGCTAGAAGGCTTTGCTTTTCTAATATAGGTTAGTAATGTCACATTACCATGTCACATTATTACAATGTTTGTGGAAATGTTATTGACATTTAACTGCTGTGCAGAGGTTGTGATGATGAAGCCTGAAGCAGCAGTGCCTTATAAAGAGGAGCTCTTCTGAAGAAGCTCAGAAATTGGGGACTTTAAATACACAGGACTTTAAATTAGCCACTGATCACCATTTATTTGTGAGAACGTTAGAGGTGAACCCTAAGGATGTTTCTTTCCCACTGCTTTTGGCCAGGGCTGTCTTGGAGTAGGAGGAGAGCATGAACTTGTTTAATTCACTCAGGGTTGTTTGGTTTGAGCTGAGAGACTCCGTGAGGGGTACAGGACAGAGAACAAAGCATTCCTCTTCCCGTGACACTGAGAATGTGCTGCTTCCCTCTGCAGCCAAGTTCAACTTCAGCACAGATGTCCTCTGTAAATATAACCAAGTGTCCTTCTGCCTCTTACTCCCTGAACACCTATGACCACTGCGTTCACCATTTATGATGTAAAAATCTCTTTCTTTAAGCAAGAAGTGGAAATAAATGTCTGGAAGTTAGCAGAATCCCTGTCAGTGAAACTTTGCAGATAAGTTCAAACAAACTTCTGTGAGGAATGGCACAGCTCAGTCTGATTTTGCAGATTTGTCTCGTTTCATGGAAAGGATCCTCTCAACCGATGTAACTGAGCAAGCTGTCAGTGTCAAAACTTGTGATTGCTATAATCATCAGGGTATAAACAACCCAGCAATTTAGGATTTAAAATTGCCCTTAACTCTATTAACGCCAGTAGCATTTATTTGGCAATGCAACACTTCTAAAAGCAAGCAAATAAACAAAACTGACTTAATTTTGTCTTAATTTAAACTAAATTTTAACCATGGCTTTTCAAAGTTGTTCTCATCCTCCACACTGCCAGTGTGCTGAGCAGCCTCAGAGACTGGGTCAATGGAGGGGCACATTGTGTACCTTCAAAAGAGATCAATTGCAATTCCCTGAAGACTGGGCTGCATTACCATTACAGAAGATCACTAATCAGCAGCAACTTGCTATCCTGCATTGGACATGTGTAACTTATCTCCCTGCATTAGCCCCTCTTTCAAAAATCCCACCAATCTCCAGCTAGCTACGTTCAGGATTGAATCAGATTATGCTTTCACCCTGCTGAACCTGGGCTAAGTGGTGACTCAGACACTGGGCGATGCTGGAGTTACTCTGACTGTCTGAAATAAGCAGGAATTTTTCTGGTTTTTTTCTCATTTTGCGAGGGAAACACAAGTTGTGAGAACTAAACTAGCTTTTATTAGATGCAGAAATTCATCTGAGTGATAAAATTTATCCATGATCTAGGTGTTCTTCTTAATATTAGAACATTTTCAGGCAGCTGGGTACTATAACTACTATGTACTTATTTGACTTTTAGTTTAGTTATTAGATGCCCATTTGTGGTGATGTTTTGCTGCCTACCTGCTAAATATATTTACATTCAGCCATTTCTTTTTTAAACAAGAGGAGAGAAAACTGGGGGGAGTACAAAACACATCGACTTTTCAAGATCACTGGACTTAAAATACAAACTTTATTAATCAGATGATTTGTTGCAGTCACCACAGGGACAACTGTGCTTCCAGCTCACCCTGGCATCCTCTGGAATAAATAACCCCCAGCATCCATCACCCCTCAGCTGACTCACACTCTGTTCCCACCATGCACATGTGATTTATCACAGCTGCCTTAGCAGCCCTAAGTCAGCCTCTAGCCCTAGAAACAACATTCATGATAAATAACTACTAAATTACCTCCATGAAGTAGAACATGGATGTAGAAGGGAACCACAAAGAAGCAGATACAATTCCAACCAAGGAATGGTCTGTACCCATGCCAGCTTTGTTCCCCTTCTGGTTTACCACTTCTTTTTAATTTCTTGCTGTCTCTTGTCCCTGTGGTTTGTCTTCTTGGTCTGCCAAAACTACTGTCTGTGCCCACCTGGAGAGCCCACAAGGTTTAACTCACCCCCTTTCCATGGTCTCATCTCCCCCACCACCTCTGAGATAGCTTTTAATTAATCTAGGGATCCTTTCCATCTCTGAGCTACCACTGAAAAAACCAGGGAAACCCTGGAAGCACGTTCCCCTAATGGCAGCATGGAAACAAGATCACCTGCACTACCAGACCACATATCCATAAAATAGTTACACAGCAACGCTGCACTGAACCCAAGACCAATAACGTTTCTCTTAGCAGACTCCTTGATCAAAAGAGTAAATGGTTTCAGGTACAGCACTGACTCAAAATTCTATTTTCATTTACGTACTTGGATACGTGTATTGCGTTCCACAGTGGATAAATGCAATGTTGAACTGCTGGGACCAGCATAAATGCTGTTTGTCTGTCATGATGATGATACCAGCAGATATTAAGTGGTTACCAGTATGCAAAGTCCATAAGTACTAAACTGTCATCTTGCAGCAAATGTAGCCTCAATACCATATGTAAAGATTGCATTATAATAATTTCCTCAGTTTTCCCAGATGTATGAATGATTGTAATACCACTTGTTCTAAACATTAGGGAATTTGCTAATAAAAAGTAAGCTTCATGAATTTCTTCATAAGTCAGATATGGCACAGAAATTTAAGTTCTACAGGAAAAAAGTGTTTCTAGCAAAAGATAATAATGAATAAAAGAAATCCACAGTTATATAATTTTCTTAGTGAAGAAAGTGTCTCTGAAAGTCAAAAGCTTGCTTCTGCAAGTTGGAAATTGATGCCAATTCTCTTCCTACCTCCATTGCCCTTAGGCAGTGGAAAGTCTTACCCTGCTTAAAGTAGATGATTTTAAGAAAAGATTTGGTTAGCCTCCTTAAGACCCCATTGATCTTCTGGGCTGAAGTTTATGAGTTAAGAAGTAGATGTAGTGATCTCTTTTAGACAAAGATGAGGCGTTCTGTCTTGGGTAGAGTGTATTTTTTTTTTAATTTTATATTAAGTATAGAATCCTTTTTTAAACCCAGGCTTTAAGATAACTTTGATAAAGTAAATGTTCTGGGTTTTTTTCATCCTGCCCTGGTAGCCACTGTTCATTGCACATAGAACTTTCTGCAGTGCATAGCTGGGAACTGTGTCCTGTTCCTTGATTCTGTCTCACTTTACTCTGTCTTGTTGAAATGAGGGGTTTGTATTTTGTTGCTACATATGGAAGATAAGAATTCGAATTGATTTGCAATTAGAATGGGAATAGGGAAGCTATAAATATATTAATATCCACCAATTAATTTTCACAAACACGATCTGTTCCAACATCCCACATAGCAAATGCACACAGCTGCACTGCTGTTTTCACGGCTGTTAAAAAATGAGGCTGGGCTGTATCTGATGTGCTCAGAGCAGGTTTGGTGTGCAGTGTCTGGACAAATGGAAGGCCCAAAGCAGACATAAAACAGGTTTAAAGCTCGGTAACATCTGAACACTGAATTCCTGCCTCTAGTTCTCATTCTTATATTTGGCATAAGCTGCCATGACCTTTGCTGCTATCCTTTAACGGGATAACTTTATAGCAGTGGGGCTGGTTTGGCCTCAGATGTCTCAAACTTCTACTGAATTCCACTTGCACCATATGTGCCTGTAATTGTGTGTGTTGATTTAGTGCTGGGGGCTCTAATCCCACTCTCTCCACCTTCTCATTGCAAAAGAGCTCACAGAGTTCACTTGCACTACTTAATTAAAGACTTTATTACACATAGCTGGCTGTAACCAGGGTTGTTAGAGCCTCCCTCCCTTCCCCCTCACCATGATTTTTATACCAGTAAATGTCCAGAAGTTTCTGTTGCAAGTGCCTAGAATAATTAATACTAGCTTGAGCACTCCAGACTACAGAAATATAAACATTAAAATCAGATATGAAGCTTTAGGGACATGTGGACTTAGCCTAGTAGCAAGTCACTTGGAAAACCAACCATATTTTAATGGACTCAGTACACAGAAGTGCCTTTTTCCATTGAAAAATTATTAGGATCTGCAAGTTTTAAAACCTGAAACTGAATTAGAGGCAGGTTCCACAAATATTGTGTTTTTCTGATTTTCTGTTTGAGATGATGATGGGCCTCTCTTTCCCCACTTCATTCCCGCATTTCTGCAAACACAGACCCTGACTCTTAAAATTTCATTTTAAAACAAACATTTTTATCAGGAAAAAAAAAAAAACCATCATTACTCATCTTCATATTTTATTTGCTTGAGGTGCACACAAATATGCCCTTTCCTTATAGTGAAGAGGAAAAATGTTACTTCTACATTTGGTATTCTGGCATCTCCAAAACACACTCATCAGAATTAATCTCTCTATAATTACTAGTTGCATGATAAGCCCTAGAAATGCCTTGTCACTACAAATTCTGCAGTACAAAATCTTATTCCATTAAATATTCACTTTATCAAGGAATGGTTGAAGCCAAGCTCTCCCAACCAAACAAAATTAACCAGTTGTCTGTAAAAACTCTGTTTATTTCTTTGTTCTTTGACTACTTATTGCTCATTGCCTTTTTTGCTGCCTTAACCATCTCCATTTGTGAACTTTCACTGCCATAGGAGCATCATTAATGTTGAGACATAATAACCATAATAACCAGTGAGGTTAGTTCCCTGAAACAAAACAGAAAAATGGTGTTCAATCCAGAAGATGCGGCTTTTTATTGATCCTTTGCTATTAAAAAAAAAGAAAAAAAGGAAAACATTTTGAACACTGGCTGTGCTGAAACTTTCAGTTGTATACATATTCAGTTGTTGACATATTCTCAAGGCACATCATCAGTCATGGCTTTCTGTATTATAAATGTGGGATAGTGGCATATTATCTGTATGTAAACACCTTCAAGAGATTGCCATTAATGGGGGACTCTATTTACAGAGAAAACATGTCTGCTGGTATGTAAAAGAAAGGGTTAAACACGGAGAGATTTGGTTTGTTCTCTAATGCTACATGTGGTCTCTGAAAATCAAAGCAGGAAGCATCATGGAGCTTGGAAAATGACGAAACCACAAGTCATTTATAACTAATTCCTCTATGTCATGTCACTGAATTTTACAAGATACAGCAGAAAAAAGCCACCATGTGGTTTCATTTAAACACATGTTGGCTCTCCTAGGGGAACACCACGAAGAAAATGAGTGCAAAGATGACAGGATTTGGAGTCTTGCTTGGTGCTGAAGTATCCCATGTCCTGTGCTGGAACCCAAAATCCAGCAATTCAGAGGAACCCATAGAGGCTGCAGGGAAATGGAAATATAATTCCATGCCAATAAAAAGATGGAGGAAGAATTGATATTCTCTTTACTTTCCTGCTCCTACAGACACCTCTGGCTGCTGTCAGGACCTAGATCTAGGTTAGAAGGTACCCTGGAGGTCTTGGCTAGTAATTATTTTTTTTTCTCCATTCAATTAAAATATCAGTCTACCTTCCCACACTTCTGTTTCATACCTCTGTGATGAAAATATGAACTTGTTCAGAGCACTTATCTAGTAGATAAGCAGGTAATTTATATCAAGATAAAGACAGCTTCTGAAGGTGTTTGTGTACAGAGCTTTTTGCAGGGCTATCCTCAATTCTGGGTGGGCCGTTGTGTGTGGTAATGATTTTGAAAACTGGAGCACAACTCTGAATTCTTTTTTGGTTTTTTGTGGTATATGTCCATTTTAGTTTGACCAGCTGTTGAACTATTCAGATTTTGAATCTTTTTTCTCAGTTACTTGTGCAGTATTTTGCACAATAATTAACCTTCTAAATTTCTGAGGAAAAAAGTTTGATAGCAGACAACATTTTAATAGTAATTTTTGAGTAAAAATAGAGCTGAGACAAATTATGAACTAGAAATTGTTGTTTTCCGTAATATCTGTAATCCTATTACTTTTTATGCCATTATTTTTTTCCAAGAAATAAACACAACCATCTACGAACTGTTGTGAGAAATTAAATACACAGCTATGTTCTTGACAATGATGCAAATGTTAATGACAATAACAAAGTCCTTCATTGGTTCATAAAGATCACTTATAACATTTTTCCTTCTGCCTGTGTTAAATTACTGTGCACAATTATGGCATGGCCATCCAACTATGCTGCTGAGAAAAAACACCTGTTTCCTTTTTAAAAATTACTGTTTCAAAGCTACTGAAGGTAGCACAGAAGTTAGTTAAAAATTCTGAAACAAGGGTTTGGGCAGTTAGTCCACTTCTAGAAGAATTGTTTCAGTTGTCTCTATAGGACTATGGTACAGGCATTTCCAAGTATGTTCAGTCCTAAAATCTTACGATACTCATTTAGAAATCATGTAATTGCCTTTTCCTCACCAACATTTGTAAGATTTTTACACTGAAATATTTTCTGAGGGAAATATTAAACAAAACTTCATTTGTTACTTTGAAGCTTTAGTGATTAAAGTCTTTTCTTTACCCTTAAAACTGCAAAAAATATGAATATCTTTGTCAATATGAATAGTTCTGAATGCAACAAATGGGACTAACAGAACAGCAAAAGCCACTTGCAGCCTTCCCTGTCATAAGTGAGAGTCTCTCCTTTCTAGATTTTGCTCAGCTCCAGTTTAAATGATGTAAGACTGATGCACTCTGAACACCCTCCAACAGCAAGAATTAAAGTGTTGTAGAGCAAGGCTGTCAGGGCAAAAAAGGATGGAGCACACCCTGATAAATGCATGCCCTGGTTCATTTCCAATAATTCCAGGGGCTGATGAATTCTATTGCCAAGGGATTTCGCTATGTAAATCTCCCCGACTAAAGCTTTGCTGAATTTTATAAGAACAGAGCGTTGTCTTTGTGTTGCTAAACACAATAGTTAGTGGGTCTTGTGACCTTGCTCTCCATGGATTGGATCTTTAAAAAAAAAAAAACCCAGGGTGAAGAAAAGCTCCACAATGAACTGTGGAGCATAAATGATGCCCTAGAGATCCCCTAAACCAACCTAGGAGCTCACAATAAAAATTTGCAAATGCAAGAGGAATTTTAACAGAGCATGAATAGCTGATGGCTGGCTGTGGGTATAAAAGGAGCAGGGTTTGCTGGTGAAGGTTCCATTCATGGGGCAGAGTGCTGGAGGTGACAGTTCAGCAGCTACACGTTGTCCTACCAGAGATTGCCTGGCCCTTAATAGAGTAGTCAGGGCAGGGCAGGGGACAGCAAGAGCTGGGGGCTTAAAGGAGTTAATGCACTAAATGAGTGAGGTCACCCAGGCGTGCTGCAGGGTTATTTCTAAGGCAAGGTACAGAATGAATCACCAATTTCTTTGTGTGGCTCTTCCCCTTCCCCTCATGGTTGGAGGTTGCTCATTCCTGAACAAATATCGTGGTTTAGGTGTGAATTAATCTCCCTGTGGCTGCTCAGATGCTGGCCGTGGGTCCTCCTTTGGGTTTCCCTTTCCCAGCAGCAGCAAGTCCAAGTCTTGGTGGCTGCAGAGACCAAATCTTGAAAGTTGAAGCTGTCTTTAAATTTGAAAGCTGAAGGTTGCTCGCTTTGTAAAAATCTGGATTAAATGCTAAAAACTGTGCAATTACTATAAGCTAAAATTTCAACTGTTTCTTATTTAACATTGAAAAACTTGTGGTGCTTTTGCAGTTTAATTAAATCTTGCCCAACTTATTTCTTTTTTTTCCTTTTTACCTATGTGTCTTTCCAACTAGAGGAATTTGGGAGATTGGCAGAACTGGGATGGAGATAGGAAAAGGAGAATTCTTTGATGGGAGAAGGGAAAGCCCTAGACAGAAGGAGATGCTGCCGGAGAATGTATTTGCAGACAATTTTTAACTCACAGTTTGAGAGGTATCTTCTTCTGTTAACTCCTGTCTCACTTCTTAGAGGTACTGATTTTAAAAGGCTGGAAAACAGCACATTTTTCCCTGCAGCCTAGGACAGAAGAAATAGTGACCTAAATTCCTTTCCAGCCCAAGAATTACTCTGAAGTCAGTACTGGGTTAAATATAAATCAAATTACTCTCAAATAGCACACATTTGCATAAAATAAATGTATATTCTCCGAAAGTGTTGCAAAGTCTAACTGATTCAGTTTTTTTCTTTTTTTGCTCTTAAAAGTCCATCATTGGCTGAGTATAAGTAGAAGAAAGGGATTTTTCAATCTAGAAGGTTGTGTCTCAACCGCATGAAAAGAGATAAAAAATTGCTTTACAATTTTGTTTCTGTAAAGAATGATAAAAGCAGCAGCTCAGATGTTCCACAAAAAGAAAATATTAAAAAGCCACATTAAAAAAATATCCCTAAAACTAAACTCTTTTGTCTGTTTTCTTTTTCTTTGAAATTTGTTTCCTCATGAAAAAAAAATAAGAATATTGTGTAAGATGGTTTGTATAGTAATTTCAAACAAGTTGAAGAGAGATTTTTGAATTCATAGGTGCGTTCAACTCAGCCTGTCTCCTCAGCCCATTTTTTTTCTGAAGTTTCAGCTCTTTTTTCTGAAGTCTTCACTTAAATGCACAGAACTGGTGTGCCTTCTATTTTTATCCCCATTTCTAGCAATGTTTGCTGAAGAGGCATTAGCATTTATCATGACAGGTTCAGCCATCAGAGTAAATATCTGTTGTCTGCCTCATTCTGGTTTTGACTTGATTTACGATGTTGTGGAAACACTAATATTAGTCTTTTAAAGATTAAAACAATGCTTAGACAGAATGGACAGTAATCACTCTTGAAAAGGTTGAATACTGTGATTTATAGGATTCCTTGAACATGAAAATTTAATCTTTGAATGTTTTTATCCAAATGTCTTATGAATGACCAAAATTAAGTTGACAATATTAGCATATGACTGGCATTACAAAGAAATTAAATGTATTACATATAGAGATACATCAAGCTCTCCTGCATGTGAATATATTATAGGAACAGGTTTATTCTTCACAGCACCTCTTTAATTTTCTTCATCAAAGGTATTGTACACCGTGTCTTTCTTTTCCTTTATTGCAGTGTGAATTTAGTATTCATGAATCCTGCCAGATTAACAGACAAATAGCTTTTCACTGCCCATTCTGCAAAAGTCCTGCATAATTTAATGCAGAAGAAACCAATATGGCCATACATAAATTTATCAGTGCAATTTTTCTATAGGTTTTATGAACCAATGTGTGTAATTCAGTACTTCTAAGTGCTGGAATGAAGGTTATTATCTATCTAGTTCACTGAAACTTTTTCTTGAGAGGGCCCACATCTAACCTAGGGAGTATTTCTGAAAATGGACAATAAATTGCTGCCTGAAGTTACTGTGATAACTAATCCGTGGTTGGTGTCCCCCCGTGGTGTGCCAGCCCCTGCCAATTGTCACGGTGCCTTTGATGGGACAGACAAATTTGGCCAGATCCCTTTGGCTGCTCATAACCTGAACAAATCCAAAAAGGTTCGTGGTTCAGTACAGCTTTGCTCCCACACTTGTGACTTTCCACGCTGCTGATTATGAATTGGGATTGAAGCCTTATTTTAGCAGCCTGATAAAACTCTATCAGAAGGTAACAATTTTCAGTCTTGCATTTGTAATGGCCTTAACTTTTTGATCTGACAATTACTGTTTAAAATGACATTTTGTGAAGAATTTCTCTGTAGTGCGAAGGGTTTCATCTGCCACCCCTGTTTTATTTCTGTATTAGTGACTTGCTTGTACTGGAACTGTTATTTCTACTATTAATTATCTGTATCACAATGGTATCTAAAGACCCTGGTGAGGACTGAGCCTGTGCTGCAGTAAATGCAGTGCAAATGCATGCAAGGTCTCTACCCTTGCCCTGGAGATAATAGCTCTATTTTTTTTTTTGTATCTGAGATGTTATCACTGTGTTATCTGAACAAATGTTTATCTCTCGGCACCTCTGTGAAGCAGTGGGATATAATCCCCAATTCAGAGATAAGGAACTGAAAGATTGTGACTTGTCCAAGGGCACATGAAAAAAACCTGTGGCAGAGCTAAGAGAACGTATATGTCTGATCTTGGCTCGTTGTGTTTAGTACATGGCTCCTTTCTGGTTTTAATAAGAAATAGATTATCTCATACTGGCTTTAAATTAGGCAATCTTTAAATTGCAGAGCAGTGAATAAAGTGACCTGGGCATTTGTCTATTACAATTAGCTACTAATTTCTACTTTTCATGGATGCCTGAGTCCTTTCCCTTGTCTTGACAGATACTTTCCTTCCCACCACGTTGTTAGCTGGTTTCAATTAGCGTAACTCCACCCATCTCAGGATCCTCCCTTCGTCTTTCACTTTTCTTAGCAGTCTGAAGCCCCTCAAAGTTTACCAAATCAGCTCACCTTGAATTGTGACTCACTGTACCTCCAGTGTCTCATTTTTATTATACGTATGTGGGCCAGATATTCTTGGAAGAATTCAACATCGTTAATTTGCTCAAGATATTTTTATTTTAATATTTTTTACAATGGAATGTCTGTTTTCATTAGAGATAATGCAGGGGTTTTTTTCTTTTTTTATTGAACTGCTTTTTAGTCATTATTTTTTTACCTTCCTGTTTTGACTACCCCAAAAATATTTTAAAAACCATGCAGCAGTCCTGGCAACATTTTTCAGCGGAGTTTTTTTTAAGCAGGAGTAAGACTTGATGAGCTCAGAGTGATGGCACACACACAGCAATGTGGGGCACACTATGTCATTGACAAAATTATATTCTTTCAAAAAAAGAACTTCCATTGAAAGCCACGAGTTTCAACTGAAGCACAAAGGTGCACATGGATATACCTGAGAGAAAGGTGTAGAAAGCTCTGCCTTTGAGGCAGTGAAGTGTGGGAGGTAGAGAGCGAGGTTAAAGGCTCAAAGAGCAGGATGCTATTCCTGCTGCTGTGCCTGACCTCGCCTATGACATTAGAAAAGTCACTTCTTTGCTCCTGTTCAGCTTTGATGTGTTCTGTGTTCAGCTGGGACTTTTGGGCTACCTAACCCACGTTCATACCAGGATAAATTTCTTGATCATCCTCTAGCCAATTATACAGGAAGTATAAGCAGACTGAAGCACAAAAAACCAAAAAAAACCACCAAAAAACCAACCAAAAAACCCCCAAAAACCCCAAACAATTTTCAATTTAACAGCAAATAAACCCAACAAATTCTTGCTCACTTTTAGTAGAAACAACCTCTTCTACAATTATAGACTGTAGAGAAAGGATACTGTGGAAATCATACTGTGGAAAGACTGATTTCTTTTATCATCTCAAGCATATATTTGCAAATTATTTTGGCTTATATTTGTCTCTAAGGACAGCCGTGCTTGGAACAGCATCATTCTTACCTTGTCTTTTCTTAACATCTGTCTCCCAAATAACATTTCCAATATATGAATATGTGTTTGGTGGGATTAACTTTAACCCAGGACTATTGATTTTTCCTGCAGGTGATTATGTTCTAGTGTTTTGAGGTTTTTTCCTGCAGAATGATGCAGTCCCTCTGTAAACCATAATATTTATGCGGCAGAATTTTTTTTTGTATTTTTTCAGCAGAATACTTAATCAGAATCCAAGTGGTAGTTTGAGGAAATGAGATCAACCCAAAGTAAGAATTGACCATGTGTAATTTTATGCTGTTTGTCTCAAGTGCTGATGCATCCAAGCTACCCATCTCCTCTGGAACTTCTCCTCTTTAGCTGTGTTGCACTTGGTAGCAATATTATTAGGTTTTCTACTTTTTTATTAATTTTTCTACTTATGCCACAAATACAGCAGCCATCTTTCTCAATACTCATTGGCTCTTTGCCTCACGGTCTTTAGAAAGCTCCTGCAAGCAACAGGCAGGGCAGAGTTTTTGGGGTTGGCCTTATAAAAATGTAAATATTCTTCCCTGATTTTTTTTTTTTACAAATTCTGCCTCTCGCAACTTTCTACTTAGGTTTGGGGTTTGTACCTTTAAGAGGAATTTTCTCACGGCAGTAAACCCTGGCTTGCATCCATTTACCTTTGATTGCTTCAAAATTAATGGCGTTGTCTTGCTTTCTCACATCAAATAGTATGAAAAATATGCTGTAGCACACCCCACTCCTCCTAAAAATTCCTCTGGGCTGATTCTGCTGTTGTCATACCCTTTGGTCTACATTTCAAGCTCTTCCAAAGATGTAATTCTTACATCTTATTCAAAATGTTGGCATTGGCTTGGTTTCCAGTGATTCCTGTGACACATGCTGTTCCCTGTAATATAACTTACTCTTTCAAACTTGGACCACCACAGATTTTTTTTTTTTTTCCAAATCCCAACTCTTTCTAGAAATTATTGAAGTTGTCTGTCACATCACAGTGCTGGAGCAGCATGAGGAGCAATGTCCTTTGTTTAGAAAAATCATTATGAATATGTCTAAACAAATTTTGTATCTTTCAATGGAGTTTGAGTGTTTCCCCTGTTTCTCTAGATCTTTGTAGTTTTCTTTTTAACAGCTAACCTCCACAAATTGCTTTCATCCTTAGATTGCTCCATAGTGTTTAGAGACACTTTCCACTTTACCTTCTGTTGATAGAAATGTGTGTGTTTTATATTCAATGCCACATGTTAATCACTACCAAAGAGAATGACAGAGCCGTGTTTTATTTGGTGTCATTGCTATTCTGCGAAATGAGGTATATGGCTCATACCAAAGTCTATTTCTCTGCAGTATTATAAAAACCAAATCTTCTCTTCCTTTCTCTTTCTCTCCACTAGCCTTTTCTCTCAACTGCTGGCTGAAAAAAGAATGAACATCTTCTACTGTGCTGTAATATAGAATAGTAAAAAGAACCCTAACATCTGTCAGCACCTGCTCTGCCTAGAAATTGTATCCCAATCCACAGGTGCTTGGTTACCAGGCTTTATAATCTGAATCTGTGATTTTGTGTTTCCCAGAAGAACAAGGACACCCTGTACCTTTCACTTGTACTTTTATCCTGTGTTTGGCAACTTTGAGAATGGATGTGATCTGTTGTTGTTATGGGATCTTTCCCCCAGTGCAGGGCATTGTTTTACTTTGTGTTTTTTAGAAGTGTTATCCCATTTCTTCTTCATTTCTCCGCTCATTTGACGCTGACCTTGCCAATTTATTTCATCCTGTGTGTCAGTTACCCTTTGTGTACTGAAAAACACATTCCACCTAAATTGCTTATAGGTTAATCCTTTCCTTATAACTTCAGTCACTGACATCTTGCTTTTGAATTAGTTACTATCATTTTGTTGACCTTATCAATCTCAACAGTGTCCTTCCTTCTTCTAAAACAGCAACCAGAACTGAACACTCCAGCCTCACTATAATCTCAAATGCACCTCAAAACCTAATGATAATCATTCTGTTTTCTCTCCAGACTCCAGAATAAATGTTTGTGATGCTTTAGGCTTTCTCACTGTGCTGCATAGCAAACTGCACACGCCAATTAATTAATCATGAATACTTGAGAGATTTTGAGAGGCAGGAGCAAAGGGTTTGTAAGTCATGCGTGTCTCGGTTATACTATTAAAGTTCCACCCTCCTACTGCAGAGCCACAGAATACAGGAGGGAACAATTTCCAGGTCCCAGACACCCCTTTACTGGGCCTTTGAGGTCTGTGAATGTTACACAAGCAGTTCACTTGACCTTTGGGAGGAGGACTGTCTTCTGGTCCTTTCCAGTGCGTGATTTCATGAGCAGAATTTATTTATAGGATCTGAAAAAGCAATTTCCTCTTCAGCCCGTGATTGGGGGTTCAAAAGCAAAAAAAAGAAGATCCCTACAGATCTCTACAGGATTTCCAGAGATAAGGCACAGACCTTTCCTTCTAGAAGTCAAAACAAAGTGTGTTTCAGCTCACGGATATCACTTTTGCACGGGTCTCTTGGTATTACCAAACCCCAGCCCTGGGCTTCCTGTCTTCAGATTTGCATTGCTGTTTGAAATTTTTATTCAAAAAAATTAAAAGTTGGCTTTATAGTTGTAGAGAATAAATTCTATTGCTAGAAGACAATTTTATTTTAGAAGTCTCAACAGTATTTAACTCCCCCCGTCACAAACTTCACTTAATTGAAAGCGGCCCATCTCAGACTCTTACATTTGTGTGTAGTTAGCAGCTGACAGTACTGCAGGTTATCTTACAGTATTCTGTGCTGGGTTCCAAAATCAGTGTGACAGCTGTGACCCTCCTCCCACAGAAATAGCACTAATCTGAAAATTTCAGTCCGGTGATCACTGTCTCCCAAATTTTAACGCCTGCAAAGCAATGAAGGTGTGGCAGTAAGAGCCACAGTGCTACCTGCTGATTATCAGGGGCATTATAAGGGAGGTGTTGGCAAAATTTCAAAGCAACAGTGAAAGCAGACTTGCTCACAAGATGAAGTTGCATGTGTTTATAAAACCAGACTGATAAAACCCTAAATTGTAGAGGAGTCAGAAGAGGACAGGGACTAGAACTGAAATACTTGTTCTGAACACTCCAAAATTTTCAGTGTTACAAACATGCACTTCCAATAATATTTCTATCATGTCATGGTTATGAACACTCCTTAGAAAATTTCAAATATAAAAGAGTCACTGCATTACATGGAATTTTTAAGCAGGTCTTTTACTGAACTCTTTTGAGTTGAAATCCATCTAAAATCTGGAAGCATTCAATTATTTTTTCTGGCAGATTATATTCACTATTCAGTGCAATTATAATACTGCATGAAAAAAAATGGTAGAGAGAAAGATAATTCAATGATCCAGTGACTTAAAACTGAGGTTCAAACCCTTCCATGTTTGCAGACTTCAGTAGTCCTTTGTGAAAAACTACTTTGTCTATCCATGCTGCTATCTCTTCTCTAGGTAAAGGGGAACAATAATCCCTTTCCCACCTCAAGTATCTTGTAATGATAAAACTTTTTGTAGTATGTGGTGTTGATTGTGATAGGGGTTGATGAGTATAGGAGATAGATAGTATATATGGAGATGGCGAGACAATGAGAGATGCAAAGAAAAAAAAAACATAGAAAAGGGCATTTTAAGTTTGTGAGTGAAAAGTATGTTTGCCATTGCCCTAACCCAATATTAAAATAGGTTTTTTGGACAGAATCTTTCTACCAGTTACAGCATCAGATTATATCACATTTGCTCCAGTTCTTTCCATGAAAGTCTTGGTACTTCAGAGACTTCCTTCTCCAAATCAGATGTCTCTTCCAATAACAACTATGAGAAAATATATTTTGAGTGCATGATTACAACCTCCTTCCCAGTATGACAAGACAAAAGGATATTCTCGGATATTATGATACATCTGAAGTGACAAATATTTAATTCTGGGGAATTACATCTTATGTGAAGAATCATGTGTGGAGAAGTCAGGAAAATCTACTAACATAGATAGGCAAGGCCCTGCCAACATGAGAGATTCCTTAGAGGCTGGTAAGGGACAGGAAGGCCAGAGTCCATGCAGCAAAAATAATGCTTTGCAAGAGTCTCTGGCAAAGCTGTAAAAAATGAGCCTCCTAATATACTTAAGTTATTGTTTCCAGACAGCTTTAAATGAATAATTGCCTCGTGACACAAACCTACTTAGCAAATTGTGCAGCATCCTGCGTATCAGTTCAGCCTAGGCCCCATTGTGTGCTCAGCCTCATCAAGGACTCGCTCACCTTTCACCACAGTTGCTTTGGGATAATGAAAGAACATCATCAACACGGCTTCCTGGAGGCAGAGATAAGGATGCTGGAAAAGTGCTAACATGATGGATACAGAGTACATGAGATCCTGCTGGCGATTGCTTTGTTCAGAGGACAAAACACCACTCAGAAGCCAGACGCTGGCTGAACTCTGACCTTAACATCTGACATTAGGGGGCTGGCAAGGCACACGGTGGGGCTGAAAGTGTGAGCATCAATGAACTCTTATCTGCATTGTGGTTGGAATCTTGCAAAGTGGTCAAATGCCACAAAATCTATGCCACGAGGATAAAAAGTTAGCCACAAGATATTTCCCTCAGGATGAGAAGTAAAAAGCTCAGAGGACAGCATTTATGCTGCAGGTTTTGCACTGGAGACTGTTTTGTCTAGAACATAAGCTACCAAAAATCCAAGTGTGTGATTACAATATAGGCTACACCCCACAACAAAGGTACTATAGAACAAAGTCAGATGTAAACCACTAGGAAGTTTTACCCGTTTTGTCCACACACATCATTTGGGAAATTTAGCACCAACAAATGCAGGACTTGAGAGCAAACTCCACTGTTGGGCAGCAGGGAATGGAAAAGCTGGATTTTTGGGGAATATTTGTTTTGGAAAATGAATTCTATCTCAATATATAATACTTGATAAATTGCCTAAAAGAGAGAAGACTGGAAAGAAGAAAAGGCAGGCATTAGTAGTGTTAATAGACTTTTCCAAATAAAACACTACAGCTCAAGATGTTCTAATCCAAGATGGAAGTTTGATTGAATAAGATGTGTAAGTTGTCCAATATTGAAAATAAACAATTTTTTCTACTTAGCTAGACAGAGTGGCCGTGGTTTTGTTCACAAGCTGTAGATTTCAACCTTGTAGCAACCAGAATAGGATGCCAGCCAGCAGAACGGACATGGCACAAATCAGGACTCAGCTGTAGTAAAAGTCAAGATATCTGTTTTTCATTAGTGATGCCCTAGGTTATAATATGAAAAGGTAAAAACTGAAAATCCGCATGTTGTAGCCTTGTAAAGTCCAGAATAACTCAAATACTTTGTTTCTTTTTCACCAATTTGCTGCCTTCTTTACAGTAATACCTTTGACACTTATTTCCACACAGAGTGAAAGAGCACCTTTGAAATCTGATGATCAATGTGTTATCTGTATCTGGCATGAGAATTCCACTGGGCTGAGCACACACCAAATTTCTATGGAATGGTAACCCTGCTCCTTAAATTGCTGGTACTTTCTGCTTCATACTCTGCCCCCACCCATCTTGTGTATTTAAAAAGATTTAAATGGCTCCTTTATTTTCTTAGCCTACAGACAAAATAAATCTCATCCTCTGAGCATGATACCTTTGCATTCTACAGAGCTACAAACCATAGGGAGTCACTTTTTTAGTAAGACAGAAGGTTTTAGGAACTACTTTGGAGCTGCTGTCTGGGACTATAATTCTTAACTTGACATCCTTTTGCCTCAGTAACCTTGTCTCTCTTAATCTCTGCATTTTTTAACTTGATATTCTCCTCTTTATTTGTTTTCCAATTGACTCACTTTGTCTAGCAGAATAATCTCTAGCCCCACATAGTCTACAGAATTTAAGAGCCTGGGCAAAACTAATTGGAAAGATAATATAAACACTGTGCTCAGGAGGGGAGACATGACACATAAATTACCAGATGCCTGCGAGCTTGTGCCGCTCTCAGTCACTGTTTCTTTTCCCTCTCTGTAATTGCTGCTGGGGAATGGATGTAAAGCTGGCAAGACAGAGGTAGTTTACAAATAACTGTGCATAAATACGGAAATCCTCTGATAGGAAAGACCACAGAGTTTGTTGTTTAAATATTTTTCTGACAATAATATTCCTGAACTTTTTTTTCGTAAATATTGAAATACTGAGCAATTCGGGAATAAGCAACGACTCAGCTGACAAGTTCTGTGTGAAGTGCTTTCCTGGTAGCGTTGGATGCTTTTTGTTAAAAGAAAAAGTAAGAAAAATCTTCACAGTTTTATTTGACAACCAGGATTAAAATCATGTAAGAGGGGTAACCAGTAGCCAGCGTAGCAAACTTAGCAATTGTAATTGATTGCATCCTTGGTTTAGTCTCTTTGCTAATATTAGTGTTGCATTTGTAAAGGCTTTATGAGGGGTTAAGAAATTATTAAAAACTGCTACGGACATGATAAACTTTTGACTTGACTCTCACTGATAATTTTTTTGCCCAAGTGTCTGATCAATTATTAATAGAATCTTCAGTATGAAATCAGGATTTATCCAGGAACAATAAAAATGGACTACATTTTTTAGCCACAAATATGAAAATTTAGGCAACTTCGGCATATTGCTGTGAATTTTTTGTGGGCTTAAAATGAATCTCACCCTCAAGCTGTCAATCTAATGAAAGAATTGAGTGGGCTCAGAAATTCTATGGCTGCAAAGGGAAGGGTTTATTCATAAAGATCAGCAATTGCAGGTTCTTAGTTTGATCAGAGAGAGAGATTTAATTCGGGGTGAAAAGTCACCTCAGGTGTAGGGGGCAAAATTGCAGCTTCATTGGTTGTTTGGTCTTTATTTCTTGAGGGAAAGGTAAATTGGTAGAGAGGTGCATTATTTCCAAGCACTTTGAAAAATGCTTTCATTTTGGTCTCTACAGAGTAAGCACCACTTTTTTACACCTTTGAAAGAATCCTTGCTTAAAAAATATGTTCGAGGGGGTTCCCTTTCCTGTTAAAAGAGCAGAAATATTATTCTAGGTGGATATTTTCATTTATTTGCATGAGGTATGGCTTGGTCTGCCTCTGAATTCGTGGAGCAGAAGGGTAACTTGACCAAGAGATCCACGGGGAAAACAGCTCCTTGCACTCTTGTAGTATTTGGGTAATGGGAAAAGGGAAAAATATCTCCTGGTGTCTCATTGAAAGGCAAGAGAAGCAAAGGAGGATGCAACAACTGTGTTTATTTAGCCGTCACATTACTCAGGTTTTACTGCTGATTCCTTAGATTCTACTAAAAATATCTAAGTTCAGACTACTTGTTACCTGTTAGTTGACTGCTAGAAGTGCTGTCACCAGTCAGAAACAGTGATTATTTGATTATCTCATGTTAAATTATTGCATTTGCAGCTAATCATGAAGTCTTATTGTCAACTGCAACTTGATTTATTTAGTGCTAAACAAACCAGGCTAAGCTGTCTGTAAACTGTTGGTTTTGCTAGGAGGTTTTTTTGTGGTTTTGGATTTTTAAAAAATTTATTTATTCCATTGTTTTTCTCCCGTCTCTGTGCCTTCTATTGGCACCCTGACATAGTCAGTGGGTATCCAGTGGTTTACAGTATATCTGAAGTGGTGTCACCATGATGAAGTGGTGTCATCAGGCCAGGCTTCAGTTCTTTGTTTTGACAAATACCGTGAGATACTTCACTGAAAATAAGCAGTAAGCTGACATTTGCAAGTGGAAAACTACTTTCATTAAACCTTTTCTCTCCAATTTGAGACCTCCTCACTAACAAATGAAGGTGGCAGGAAATATCTCTGTATATTAGAGCACTATGAGGTGCAATTTGAAAGTGACACAGATGAAAAATTGTTCCTGTAATAAACTATTGATTTTGTTCACGATCAGGACTGAAAGAACAGGATGTGTAAGAATAAGTGTCTCTGATTCTGAGCAATAGTAAACACAGGGTTTAGTGCTTCAATAATGATATACGTTATAGAAAACGCAGAGGAGGTGATGGGTGAGGTAAGAAAAAATACAGATGGCTTTTAGAAGGAAAAAAAATGGGAAGAATGTCTTCCAGTCCTTGAAATACATTCACTCCTAGATCAGTAAACAGAGCTGAACATCTGCTACAAGCAAACCACCACTGGAGCAATGAGGTGTCACTGTGACAAAAGTGCGTTTTCAAGGTATTAGAATTAACTTGACTGAAGTAAATGGACCAACTGGCTTTAAATACTAGACAGTTTGTCATAAAACATGTGAAATCTTGTTCATACAGCAACATTTTAAAACTGTATGGGCAGCAGTTCTTCAGCAAATAATAGGTTTTAGAAGAGCATTGCTCAGACCCTGTGTCAGGCCCTGTTATGCTGAAATGTAAATAAATTCTCAATGGATACCTATTCATAAAGTTATTTTATCTGTGTTCCTAGAGGTTCTTAAAGCAAAACATTAAGAGGATTATCTCTTTTCCTTTGAATGAGCTTGCTGTCTTAAGGGGGAAAATCAATAATTAGTTTACATGTTGTTCAGAGTCCCCACACTTAAGCTTCCAATATCTGCTGAAATTCAAAACTGAACTTTTAAAGAGCACTTTGAGAAAAAGGCTTGTAACTTGAAAGTGCAAGACAATTATTTGGAGTTTGGGGTTGATTTTTGGTTCTGTGTATATCTGTGACCTTTATTGAAAGGTATATGTTCAACATGTACAATTTAGGTTGTCCCCATGTCCCTTAACCTGACTTCACATCATCTGCATTCTCAAAAACCCCTCCCAAAGCACAGATAAATTTAAATAAATTTAAAATGGAGGAAAGTCACATACTCCCTACAGTCAGCCGTTGCTCTCCCACCATTGCCGTTTATTTTAAATGAAAAGCTCATTATCAGCAGCCTGTATCTTTCAGGCTCATTTAGGTGCTAAGTTATGTATGGAAGCATAAAGCAAAAGATTGAGCAGGACGGATAAGGGAAGAAAATTCTGGAATAAGGGCATTTTGGGTTGGATATCTACCTTTGGAGAAAGGGCTGTCCCTGCCATAAGAGACTGACCATAGGTTAGACCTCTAAGGAGGTTTAGCTTTTCATGCCAGATCTGGAAGTTCTCCTAACAATGCATTTTCACCCTGATTTAACATTTGAGAAATGAAGTATTATGGAGAATGACTCCTTAAGACAGAATAAAAAATAAGAACTTCTTTCAAATATTGAAGGAGACAGGAATATAAATGGAGATCTGAGGATTACTCCTTTTCATGAGGGACAACAGGATCCATCAGGAGGGAAATTTGGGTGGTAGCAAACCATTCAAAACCTGTATTTCTCTGAGGAAGAGGAAGTGAGAACTGCTTAATAACTAAATAATGAAAATGTCCAGAGGTAAAAAGGTTCACATCTGCTGAACTGTCCATTCCCCAGACTGATCCCGCCTACGATTTATTTATCCTCCTAGGACAAGGAAGACAGATCCCTGACTCATTACAGAATCTCAGCAGAAGTTTTGTTTATACATGTGTTTTTGGAAGGAAGTGCCTAATGTTTCTAAGTGACAAAAATGCAGTCTGCACTTTGTTTTGTTTCACTTTTTCAGGGATTTTTTTTTATATACTTCTTTTTTATTGTCCTCCAGTTATGTGGTGTCTTGTGATACTTAAAACAATGCATCGTATGATTGTGAACAAATGGAGTCTGAAAGTTTGGAAAAGTGTTCTAATCATCCAAAGAGTGAGTGAAAGCATGGATGTGTTTTCCAGGTGGGCAGTGGTGATGGGAAACAAAAGTTATTTAAGGTAGTAGTTGGTAGCCTGTAAGAGTAGTTTGTACAATAAACTAGGAGAGGTTTCAGAGACAAAGCTTGTCTTTGTCCAAAGTGCTGGTATAGTTAAGGGGATCTGTTTCCTGGTGTTATAACTATATTCTGTTGATCCCCATGATTTATGGAAAAAGAGGGTTTGTGTCATCCACCCCTGCCCCTTGATGCATATTTTGTCGTTTCTTGTGTGTGTGGCTGTCACTTCTCTCTGAATCTCTGGAAAAAGGCTGCATCTTAAGAAAAGCTGTTGTGGTATTAAGAGTGAAATTAAGTTCTCCTGGCTTTGGTTTGTACAACATTGACATCCCGAAGATTACAAATTGACAACCAAGCATAAAGAGTGAGCAGCGAAAAAACACCAGAAAACACATGGAAAAAACCTAAATGAACAGCTGTGAATGAGGATCTCCATGGTAGTACCTCAAAAAACTGTGGCATATTAAGGATCCTTCATATCTTCCTTGGAGATTACTGTTCATGTTGAAGAAGAGGAGAAGAGGGCCCTTCATTCATGAAGTCCAGAAATTCGGGGAAAAGAAACAAACCAGGGTTTGTTTTGAGTCCAGCACTGGAAGTACAAAAGATTGAGCTGGATAGCCAGAGTAGCTGTTAATGCTGGAGTTAACCATTTCGCTCAGTTTTTCTTTACTTCACCTTTCTCCCTTCAAAAGCAAGAGGCTTCAGGGTCTCCAGTCACAGAAATAAAATCTAGATCAGGATTTGGGAGCCTGCATTTGACAGATTTGACAGACCTCAACCTGCAGTCTTGTCAGGTTATTCAATGAGATCTCTGTCACAAAACAGTTTCAGTTTACCAACCTGCACACTGCCAAGGTGTTCTGTTTTGCTGGAGATTTTGTTTGCTTAATGGACTTTCCTGTAATTCAGCCTTTCCTTTCTGCAAGGAACGGATCAATGCCCTTTTAACATATTTTGAAAAGAAATAGTAATTGTGTATGAGACAACTTTTGCTTTGTCTCCAAGTGACTCCAAAGAGCGCAAACTTTAGTTCTAATATATATTTTGGGACTTGAATAAATGTGGATTCCAAATTCCTTAGAGAATGTGCTGTGAGTTTGTCAAAGCCTGCAATGCTGGAGATAGTGTTAATAGAGAACATTTTGGAACAGGGAGGGAAAAAAGGAAGCATAGGGCTGGGGTGATAATAGCAGATGTAAAAATGGGCTAAGATGGCAGGAGAAGCTATTTTATGAGGGGGGTCTACATCATCATGATTGGGGAGCTTTAACAGGGTATCAGAAATATGTTAGGAAGGAAATATAACTTGAATTAGGCTACCTGGAAGAAGAATGTCTCATATTTAGAAATTAAACAGTCAAAGGTAATTAGGTGACTTAGTTTTCAGCAAGTAGGTCTTGTTAAGAATATGAAACGTGCTGACTGTCGACTTCCTTGGTGATAGATGTTGTCTAACAGCTTATGACTAGACCAGCGAAATACTTATGGCACAATGGAGTAATAAACTCCATTTGATTAGAATACATATTTACCAGAATAAATAAATACATAAATATAAAAGTACTCTGAAAATTACTTGCGACTGTTTCCCAAAGAGCATGTCCAGGATTAGCCTCTCTGACAAGTGTAACAGAGTTTGTTTGTGAGCTTGTTTGCCAGGTAGTTCTGCCATTAAGAAGGGAAATGAACCAAGCTTGGCTTCTACAACTTGCAATTGTAGGGGACGGGACAGGTGGGTGGATGTTTTTTGTTTTAATTCAATTATGGTTGACTGATGCCTGTTCTAAAAAAAAAAAAAAAACCCACCATGAAGGTTTTGCATTGTTAATGCAAAACAAAATGCAGCATTAATGAATAACAACTGCCTGAACCAGTCCTTTTCTATGTAAAGACTTACCCAGCTTCTCAGTTCATCTCTTTGCCAAAGTTACATGTAAAACCACTTTAAAAAGGCTTTGGTAGGAGTTGCTGCTTTCAAGTTTATATATTCCATATAGCTAAAAAAATAAAAGAAAGTAATATGGCAAAGAGAACTGTTTGCATAATTTCAATTTATTTTTCAGTGTAGTTTTTGAATTTGCACTGCCTACTGCATGTAATAATTGTAAAGAAACTGGAGTGACTAACAGATGATCAAGGGAAGGGAGTCAAATAATTACAGCTGATGACTTATTTAATGGGTGTTGAGCCACCTTGCCTTGCCAGCCTTGCTTGTACTCCAGTAGCCAGCTTTGATATCTGCCTACTGTAAATAAATCCTCTCAGTAATTCTCTTTCTGTTCCAAGCGAAAAGAGGAGCTGTATGTGTCTGCAAAGTTTGCAAGACTAACTAGAAATGAAGTAATCAGTAGATACCTAGCCAGAAATCCAGGTTTCATGGTGAAGGACCTATTGAAAAGGAATTGGGCAGAATGAATGTCTAACCTTGTAAGCAATTGCCAAAGGGTGCTGGATTTTCCGCTCATAGTCTTTTGTGGTAGAAATGGTTCATCTAACATAAGGCTGCAACTTGTTAAGAAAAAGACTGAAGTAGTGCTCCTGCTGGGGTCTATCTTGCATGGATTTCTGACCCTCACAGAGATAAATAACAACATTCTAGCATTTATTCAAGCATATCCATGAAATCAACTCATTGTGCCTATCGCTTGATTCTTTCAAACCTGATTCCCTTACAGCAAGTCCTCTGCAACTGCAATAACATTTCAAACGCCTATCTTTGCTTTCTAGGTAACTCTTAGCAGTGGTCATTCATATTTCAGAATTCTACCATTTTCTTTTGCTCAAAGAAATCTTTTAGGTACATACCTGTCTCTGTAATGGATGAAGTAATCTCATAGAATCATAGAATGGGTTGGGTTGGAAGGAACCTTAAAGATCATCTCGTTCCAACGCCTCTGCCGTGGGCAGGGAACCTTCCACTAGACCAGGTTAGCCAGATCCCCATCTGGCCTGGTCTTGAGCACTTCCAGGGATGCGCAGTCCACAACAGGGCAATCTGTTCCAGTGCCTCACCATCCATAAAGAATTTCATCCCAAGATCTAACCTAAACCTGTCATCCTTCAGCTTAAGGCCATTCCCCCTTGTCCTGTCACTCCATCCTGTTGTGAAAAGTCTCTATCCAGTTCTCGTAGCCCCCTTTAGGCACTGGGACTCTGTTATAAGGTCTCTCCAGAGTTTTTTCTTCTTGGGCTGAATAACTCTCTCAGCCTGTCTTCATAGGAGAGGTGTTTCAGCCCTGTGATCAACTTAGTGACTTTGTTCTGGACTCATTCCAACAGACGATTGTTCTGTTTCAGGTGATTGTTCTGTTTAATCTATCTTGTTATTACCAGATGTTGAGGGCAGAAATGAACGAAAGTTCTGCTCTTTGGAAATATTAATTTCTAAAACAAAGAAATGTCCATGATTAAGAAATACTATTAAAGCTGCTTTAAAATCTCATGGGTTTGGCCTTTGCTATGGAATTTTTTCCCCCAAATCTATTCACCATGTTTCATTTTGGGGTACTTTGCATGATAGGAAGGTAAAGCTTATATGCCCGATTTTTGAGAAAATTGAGCCCTACCCTGTTTGGAAAAGAACTTGCATCCCACATATATTTTTTGTTTTGATTTAATGTCAATATAAATTTTCTTCTGATTTGAAAACTTTGAAATTACTGCTTATTATTTCTACTGTTGCCTCCACCATTTTACAGACTTATTTACTTATCTCTTCTCATTGCATTGTTTTAGTGCCAATTACACAAAATATGATCCATATGTGGATTGAGGTTCACATTTGTAAACTATGTAAACACTGTCAAGCCTTATGAGTTTAAACAGCAGAGTTTACTTCTGCTAAGAAGTATTCTTAAGTCCATTATAAACAACACAGATGTAGAATGATAGTGATTTGTGCAGACAAACTGAAAAAAAAATCTTAAAGATATTATTTCCAAGTGCAATTGATAGAAGGTACAGAAATAGGAACACAGTTTTTTGGCTTTGGGATGCGAAGTAAATTTTGAAAAAGAGCAACACTTAAGCCTATAAGGAGGCTTTAAAGCTGCAGAAGATGTTGAGTGGAATTAGGCCGATTCAAGTCATGCATTTTCACATCGAGCACAGCTATTCCCTTAGAAGTGTGCTGCACAGCATGTCAGGACCTGGAAATATGTTGCCTGTGTAATGTCAGGACCTGACTCAATCAGCAGTTTATCTTTTGGCCAAGAACAGTAGGATCAAAACATCAGGGTTGTGTGCCCTGGCACCTTTAGGATGTTTCATAGCAAGCTGCTATTGAATAAGCTAAATCTCCTGCGCCCTTCTTTCTCCTGGCCACAGAGCACAGCCTGACATGGCAGTTCCACGGGGTCTGGGTGCATCCATCTCCGCCTATCTCTTTAATACCATGGAAGGATGCAGTGGGAGAATCAGCACAATTTGTCCCCATCTTGTATTAAGCTGTCAGTGAATATCTAAATCACTTCCTTTTCTGTCACTTCATCCCTTGACTACATCCTTCGAGACACAACACCATTCAGCGAGAGCCACCAGAAATACCCTCTAAAATGATATGTAAATCCGGCAATTCATCATGCTCTGTGTAGTACAGGTTTAATTCTTCCTGCTAGGCCTCAATCTGCTGAAACATTACTCTGATATACAGTACAAAAGCAGTAACAAAGATGTTCATATCAGTCCATTGTGTGCTGGTGGCAGGGAGAGAAATCAATGAAGCCATGGGGACAATGGCTGGGGTTTAAACAGGCTGCAGAAATTTGCTAAGGCGCGGACAAAAGCCCAGGCGCTGAAAAGCGGGCTGCCCAGGAATTCCTCAGGCTCCATTATACCGCCAAACAATCCTCACTCAGAGAGTGGATTTGCATCTCTAATAGGGTTCAGGGTCTGTTTGTGAAGGGCTTTCGCTAGGGCTGACCCCATCTCTCAAGATCACATTGATACCCGGAGCCTCGTCCTGCCCCGGCCCGCTGCGGGCAGGGCAGTATCATGGGAAAATGCACCCGCTTAAAAGGAAGCGGAGGAAGGCAAAAAAAATTAAAGGCTTGAGGCAGTTTTGGTGGTACTTAGCAGGGAAAATTACTTTGGCAAATAATAGAACCTACTGCTGGTAATTACTGCTAACAAGCTTCCCCCAACCCAAATGTGACACTTGGACTGATGTGAGAAAAGCTGATATAGGCCAAGCTTATTAATCCTGAAAGAAAGGAGGCTCTTCCCTATGAAAATACAGCACTTGGAACCTGCAAATCCTGTAATCTAGTGTTACCAATTATCCATTAAAATAGAAAATAGAGCTGTAATATTTTAGGTCCTTTCTAGTGTAGGTAGTGCCAGATGCTCTAATCTGAAGTGATTTTAAATGGAAAAATATTTTGTGTCATTCATGTGCTCCTGTTTAAACCAAGCCTGGCTTACTTTCTCCATCTTCTTCTGGAGATAAGTGACAATCTGTCTTTTAATACTGCTATGGTAATTTTATTGTTCTAAGTTTTCTGAAAACACAACTGTCTTTACTCTTCGAAAAAATACTTTGAGTCAATTGAAACCCTCTTCAAACCTTTCTGGGTGTAGGTTCCATATGTGGATCTCCCTGTTCTCTTCAAGAGCATTGCTTTGTTTATGTAAAATAATTTCTCTTGCAAAAATATTAATAATAATAATAAAAATTAGAACCACACAAATATCCTCTGCAATTTATTTAGAGTATTTAAAATAATTTTCCCAAATTCAAGGGAAATGTTTCCAGGCTGGCTATGTATTTAAAGAACACTTTCTAGAAATAGAACTTAATTCCTACTTAAGCTCGGGATCCCTTATTTCTTAACAGCAGTGGGCTATAGGTATTTTTCCCCACTCTCTAGGTACAAGCATCTTTGCATTAAGATCAGCTCATCTGCATTATGTCTGTTTTTTCTAGAGATCCCCTTCTACCGTGGTGCTTACACTGAGTGAGGTTCAGTTAATTTCAGCAGCAGTTTAAAAGAATACCGTAGTAAAGGAAGTGGTGTATGAGGTGCAAGGCAAGACTACAAGGAACAAGTTACAGACTGCCACAAGGGAAACTCCAGCTGAAAAAAGAGGAAAAAATTCTTTGCTATGAGCAAGGTGAAGCTCTGAAGTAAGCTCAAAGAAGCTGAAGAATCTCCATCCTTGTAGAATTCAATAGCTTGGTTACACTGGACATTGATCTTCCTAACCTAACTTTGAAGTTGGTTCTGCTTGAGCAGGAGGTGGGAGGTAGGAGTCTTCCAGAGGTCCTTTCCAACCTAATGTTTCTGTACGCCTGTTTATCTTCGTAATTTGCTCACTGTTCTCATCTTCTCTGCTGTTGTGACAATCTCCGATCAGGGAGGTGACATCTTTGAATACTTGTTACATCTTTGGGTAGCACAAAACAGAATCAATAACTGAGAACTCACAGTGTGAAAATTCACAACTAAAACTTGCTGAAAACAACCTTTAGTTGCGCTGAATAAGGTATCTTGTTGCTACAATAAAAATACTGATTGGCTTCAGAATGGGTGTGTTTGTTTCCTTGTTTGTTTTTTAAGAAGATTGTTTGTAGCCTGTCATTTGTAGGCTTGAATTTCAGAAACTTTGAGACTCTGGCATCATAGGATTGTACTTATAGACTCTTTCTAGACCAAAGTAAGCAAGCTGAATATTTAGGAATTTTTTTGTTTTGCTGCAAAGCCATAGGGAAACTTTCAGTCCACGTAGTCTTTACGAATTTGTGAGGCTGTACTCACTTCACCAGCAAGCACCTTGGATGAATTCAGGCCCCCTGGTGCATCTTTACGAAGTTTGACATTGATTAGGGAAATAAAATTGTAGATTGTAGGGTATTTGCTTAAATAAAAAGGCAAATTATGTTCTGTTAGAGGATTTCAACAAAATAATGGGTGTCTGAATTATTAGCATGCAGACTAAATAGAATATTTGTATTTATATAGCATTTGGATAGGTTTCTAAATCTTACAGTACATATAGCAACATGAACTGTTATTTTGTAGAATGTTTTCTTTTAAGGGTTAGATTTGCAGATCTGCTCTTTTCCTTTGTGTTTGGGGAAGCTATTATATCGACAAGATGGAATCTCATTACTGTGTATAATTGTAATTATGTAAATCAGGTTATTTCTGCCTGTCTTATGTTTAAAAAGCCAAAGGAAATTGTCGATGATATAGTTAGTGTGATACATTCAAAGCGACTGCGAATACAGCTGCCGAACTTTTCCATAACATTTCTAAAAACCTCCCTTTCCTAAAAGTGTGACTAAAGCTCATCCTGACCAGCTGCTATTTTTGAATTTATTCACCTCGAAGTTTAGGAGAAGAGGAATCGGTTTTGTCATCTAATTAAATTTAGATTTAAAGTCTGTAAATTTAGTCTGTAAATTTAGTTTCTTCTGTGAGGAAATTTCATTCCAGCTGAGTTATGTCACCTGGGTGCAGACGTTAAATTGGTCTCCAATAATGCCTTGATGTCCCAGCACTTTGTGAAGTGGAGTCGGCATCGCTGTTTGCTTATGCAGAGGAGGAGCCAGATGCACAGAGAGGAGAATTCACTTCTCAAGGTCATTTGAATGAAGCTGTGGTTGGATTTGGGTATAAACTCTTATCTTCTAACTCTTAGCTCAATACCTATCTCTCCATTCATGTTGCTATTTTATTTGTGTCCCTGCCCAAGGAGTTAACAAGGTTCTTGTACTTTCTCCTGTGGCCCTACACAGAAAAAATTATCTTCCTTGGCATTTCACATGGAAAAAAAAAAGAAATCAAGTTTACTTGAACTAAAGCAACATTTTCCCTGGTGCTAATTGAAGAGAGAAGTAATATGACTGCAGCTTCTATTTGGTACAGCAGTTATCCTTGCTGTTGTCTCAAGTCCAGAGAATGCCTGTGTGTTCATTGTGGGCAGATGCAGCATACTGAGGTGGAGTTTGACATTTGTATTTATGCTCTGATTTAACTTTGCACTGAGCTAACCCTGGGACAAATCATACATTTTTTTAAAAAACCCTTTCTTTTATGTCCTACTAAAGTATATATTGTGATTCATTCTATCCAGATCCCTTTCCAGAGCCATCCTATCCTCACACAGACCAACACTCCCATCCAACCTGGCGTCATCTGTGAATTTACTGAGGACACACTCGGTCCCCTCACCCAAATCATTGATACTAAACAGGACTGGCCCCAGTCCTCTGAGCCCTGGTGAACCCCACCAGCGACCAGTTGCAAACCGTATTTAGTTCCACTCACCACTGCTCTCTGGGCCTGGCCACCCAGCCAGTTTTTCACCCAGCAAAATGTGCGTCTGTCCAAGCCATGAGCAGCCAGTTGCTCTGGGAAGATGCTGTGGGAGACGTGTCAAAAGATTTACCAAAGTCTATCTAGACAGTATCCATGGCCATTTTCTCTTTTGTTTTCTCCATGCAAAAGCTAATTATTCTCCTTTCCACCCGTATACCCTAATGTGCAGGTTTACAATAGTCAGTCACTAGTTGAATACATGAATTTTCATTTTTTGATGAGGCATTTAGAGTTGTCCAGGACAACATAAATTTGAATGGCCTAGAATCAATGTAGAGCTGCCTGGCAACAACAACTGGTATTTAATTCTGCATTGGAGATAGTTACTTAACCTTCATTCTAACACAGAGATATTTCTGCCACAGATAAATGTATTATTCAGATGCCCCTTAAATTAATTTAGTGAAGCCTCATGTATCCTTAGGAACAAGCAAAGGGTGAAAGAATTAACTCTTGGAACATGAGAACCTTGAAGTAAAAATTGTGCTTAAATAATATTTTAGCTAACGTTTCTGGTTTTTGTGGGTTTGTCTTTATTTTTCATTGACGGTATTAAGCTCTGGAGTTAGCCAGTGAAGTAACCATCTCCCACTCCAGTAGGGTTGACCTGTGTAATGTGACCAAAGAGAGAGTGAAGCACAAACCTGGTAAGTAGCTGCTGGTTGGGGCCCATCTTCTGAGTGCCAGCTTGGATTTAACTTGCCTGGTGGACACTGAAGTCTGAGATGGAAGCTTTTCTGAGAAGCCTGAACTTCTGTTAAAGTGAGGGTGTCTTGTTTTCATCCTCTCCTTTGCAGTGCTTTTACTCTTCAGTGTGTTAACTGTGCTTGGATTCTCTTGTCCGTAGCAAGGCTTTTTCGTAATCATGGTATGAACACCAACTGGTGATGGCTTCTAGAGGTACAGCTAAAAGTTTTGCTCTCATAAATGGAAAAAATATATAATGATTTACTTTAATCATTCCTGGCTATGAAGATTGCTAATCTTGTTAGTGAAGAAGTAACATAAAAGATGTAGGGCTGTGAGGGAGTTCATAAACTTTGTGATGGAGCTGTTTTACGCCAAATGATCTAATTATCCATCAGCGAAGTTACCTGCAAAGTTAGTCTTCACCAAAACTATAGTTTTGGTGACAGAAAATGAAAATGAATGTTTTGATAGAGTATTATTAGTATTTATTGTATGTTAGTATTTAATGTATAATGTGACTAGTGTATACTGTCTCTAACTGGTACCTGTAACTTATAGATCCATAATTGAGTTATAGAATTTGAGGACTTAAAGCAAAAGGAAAGAAACTGTCTTCTGAAGGTGAGATCTCTCATATCTGTCTCTTCTTCTTGCTTTTATTAAGTTGCTGTGAAAGATTGCAAACATCAAACTAGTGAAAATATGCTGTGGCATTGGGTGCTGTGATTGATGGCCCACCATGAAAAGGAGCCCTGTGAAACTGCTGAATTAAGGATAACTCCGTGCTCTTTCTCTTCAAATTGGAAAATGTTGAAATGACTGAGCTCAAACAGCTCCTATGTTTCTGAATTTGACTCAGTTCTTGAGCTTGCAGCCTCTTTGCAGACTCTGAATTCACAGCATACTTGATGCTAATTATATTAGCTCAGGCATACACAGGAGGGCTGCCTGCAGTCACTGGAACTCTAGCAAGGAAAGAGCTTCATCAGAAAAGGCATGTTTGGGTTTAGGTTAGTTATGTGTAAAAATTATTTTGACAGGAGGCTGAATACAGCAGGTAAAACTATTTTTGAGAGTTTTTTTTGCCTAACTGGCAATCCTGTGATGTTCATTGAGTATTGCTAGTTTCGAAGGGGGTTGTCCTCTCCTCTGGCACCTGTGGCATAAGGCTAAAAGTCACTCTGAGCCCACACTTCTTCTGCCTTGTTCCCCAGTTTGGTTCTGTGCCAGCAAAACCACCCTCAGCCATCAGCTGAGGAGAGCTGTGGCGACACGAGGGATTCCACCTCTCAGCCAGTGTCTGTGGCAACAACCTGGAACTCAACGTGTAACCCTGCTTTAGCAGCCTTGGGCTTTTTTGCGTCCGTTGGAGTAAACAATAAAACCTTCAGCTAAGCAGGTTCCTAGAGTGGTTTTTCTGGTCTTGGTGAGGAAAAATTTCACCTATTAGTTGCTGACCCTAAGTACCTGTTGTTAAAACTTGAGCAGGGGCAGGTTACGTAATTTCTAAAGTTGTTTTCTGGCTAAGAATTGTTTAGGAATAGAAGTTTTGATCCTTCAGGGTTCATCACCAAACTGGGCTTGTCTTGGCTACTGAAAAGACTTGTGTTGTTAGATTGAATCAGGACAAGTAATGTTATGCAGAGAGAATTAAAAGAACATTTCCTTTTGTGTTCATCATCGCTAGTGATGCTTGGAGCTATCAGTAATCAATACTGGGGTTTGACCAGTTCAAGGACTATATTGTTGGGATGGGTAATATTGAGTAGATGACAGGTTACTACTCCATGACATTCTCTTAGCCCATCTCCTGGATTCCTCTTCCCCCAGCTCTTGTCCCTTTGCCCTTTCTAGTTCATCGTGTCAGAAATGAGAAATGGCTGCACTTGGTTTAGTTTGTGGCAAAAAAGAAAGGCAGTCTGCATCCGAACTTGAATTTTAGGTCATCATAACATTTCTTCACTTTGAGGACTTTCTGTTTTACAAACTGGACACCTTTGTTGAAGGGAATAAAGGGAAGGGGCTTCACAGCGAGAAGGGACTGATATCATTGGAGAACAATGCTCTCTGCAAACCACATATTGTACAGGCAGGCACAAAACGAGCTTTCATGCAGAGTTCTGTCAGTGTCACTCAGCCCTGCCTGAATGGACAGAGCTCTTGTGATTTATCTTCCATTCATCAGTCAATACCCAGTACTTTTTCAGCAGTGATGGATAAGATCTCTTGCTAAATATACTGCTGCTGCCTGCTGAGCATTGTTGAGCCTGAGAACTGAACGGGAAGGCGAAGCTTAATGTATCTCACACACGGAGCTGCAGGTTAGGAAAGTTACAGCTTAGAAAAGCACCTGATTAATTTTGGATTCTGCAGGTGGGGGGAATATGAATATCCTACTCTTTTTGTATTATATAGTTGTGTTTTAGCTGGTGTCTGTGTAAGAAGGATGTATGTAGGCTTCAAAACTGTTCTGATTTCCTAAACCCTTCCAAAGCTGCTGCATTTGCAGGACATTCAACCCACACAGGGTAGCCCCCTATATTTTCATCTTTCAAGATTCTAAGATATTTTAAAATATTTTATGTTCTTCATGTGTAAACAGAGACAGACATGTATTTTATAGCAGTGCCCATTCCCACAGCACAGGGATGCTCAGCAAACCGCTCAGGCTTCACTACTTCACATCACCTGGCTTCCTGTGATATAAATATAAATATAAATATAAATACAGCATCCTGTGCTTTTTAAATGCAATCCCCAAAACAAAGGCCTCCACCTTTTCAGAGCAACCAATTTATCTCACATACTTGTGGCTTCTGGAGTGCAATACAGGGGCAGTGGAAATACCCGCGGGCAGAATTTTTTCTCTGTCCTTTTAAAGGAAGCTCTATACTCATATTTTTGGGGTGAGGTCACGTATCTTTATATGACAGTAGGATTATGACCAAACCAAGAATGTTCTGAGCAACACAAACAACTTTTTAGGTGTAAGGCAGGGCATGCAAATGTAAACATAAGTGTCAGAGGGTTGAGGCAAATGCACAAAAAATACTTTCTAGCTCAACTCTGGTGCCTCTTGCTTGCATCTTGAATAATAGAGACTCTTTTAATTACTTAAATAGAGAGAATAATCTTTCTGTGGAGCAAAAGAGCAGTTGAATTTGAAAAAATAAGGAATTTTATAAGTATATCCTCTGTTGAGGGACTTGATAGCCTTAGGACACTGAGAATGGTGCAAAGGGAAAGCAGCATCCCTACAGAAACTTCACTTTGACCTGATTGTCAGTGTCCCTGAAACGTCATCTTTCCCAAACAACCCAGGATTTCATTCCTTAATTGTGTGCCTAAGTTGATTTTGCTGCTCATAAATAATGCCAGCACTCAAGCACCGCCTCACCACCAAAAAATGTGGACAGAAGCTGGTGAATTTAGAGCTGGCTGCTTGTTCCACATCAGTTGATATTTTTAAGAACAAGAGCCCATGCAGAAGAAACCCCCAGTCAAAGTGGGTATGGAGATCAAGCTGTGTTCTGAGTGAATCTCTCCCTTGCCTTTTTTTTTTAATTTCCAAGAAACTTGAACAACAGTGTATAAAGTCTGCTAAGAATTTCAAGGTAGTCAGTAGAATGTGCTCTGAACACAATTTTTAAGGTACATAAATGATCTGAGAAACTCAGATTCATGGGCTATAGGTATTTATTGCCAGTTTTAAGAGTTCATTTCCAGCATTTTATCACAGGACATAGGACACTGAAGTAACTCTAATAACCTCTTGTAAGGAAAAGAAGGGAGAAAGGTTTAAAAAATTTCTGCTGACAGTAATGTCTATTTCACATACTTAAATATAATGATGCCAGTAGGTGCTGCTTTAATATTGCTAGCTATAGTCATTTTGGAAGATGTTCTTTTGTTTCAGGAAGATCATAAGTATGGTGACATGTGATATATTTAGTGCAAATGAGTACTTGAAGAAGCAGCTGTTAAAAGATTAAACAGTCACATAAAAACTTCTTATGGTTTTATAGAAATTAAAGCTGTCTCCAGGTAATCTAATTTTATATGCACTTCTTGTTCAATTTTTTTTAGATTTTTTTTCCCCTAGGAAAAGCAGCCAGATATGTTTAATGGTAAAAAAGAGGTTTCTTGCCAGAATAGTAAGATTTTCTGCTTCAAGTCTTTTCTTGTCACTGACTAGGTGGAAGACAGCCAAAACAACACATTCTGTTTGGTCTTTCTCCTGGGCTTAGTGCAGATTGTGATCACTTCATCAGCTGTTTATAGGGACAAAAGGGAGGCCTCAGATAAGAGAGGGCCACTGGTGGCACTGGAAGGATTTTTTTTTAAACACATGTTTTTGTCTAAATGGTGTTGAAGATAAAGGTGATAATCTCATGCTCCAGCCAACTTAACTTCAGAGAGCCTGTCTGAGGAGGAGTTAAATAGCCTGAGTTTTCTAAGTCTGAACATCGTGGGGTGAACTTCCAGTACCATCCTCCCAGACAAAAATTCCCCAAGTCATTCTGAATTTCTACCATTTGTCATGGCCTCCACATCATGGGGGTCTCCAGGTGGCCAGGAGGGAGTTTTCAGTGCTTTCAGGGTTTACTGATTATTCATATTCACCATCCTGAGGGTAAATTTTATTTGAAAAATTCATAATTTTGATTCAGTGAGGAAAGTGTGTGAGATTTATCAGTTAGGCCTACCATGATGCCTAAATGGAATTTGAAGTTACTGGATATGTTTCAATGTTTTGTTTGGAACTGGTGAGCCACACATTTCTAAAACAACAAAATAGAAATAAATTTAAAAAAGAGAGGATGGATATTTTTGGCTGCTTCCTCAAGGGATAACAACTTTGTAAATCTGCATGGGACGTTCCACTGAAGTTGGGACTATCATCTACATCCTCTCATATGCAGGGCACTTTACTGGACAGCTGACTTTCATGGGCTCAATATTTGAATCTAAAAGGTGCTTTGTACATTATATTCTTATGCTTTTCCTTCATGGATGCAGCAAAGTGGATCTAGCTGTTTTTTGGTTGTGGGTTTGGCTTTTTTTTCCACTCTGGATTATCCATCTGCTTAATTGGATGAGGGTTGTGCATGTTGTTTCAGTGAGTTAATTTCTGGAGCATTAATTATTTGATAAGCTCTAATGAGGATTTAGGCTTGAAGACTCCCACAAATTTGAATATTAAAAGTTTAATAAAATAAATCCAAAAAGTTAGCTTTTCTTTTTTTTTGACAGCTTTGGCAAGAAGGCGGGTAATTAAGAGGAAAGCACTCCACGCCATTTGCATGAGAATAGAGTAGACAGAAAGAAGGATGACATATTTGTCCTCTGCCTTCAGAAATTAAAATCTTAGGGAAGGGAGATTGCATGGCTATTGAAGCCACCTCTTGGATCTTATCTCTCATATTACCCCAGCATAAATGGGAGGACAAATCTGTTCTAATTTCCTGGGCCTCTTGGGTGTTGCCTACCCCATCCTTTGAATTGCTCCAATTCCAGCCATATTCCTGGCAGGCTTGTGCCGAGTCTGGCCAGAAACCTGCACAGGGCTAAATAAATAGCCACGTCCCAACTTATTTCAGAGTGTTTCAAGATGAATATCTGCACCTTTATTTTTTGTGGCCTTGATCCTGCTGGAATCCTTGTCAGGATTTCCACAAATGTACTTTAAACTGAGATGACAAAGACTTGGGTAGGAGATTTATTCTCTTTGGGTCTCCTGTAGGCAGAAGTTTACAATCATTTCCCTTTGAAGTTCCGGGCTCTTTTTGCTGAAATGGGGAGAAACAGCAATCACAGGACTGCACATTGCTGTAATGAGCTCTGCCAAATATTCCAGAGAAATTGTGCCAAAACTTGAAAGTTTAAGGAGGGTTCAGTTTTGCAGCAGTGTGAGTTTGTAAATAAAGTTTTATTTCATGGTGTTTTCCTGTTTAGATAAGTGTTAACAGTTTCAAGACTCCTTGGAATGAACAGCTGTATTGGAACCATTCCAGCAATTAAGCTCTTCAGAGTAGCTGCTATTCCTTGATATTGAAAAGGTTTTGTTTTGAATATGGCACAAGACTGCTATTATTTAGTGGCATGGAAGTTCCATGCTTTAATTTGAAGTAAACACCTGCCATTCAGATGGAACATTCTCAGCTATGATTGTCAATGAATTAACACAGTGTTCCAGGTTTCTTCATATTCCTTCTATTGTGCTGCATTTTCGTGTGGGTCACCATCCCAATTAACTACAGAGCTGCTCAGAAGAAATAGGTGATAACACTGAATCTTTGCAGGTGGACATAGCTGATGAGTTGCCTGATTTATTTCTCTTTCCTGGAAATTGATGATAACTTCACAAAACCAGACCACTGCAGCATTAATTACAAAGGTGCTACCATGTTTTTTTCAAAAAAGAAGCTTATAGAGCCACATCTTACTGTCCATGTTAATTCTTCACTTATTTTAGTTGGTTTTCTACATTCAATGTTTGGTGCACAAGATGATTGACAAGGTGTACAGGTTTATCCTTAAATATCCAAACTCTCAAAAATGGGTCAAATAGAGGGAAATGAAGGAATTCTTTCTTCTCTGAGACATAGGTTGTCTTTGCATTGCTTTTATATTTTTATGTGGTGGAAACTTTTATTTGGTCTCAATGAAAAGAGTTGTCCTGTAAGTATTACTGGTTTTGGATATGACCTTACAGATTAAAATTAGCACCCTCTCTGTTAATTATTTTTTAGCTATTCTGTTGGTTTTAATTCTTCTCTCTTCTGAGTTTCTACTTGATCCAAATAAGCCATTAAAATTAGATTATGAAGTAAATAGTGTTTACAAATCCCTTACATTATAGAAATGGCTGTCATGAAGTGGTCATGCCAAGTGGTAATAAGAAAAGAGTTACTCTATTCCTTTTCCAATGCAAATGCTTAAACTTTGAGTGTTCTAACTTCAAAACTGAACTTTCATGAGGATTTTTCCTGGTACAAGAACAATGTAAAATTTTCTTCTGTCTAAAGATGGTTGTGGAAAAATTCATGACAGAAAAGCTCAAGACATCCTTTCAGGGAGTGTGCACTTGCTGACCTGATTTCTGTTGCTGTTCTGGCTGTATGGTTTGGAAGAGATGATCATGGACACATGGAAAATGAACTTCACGTGCAAGTGTCTCTAATGTTTATTGGGCATATCTGTTTATAATCTTTTCGCTCTTAAGGTTTATGTTGCTCAAGAGAAAAATCACAATCAGGTCAATAGCAGTTGTACATTTGGAGCACTGTACAACTCTGCTTTTAATCATGAAGTAATTGCAAGAAATAAACATTTATAAGTAAGCTTGAAGGGATTTCTCTATCATTGATGTGCCTTTTGATGTATCTGACCTCCCTTACGAAGAAAATATCTGAGTGTCCCTTGTTACGTTCCATCTATTATGACTAATTTCTGCTGTTTGAGTTCAGCATCCACACTGCTTATTCAAATCTTTGGTGTTTTGTCAGCAAAATCTGAACTATCTTTGCAGTTCAAATCTTGGCCACCAACCCAGCAGCCTAAACTATATGGGATTCTGGGCAGTGTTAAATCTTCAAAAGGTAAAAGACTGCAAAAGGACTCAGTTTTTCTTCCCCTCACAGCTTTTTGGAGGGTCTGATAAGCACTTCTCAAATTTCGGGCTTTAGTTTAAACTTTCCTCCAGTTGTTATTCTTCTGAAACAGTGCAAGTTAGGAGAATATTATGAAATTTTATTTAGAACATAATCTTTCAATACTCAGGTGCTTGTACACAACATATCAACCTCCAATTGTTCAGGTTTTTTACAAATACTGATCTTTCTAATCAGTTTATTGTTCCAGTTCATCGACACCTACTCTTCTTCATTTAATTAAACACCATCCACTTATGTGACTACATATATTTTTCCATTTTGTTAGAGATTATGATGTACGGAAGAAAAAATCTCTTTACTGTGTGAGAAATATGAGGCAATCAAGAGTCTAACCCCCTCATGTGCAGGGATTTTGAAGGGAGGAAAGTCTTGTTTTGAGGGAACAATATACTTAGTGGGCAAGGTTTGGCTTTATCTGCTCGTGTAGCTTCATTACAAAATCAAGGAAGTGCTATGCTTACCTTTTAAATGTTAATTTAAAAGGGTAATAAGACTCTTTCATAAATATCCCTTTTATCCCCTTGAAGCTTGCCATCAAATATAAATATTTTTGGAAAAAATTTCCATGAAAATAAAGTTTCTACCACAGAAACATTTTTATATTAATATTAATTTTCAATTTTCTCCAATGAGATTTAATTTTAATAGTTATATTTGGATTGAGTACATGGTGCTAGAATTCTGCAGAGACAGCTACTGGTTCTCTAATCACTACTTTCTCTGATTTTCAGCAAGAATTTGATCCAAGTCATTCAGGGGTGTATTGTTTTCTCTGCTGTGCTCAGTTCTGAAAGTACAGTTTCCCTCACTCCATTGATAACAATGAAGCATGGGAAAGGAAAGGCCTGTGGAGTAGAAAAGATTTCATTAATCATGAATCATTACATTTGTCAGTTGGCAGAGGGAGACTTCCTCATTTATCCCTTGAATGAAATTAGGTCTGGCCTAGCTGCAGTTAGAAATCCTAAATTACCTTGGCATCTCTGTGTTGCTGTTTATATGTGCACCATAAAATGGCAGATGGCATTTTATTAATAGCAGATGAGCTGAGCTTTTCAAGATACTTTTTTTTTTCCTGAGATTTGGTTTCTTTGAATTTGAAATGACACCTACCTACGTAATTTCGTGGTGCTTCTGTATAGTTTTCTTATTAAAAAAAATGCCTAATGTGGTTTTAACTGCACCCGTCACTCTTCTCCCACAGCTGAGATGGCTAATAAAATACATCAAGAAGAAAATTGAGGAATTAACAGTTTTTGCGTCCTTCATACTTTCGTTTCTTTCTGGAGGTAGCTGAAAACACGGAGAAACTGGCTTGATATATGAATTCCGATTTTTGTTGTAGATTTAAGTTTAAACACTACCTTGGTCAAAGCATTGCAAGATATTGCTGATGTTTCCAGGCTGTTCTCTTTGGAAAACTTGAATGTCAACCAAAATAAACAAAGGTTGGGAATCTTAAATCCATAGTATTAGCTTTCTTCTTCTTCTTTTTTTTTGTCATCTATTTTGCTACATATGCACACAGCAGACACTTCTAAAAGGAACAGGCCATGCATACAAAAAACATACATTAGTTTTGAGTGACAACCACTTAGGATTTACTCACTGGAGAGACTACCACTAGTCATAAATAGTTACACCTTTTGTATCAAGTCAAATCTGTCCCTGTGATAGCCACATCAAATACTGCAGAAGACAAATTCCCCCTCCCACAGACAGGTTATTGACACTAGAAGTTGTAATATGCTTTTTTCACAGCATATATTTGGAACGATGTTAATGGAAAATCTTATTGTTCCCTAGACCTACTCTAGATGTTCTTAACTCTACCCATACCTGGAAGGTCTATGTGCTGAATGAGTGAGAAAATGATTTTTTTGTCGAATTTTTCAAATATCCAGTTTCATACTGCTTTGAAAAATGAAGAGGAAGTTCTGCAAATATCTTTTTATTTCCTCTTGCTATTCCTGTAGCAGCTCGGATAGAACTTGTCTGTTCCAGGATTCAAAAATCTGTAATTATCTCTTTTTGAGCTGAAGTGCTCTGTGCTATTCAAAGTTCTGTAAGGAAAAAACCCCCAATATTTAAGAGTAATTTATGAAGAAATTCTTGAAAGGGGGCAAACTTGAAAAGAAAAATAATTATAGTGTTTGGTTCAGCGTATTAGAACATATTTAGTGTGTGTTTATTAAGGTAGATGGACCCAGGGCAAAACACATGTGGAAAACTTTGCTGTCACATTTATCTGAGTCAAAATTGAGTGTGCAAAGTAACCAGGACACATTAGAAATGCTGCTTTCATTTCTGGTACTATTCCCTAAACATAAGACATTTAAAATCAGTGGATTCAAAGACTCTCAGGCCTTTATTGCACTGGAGAGGAGCAAACTACTTTTATTTATCATTAAACGGGAAAAAGACCCCAAACACTGATCACCTTTTAGAATGTTTCCATGAGATTAGTTCCATAAAGGTCTTGTCTTCATTATCAATATTGTTTTTCTAGCTTTTTCTACCACAGAAAGAGGGGGGCCAGCACCCTCCAAAAATTTTTGGAGAATAAGACAAATTAAGTAACTATTTAGGGTTTTATAAGAAATTTTCTTGTCTATTGGAAATCTTACATTAGTAAAGAAATAGCCTTGACTGTGCTGATCTTCCCTTCTAAAATTGTTGATTAACTAGTGTTATATCATTGTTTTTCTTTTTTTATGATCATCATCATTTCATTTTCCTATTGTGGGTGCAATCTATTCCTATTAAGTGACCCATGATTTTGAATTAGTATTTTATTGTATACACACTGCTTTCATGGCTATCCACCAAACCTATGAGGTACCATCCTATATCCTAAAGTGCTTTAAATCATTGATTTTTTCGGGTCATTAACAAACTAATAAGCAGACTCTTTAACATTGGTGCTAAATGTGAATTGTCAATGGCAGCAGCCAGTGGTATCCTGCTGACAAGTGATAATGTCATTTCAACATGTCCTCAGAGCATGGTAATTACTGCTGTACTCACGAATGTATACAGCTTGATGTTTACCTGATTTGAATATGAAAGGCTTCCTGAAAACTTCATACGTGCTCTCTGCATGCTGAATGCACTGGATGAAATGGATTAGGCCTAACAATCTGCAGAAAACAATTAATTCAGATCCCACTGACCTGAGCCCTTCCACTGTGGTCTCCATACAGCATCAGCAAATCATGCAAGGCAGAATTGGTCTGCATTGTTAAAATGCTGCTCTGGATTCTGTGTCTCAAATATTAAATTGATATGGAGCAGGAATGGCAAAAGAGGTTGGGGAGTACATAGATTGCAAAGTGACCAATAACCCTTGTTGCTATTTCCTTCACACTCTATAGAAGCATGTTCCACATGACTGATGGTCAAAAATTTGTTGTTTTAAAAAATCATTTCAAAATATGCCCATGAAAGTCAGCACTTCTCATTTTGGTGCTAGATAATTTCTAGTTCTGTACCAGTATTGGCTCTATTGAAACAGAAAAAAATATTTCAAAGGCTTTACAAACAAAGACAGAAAAAACAGAGAGCTGGTAAATCTGGCACTTGAATTTTAGCAGAGGTAGGTGTCGGGTGGACTCCGAGGCCTTGGGACCTGAAGGAATGAAACATGGATGCAGTAGGGCTGTAAGATTTTACTTTTTTATCATTCTGGATTTATTTTTGCATCATTCTGGAGTGCTAGAAGTCCTTGTAGCCTCTCCAAGGCAGCTATTAGAAATAATTCAAGTTGTACAAATGCAATTTGTACTATCTATGCTCGATTTCTGATGAAGACCTGATGGAGACACAATCAAAACACTTCATCCAAAATATATGTGACTGAGGTTAAGATAAAGCCCCACAATACTCAAAGCTTTTCCAATGCTGAAATAATCAGACCTTCCCTAAACAAACAAGGAAACAGCAGAAATTAAATCAATTACAGTCCGTATCCTATTTTTGCCTCACCAGGAAAAAAAAAAGATCTGAGGAAGCAGATTAAAATCTAGTAAACATCAATTTATTTTTTAATTGCATTCAGAAAGGATGCCTTAGAAACAGATCTAATTTGCTTCCTTGGAAAGCTGTTCAAACCTCATTACCTAGTGGTTATATACGTTCTTTTAATTTCTGTTTTGAATGTGCTCATGACATCCTTTGTTCTTGTGTTGGCTTTGTCCTTTTACACCCTGGCTTTACGCTCCTTACTTTGCTCTTATTATATTTAGAGAAAGCAGTCCCACTCCCTGTCAGCTTTTCACAAAGCTGAACAAACCAGCTCGTTTCACCTCTTCACATAAAAATTGCCGTAGCCTTTTCCTTCAGCCTTTGCCCTCCCTGTGCATGGCTGGCCGTGATTTATCTCTCACTGGGTCCTAGGATTGCTTTCAATTCCTCCTCAGACATGTCACGCTCGTGGTTCACAATGTCATGTGATTGAGGAGCATGCACAGGCTTGTCTTCATTGTTTTGTGCTGATGGCCAAATTTGTTGGTCCCCAAAGGCACAACCCTTCACTTTATTTTATGCAGTTTCTTTTATTCTCTTCCTTGAGACCATCCAGTGCTTCCTGCAGGCCCCTGGTAGATAGCATTTCCAAACGTGGGGATGCCCTTGGTTAACGTGTTATTAATGATCTCGGCAAAATTTGTCCCCGGATAGCTCCGTGAGGAGCTGCAGCACTCAGCTCCCTCCAGCCAGCAGCTCTTCCCTTTAACATAATGGGGGGCACAATCCTCCTCTTGTTCTCTTAAATTTCAGCCCAGCCAGTAACTTTGATGTGCCAATAAGTCAAGATGCTTTGCTAAATCCCAATAGAGGATCCCTTTGTTCTCTGTTCCTTCTAGGAAGCCAGGTATGCTATGAAAGAAAATATACAAGGTCAGTTAGGATCAAACTCTTTCTTTTAAATTTGGCTGTACTCTACCCTTTCTCCTTTAGAGCCTGAGCCAGAGTTTTATGTGTTATTAAAACTTCAGTCATCAAAGCATTTCCTTTCCAAAGTTACTGCATTTGCAGATTTCTAATTACAGGCAACTCCATGCATTGTAATAGATTACTTAAACATCCTTGCTACTGTACATACATCTTCATATGCAGCTTGTTCCAATCTTCTGGACGGGATATTTTTCAGTCACTCTGGCTCCCATCAGGCAATGCTGTTACCAGTTTGTATCTCTGCAGCTCTGTTCCCTCTTGATATTCTACTTTATGCAGTCAGGAACTGATGCTGGCTCTTCTTGCTTTATTGTTACATGTCTTGATGTCCAAGGCAGGTTTTTCTCTCTGTGGAACTACTTTCTTCCATTCTGTTGAGGTCTCAGTTTGTTCACAGTGTTCTTCTTGAGATTTGCAATCTTTCCCATCTTTCCCCAGTCCTTCCTCACTTTACAAATTCCTCATAATTATAGCACCTTTCCCTAAAGAGAACCAAATCCTCCCGGAGATTCATGTACCTCACCTGCTTCAGCTTGGATTCAGCTGAATTCAGAGCTTGGTTAACTTTTTAGTCTTCTCTTTTCAAGACAAGGTCAACAAAGCCTAATTCTGATCCTTTAGCTATTTAGGGGGAACTAATTTGCAACAGCTTCATTCAGGGTTATTCTATAAACCCTTAGAGGAAGAGCTCATCTACTTATCAAGACAAGATGTCATCTCTTCACACTTCTTTTTGGCAGAATATTTCCCATCTGGGCTCTGCCTTTGTGGGTATGCATCTGGGGGAGCTGAACATTTCCTCTTGTGAGGCAGAACTTGGTGTTGTTCCTCTCTGCCACAGCCTGTCCATATCCAAACCTGGCTCTGACACAATTTGTGCCAGGTCTACCACAATGACACCACCATTATCAAAGTGTCCTTAATCTAAAGAGATTACTTTACTCATTTTGTTACAAATGAATAAATTAGTAGGAAACTCAGGCTTAAACAAGAATGAGCTTTTTTAAAATTTTTTATTTATTTTTATTTTTTCTGGACCTAATTTTAATTTTTTTATAATTCTATTTGACATACCTATGTGTGCTCTTCAGCAGCATTCTGAATTGAGGGTGATATTTGTCTCTTCTAGATCACTGCCTCCTTCTCAGAAAAAAAATTAGTTTCAATTTTCTTTTTATTTTTTCCCTTTTTAATTTCATACAATATTTGTTGTTGCCAAAACAAGATATTGTGAAAAGAGGAGTTACAATTTCTTTCCCCCCTCCTTCCCTTACCTCACTCAGCCCTCAAGTCTGGACTCTAAGGAAAGAAAATGCTTCTTTGTACTATATCTTTAGGTGGATGTGTAGCCCATTATAATCTGATCCTGTATGATCAGCCCATCTTCTGAGATACTCTGTTTATTCCAGATGTCAGCTAATATTTTGTCCTGGCTCTTCCTTAAGTCTCTGTCATTCTTCCCTGTATAACAAGCCCAATCACATATTTAAATATCAAATCTGCTGAGAGGAACATCTCCTGCAGAGGGATATGCTGGCACACTCCAATTATTTAAACAGAACTGTAAAGGACTCTTTCCTCTCAAAAACTGTTTAGTGGATCCAAATAATTAGGGACTGATCTATTTTTTTATTAAATAATGGAGAAAGTGGCATTGAAAAAGCCTGCAAGTTTAATATGTGATTTCCATAGGCAAGTGAGGGGAGAGAAAGAAGGAATGGACAAAAAAAATAAATAAATTGAAGAACAGTGCACCAAAGTTTGTTCATGAACATTTGTTTAAACGCTGAGAAACGCCTGAATTCCAGGTGTCATTATTACAGGCCCATTTTCCAGATACTGCTCTTAAGAGTTAGAGCTTACTTCTGGGGGCAGGAGGAGGAGAAAAAAAAAAAAAATCTCCCAAGGTTCTATCTGACAAATAGTTTTATAATCCTGTTCCCGGTGAAACACAGATGGCCTTTCAGCAGCAATCCAGATGCTCCTGCAGGAAGCTTGGGCTCTCTGTGGAGCCATTTGGAGGGTATCCGTGGGTGCTGCTGGCTTGGAACAATGCAGCATTTCTTCTCTGAGAGATGAGCTGAAAAAACCAGGAATACATTCCTGTATCAACAGGGAATTAACTTCTGACATGCGAAATAAATTCTGTTTACACCTGGAGCGGTGGCTGGGTCCACCTATGCAGGAGCAGGATGACACACGTGGATTTTGGGATAAAACCTTTGGTGTTGCAGGCATTCAGCAGCCAAAATAATGCATTAAAATGTGGATTTCAGCCTGATATTGTATCAGTTTGGACAGAATATGGAGCAGAATGCTGCACAAAAGGCATCAGTTTATACCAAATATAATAAGTTACAGTCTATTGAAGAAAGCAGTGCTTAAATTTACAACATGGATAGCTAAAGGCATCTCTTGGAAAACACATGTAGGAAATATGCTCATTTTGCCCTGGATACTAAAAGACAGAAGGAAGTAAAAGGAATAAAAGAGCAAAGTAGACAGATAATAGAATTCAGTATCATTGCTTCAACGAGACTACTAATAAGCATGAAATTGAACATCTGCTTAAGTGCATGTCTGGGTTATAGCATAAAGATATCTCTCATAATTGCACCCTGATACTTCCATAGCAGAGATTTGAGTGGATGATAACCAGCATAATGCAAATATAAATGTTACACTCTGGAAGAAGCTGTACAATTATTTTATCTGTGATTGATAGGAATTAAAAAAAAAAAAAATCAAAAATCAAGGGTCGTGCAGTTTAATTTTTTTGAAGAAAATCCTTTGAATATTTGGAGGAAATGCTATCATGAACTGAACACTAAAAAATTTGATGTCAGAAAAATCTTTTCTAGTCCCATAGTGACTTGTGCTGGTGGTTAGTCTCTGAGTATCTTTTTTCCATGAAAGAAATCTTATGCTGCCAGTTTAGTGTCCGTGCTATAGAAAATGTCTTCTACAACAAAGTAAAGAAATTATAATGACAACAGAACCAACTATTGTACCAGGTGACCACTTTTACAATCATAAATTAAATAAACTTCCACAACAAATCTTTCCGACGAGACAAGATGTCAGGTTAGCTTCTGTTGCTCAGATGGGAAAGACCTGAATTGAAAACCAAAATGTTCTGGCAGAAAGAGAATTTGTGCATGGGAGAATGAAATGTCAGTGATTCAAAGCAACCCTGTAGGTAGATTTAAATTTTTTTTGCCTCAATATGCTGGTTTTGTATTAATCTATAAAGATTATGATGCTCTATAATTTGAATTTCAGTGCTGATCTTCACATGAGTGAAATGTTCCTTACCTTTCTGGGACAACTTTGCTTGAAATTCCTTAGACTTTGTCACTACACCGAGTAGATAACGCAAGATTTGGTCTTTTATTTTTTTTTCTCCCAGTAGAATGCTGCTAAAAAGGGCTGTGGCTTTGTGAGACCTCACTGTCATTCTCTTGTGTATTGCTCTGGGGCAGCTGCTCTATTATAAACCCACATAGTTATGAGTGAGAGACTGCAAATTTATTCTTCTGAGGAAGATGCATTGTTTCTGACAGATACAACTAATAATTCTGGCTTTTGAGGTCGGGTTTTTTTTGTCTATCTGGTTTGGGGGTTGTTTTTTTGTGGGGTTGTTTGGTTTTTTGTGGTTTTGTTTGTTTGTTTGCTTTTTTCAATTGGAGGGGTGGTAAAGGTGTATTGAAATATTGTGTGTTTTTAAATGGAGGATACACAAGTCTTATTATGCAGCAGCCCTCAAACTTCTCAGAATGCTATGGATGAATGTAGGAATGACACTTCAGTAAGAAAGTTTTTCTTAGTTAAAATAATCCAAATTAATCAAAATTAGTGGTCTGGCACTGTTCTTAACAATAGACCATCTTCAATAAACCTTTCTCCTCTAATTTTTTTTTTAATAAAATTATTCTAATATAGTATTTGATGGAGAGGTAATCATTGGACTCAATCAAAAGGAAAAGCAATACTGTACAAATTAACATGCTCTGTTTGGGAAAGTAACACCAGCTAAACAACTATCCACAGGACACAATAGAAGTGAATATTTAATTCATTAAATGCAAATAGAATTTTAGTTTGCATTAAATAAACTTTACCTCCGTTTACCACAGATCTTCGTTATTAATACATTGAAATGAATATTCAAAGTGTTTTCAGGTAAAAACTTTTGTCAAAATCACATGCTTGTATTTTAAGGAAAAATTGCTTTGAAGACTGAGTTGTCTCATTTTTTGAAAGCAATAAACTCAAGAAATACAGGGTTAGGATCACCTGAGCTGAGTTTATTGTAGTGTGGAAATAAACTCTTATATATTTTAAGGCTGTTGCCATCCGATTAATTTTTTTGGCTCTTCTCTGGATAATCCTGACCTTCATCCAAAACCCAACTGCTTCTTTATCTCCTCATGGTGGGACTGCCCTCAGAACACAGAATAAAATGTGATAAATTGTATCCAGAGAGACTCTCTTCATGGTGACCATCCTTTGTAAACTCAGCTTCTGATTTTATGATAGCAGTTAAAGGAGAACCCCAGATGCTCTCTGACCCTCTTAGGTGGCTTATGGGGTTTTAATAGGGGAGCTGAGAATTAACTCCCCAGTTATCATTGCAGGGCAATTATGGAGTCAGAATCATGCAGGATTAGACCTCAGGTCAGCTCACTATTGCTAATATTTTCCCTTAAGGGTCAGAGATGTGATAGGAGCAACACTTGGGCATACTTCAGAGAGAGGGCTGCATCTGTTCCCAGAAAGATGTTTGTCATCACTCTAATTAGCTCCAAAGGCTGAATGTTCCTCCAAGCTGAACCCAGTTCTTCCCAGGACTGTGATTTATTTGAGTTTTATGCAGGCTAAAACTAATAAAGGTATGTGTGTTGTATTTGCCCCATCTGGGCACCAAGTGCCCACCAAAGCCAAGCTGTCACTTCCCTCTTCACCTGGACAGTGAGAGAAAATATCACAAAAGGCTTGTGGATCCTGTAAAAGGACCACGAGAGATCACTCACCAGCTGCCATCATGGGCAAAAGAGGCTCAGCTTGGGGAAATGAGTTAATTTTTTACCAATCAAAGCAGAGTAAGGTAACGAGAAACAAAATCTTGTAAACATCTTCCCTCCACTCCTCCCTCCTCCATGGGCTGAGGAGTGAGAAATCTCACGATAACATCTTGATATTCCCGTTGCTATGCTTATCAAATTTGCCTTTGTGGCTTTATAAATGGAAGAATATTCAAGTTTTCTCACAGCTGACTGAAATTCCTGTGCAGAAATGTTGCTCTCTGATGCAGCTGAGCTGGTTGGTTTGATCTCTGCTTCTGTCCTGAAGTTACTGAGATTAGTGGTGTTTAGAAGAGATGTGTGTTACAAATTTATCTCGCTGCTATGACAGCAGACTTTGGTGTGGCTTTACGAAGCCAATTAAAGGATTTGCAAGTCCCTTTTGCATTAAAACTTGTCTTTGCCTTGGCTTTCAGCTAGAAAAGCAGAAGCAAAGCATGGGTTTTTTCCCATAGTTACTTCCAGATTAGACAGCCATGAAATTCAGTCTCCGTGGTTTACCTTGGAGGGCTCAAATGTCCTAAAAGTTCCTAAAAGCAGCAGTTGTTCAAGGGAGATGTCTCAAATCCATATTAGTTTTGTGGTCCAAAAACTTCCTTGCATTGCTGGGGAGGGAAGGGGAGAAGGGGATGAAGAAACAACTTCTGGGCCATTCTGAGCCTTCCTTAAGTTAAGCTCTGACTCTGCAGCCTCTCTACCTTTAGGGATTTGTATTGTGTGGAATTAACATCTCCTAAACCTCAATATTTACAAAGATCTCATGATCCTATTTGTAATAAATTGCATTCTTCCTTCCTGTTCCTTCCCTCCGCATTCAGAGTACGAGTTGAAGTAAGGTTCAGTAATTTATGTCTAAAATAAATAAAGAACACAAGACTACAGACTGTTTCAACACTGCTCAGGTAAATGTGGGTGATCTGGAGGTAGGCTGAGGACTTTCTGATATGATTTGAAGTACACAATAAGGAGAATTCACAATCAGAAAGGCCCTGCTTCCATTTTTGCCCTGTGGAAAAGGCCATTGATCTCATGATGGCCTAAAAGGCATTAAAATTATTCTATTGAGCAAAAATCCTCTTAAAATGCACCGTAACTCACACTTTCTCAAGTGTATGGAATAGGGAATGGCATAGACAAAGCATGGCTAACCTTGCCCACACTTTGGCAAAGTGAATTTCTCTCTCTCACTGAGAGTTTGTCAGCCTTCAACAACATCATAATGTGTGTAGAGATTATTAATCTACTCTTTTGAAATGCTTTGGGTTTCTAAAAACTTTAAAAGTCTCCTTTAGCCACTGCATTACACCACCACCATCCCCACCTTGGTTTTTTTTTTTTCCCCAACTACAATTTTGCATGTCTTCTCAGGTAGTGTGCTTATTTAAATTCCCAGGGAAAATCTGCAGTCTTGTGCTCATGGATGTGTGGAAAGCATACATTTATCACAATCAAAGGAGACAGGGAAGGAAGGGAAGATATTGTCACTTTATTTTTTCTTCACCATTAACCTCTTAAGCCTTTAGTAAATTGGCTGTCCTTTAATCATGTCCTTAAGAACCCCTGATGAGCTATTAATTGTATGTGCACTTGATCACTTGCAAAATCCCCCCCGTACTCTTTTAGCTTCCCTTCTCTCAGATTATAGCAGCAAGAATTTATCTGGAAATACTTTATTTTTTTACTAGTTCCCATTCGGACTCCAAAGGTCATATCCCTAGACCAATATGAAGTTGATTTTTCCATTTAGTCAAGGTAACTTCACTTAATTTAGCACACGGGCTCCCAAAGATGACAATTTTTTCCATTTCCTATCTATTCTTTTTGTTCTCCAGGAGTTTTTGTTTTTCTTCTGAAAACAGAAATAAATTATGATAAGAGCTGGCAAAGATTTATGGTTTTGTTCTTCTTGTTTGGATCTTCATATTCTATTTACGGAAATTTTTATTTTGTCTTAGTAGGGTCCAATTTTTTTATTGCCAATTTAATAATGCCCAGAGAAAAACTTCTATCCATTTACATGGTCAACCACTACATCCATATTTAATTGCTATTTCCCCTTTTTACTTCCTCAGGCTGATCTAAAGTGGGACAAATCCAGTTTATTCCCTCTTTGAGCAGCTCCTGTACTTCATTTTCAATGCCGTAGAAAGCAATGCCTTTTGATTATTTTTAATTTTTTTTAAATCTTCTGCTTTGATAAATATATTACTTTAGCAAAGGCTAAAGACTTTTTAGACTTTTATCTAGAATTAATTAATCCAGAGCTTTCTTAGTACAGAAATTGGTAGTATGTGTAAAAGGAGGTCTGCCTGTGGTGCTGGTGGTTGTGTTGTTCTATTTTCTAGATTCTCATGGAGAAACTACAGAAGAAGCAAAAAGAAAACCATGCTGATTTACTGAAAGACAGCCAGAAAAGATTTGAGATGAAAATTCATTTGATCTGCATCAAAAACCTGTCTGGATGAAAAGGATGCACTTTGTACGCCATCGAAAGCAAGTTCCTTGTAGGACGTATTATTGCCCGCTGTGCCCATCAAATTGAATTAACACTCAGTGATCTGGTGAAAAATGGGGCCTGGATCAATTGTCTTAGGGATGGCTGTAGGAAAACTGATGTACATTCCACCCACCTCCCAAAAAATCAATGAGACGTAGCTGACTGTGCATGTGTGTTGTCATCAAAGCATCTCAAATTCAGATCCATGTTTGGTGTGCACAGAGGAATCAGCACTTACAGGACAATAACAGCTATTTTTAGCCAAGCTTAGCTGCTTCCACACCTGCTTCAGCCATGCAAACAGATCACCTGCTGCACAGTGTCCTCTCAAAAATAAATTGATAAGTAATTTAAAAAAATTTAGTAATTAGGTGTTTGTGTGAGTGATATCCCATGAGTTTGGGCAGGAAGCTCATTCTCACAAGTACCATTTGTCATACCCCAAGCTCTAAAATAGTCTTGAAACCTCTCAGGAAATGAGAAAGGGGGAAACGAAGCAATAACACGAGACACAATTTGCAAAGAAGTAGCAAATGCTTAAAAACTGGAAGTCAGATACATCCATAACTTCAGTGAAACTCTCTCTATATATCAATATTATTTAACATTTCAGCCTCAAATAATAAATAATTGTTTACAAAACCTGGTGGAAAAGCCCCAAACAAAACCATCTCATCATCCTACATATGAGAAATGCTTTCTTCAAAATTTGTGCATAAACAAGATATTTGCCATAATTTAGAGGGACAGAAAAAAAGTATTCCATAAAAAGAGATTCTTCTTAAAGTAAATTAGGCTGGGAACTTCCTAATTTTTTAATCTTCCCGTAAGCTACAGAAATGAATGTTCTCTGCCTGCATCAGGAAATTTTGTCTTGTGTGTTTAATTTCCTCAGCAAGGTCTCTTACAGAGACATTTTGATATAGAGTTGTACAATTAAATTTTAGGGGCAAGCATTCAAAACTTTTATGCTATAGGAACCTGGGAACTGAAATCCCTGGAGCAGACCTGCCATAATTTTTAAAGGAAAAGGAGCTCCTGCAGCTTGGTTTTGTAGGAGGAATAATCTCTTATTAGCCAATTAAACAAATGACTGATATTGAGTACACAAGGTACAAGCTCTCCTTTTTCACTGATGAGGGAAATACTTTATCACCCAATTGATTGCGACTGAATGGATGAGGCTGTGCATTGAGCAACTGCAAAAAGGAGGAAAGATGATTACACCACTTGAACCAGGCTCCATTTGCAAAAATCAATTCTACCACGAGAAAAAAAAGTATTTGTTGCTTTATCCTGGTGAAGGATTGATGCTTAATATCGCAGAAAGCACCCAGTCCCTGGCTGGCACTCAGAAAATATGCTACATTTGCTTAAGCTGTTGTGCCATTACAATATTGCATGTAAACAGAAACAAATTATGCACATTAATTTCTTAGAGGTGACAAATTATAACATGGGGTGATGATTACTCTGCTAATGTGTATTTATTTATTAGACACGTCAGAACGTACTCACAAGTGATATCAGCAGGTAAAAATATTTTGTGTACCTACAAATGCAAGGCTGCTAGACCAGTACATCTCCTTGCTTAAGCTGGTTTTGGAGTTTACCATAAGAAAATATTCCACAGTTATACAGCTTGTGGACAGGAATTGTGGCCTTGCTTGGTAAGATTTCAGTGTTTTCTTTAGTGTTACACTCGCTATTCATTTTGCAGTAAACGCAAGGTAACTCAAATATATTTTTGTTATGTTAAGGGATAGGGTGTTAAAATACCCTTCTAGTATGATGGTTGAAAAATCCATTAATTAGGGAACTCTTGTGCTTTGAAACCACTTGCCAGTGACTAAATCAGCGCTACAATGTAATCAAACCAAGATTTTTCAAGCCCCTCTATGCTATTAAGTGACCAATCACTGCAGATACTGCAGGACCCTGCTCTCTGCTTTGGCTCATTCACCTGTCAGATAACCAGAAGAGTAATCACAGCTTTTCAGTCTCTTCAAAACAAGCAAACAAAACTCTGTCAGGCAGCGAACACACAGAGCAATTCTCCTTTCTGGCTGAACACTAAGCAGTATCTTCTTCACGGACACCTTGAAACAGTAGGGGAGTTTCTGATGTGTTAAAAGGCAGCAGAAGAGACAGACCCAGCCTTGGACTGGCTCGCCTTTTTCCCTTCCACATAGTTTTGATCCACCTCTAACCTCACCCTAGCAGTCAGGAGTGTGGATATCTCTAAGCTCTCCTCCTGCAGATGTAACAGCCAGCCTGAGTTTTCCTTCCCTGCTCCCCCAAAAACAAAATCCATCCTGGGTTCCTAAGTACCAGTAGGAATAACTCTCACTTCTTCCACCTCTGGAGCTTAGAGCAACAAATAGAAGAGACAGAAAACGAAGTGGGATAAAGAGAAAGGCCAGGAATACCTGGGGTGAGATTTTTTATTTCTTGTAGGGAAAACTTGCTAAAACACTCAACAAATATAATAGTGGTTTTCTACTGTGGGCAAGTTAAATATACTTAATTGTAAAGCACTTTATAGTCTTGCGTGTTTAGTGTTTAGAGGTGGAAAGTGCTATTATACTTGGCCGTAATATAAAAGTAAATTTGAACTTTTTTAATCCTGTAAAACAGCTTGAGCTATTAATATTGGTCTTTATGGACCCCAGCAGAGGTGTGGAAATCTCATCAGGAATGTAAATGTCAGGTAGGACACTTAAAAACCTCATTATGGAGAAGAACCCAAGTACCAAAAGTGACATAAATTACTGCCCAACCTGAATATTGTAGAAGAGAAATCCTGCAGAGCTCTGTCATGTGGTTTGATTGGAAGGACAATTACTACCAGCTTTATCTTGACATAATGAAAATTAAATGTACATTTAACTAGATTTGTGCTTAAACTGACTGACTAAAAGGAAAGTAAGGGAGAGAAAGGTAATAAATCTCTTTAAATATTGAATAAATCTTTTAGGACCATAAAAGGCTTTTGTAGGAGTTTTGTGTACTTTAATGGTTTATCTGTTAATAGTAATGCTTCAGATTGACAGGTGGTATAAAATTACATTGATATGTCTATTTCAGATCTGAAATTTAGGTTACTCAGCAACAATTCCTTTCCTAATATAAAGTTAGCTATTAATTTCATTGGCCTCCATATTTCTGATTGTCCAACATTTCCCTTGACTTTGTGATGGAGAAGATGGGCTCCATCTGGCAAGAGCATGAACCAATGTCAGGGGAGAGTCACAACGTCTTGCCACCGCGCAGAGAGTTGGGCTGGGACCATCATCTGTCTTTAAGTGATTTCAAAGCCAAATTGGAAGAAATTAGATGTTGGTGTTGGAAGATGAACAGTCATGACCTGCTGCTATAGTGATGAAGCTTGGACGTTTCGGCAGGGAGGAAAGATAACATTTAGGATTCACAGAGGGTTTGAGTTCAACAAAACTGCTTTGAGCTGCTCTGTACCTTTCAGCTGTGTCCTTGCTCTGTCTTTCTCTCTTTTCACACCTTTCCCCATTACCAAGGAACCTGTAGAGTACAGTAGGATGTGCTCTTAGCTTTGATGTAAACAAAATGAAACTGGACTCCTTGCAGGTGATCAGTTTTGGTTATTCTGGTTTCTCTTTATTTAAAACATACCCAGAACTCTGATCATGTCAGAGGCTGATCAGAATACAGGGCTTTATTTACTCCACCATATCAAAATTAGCCACAAGGTGATAAGGAAGAACCTACCCAGGTTCAAGATTTCTGCCAAACAGAGGCATAAATATCCAGGAAGCATCCTTGCATCTTCAGCAGCTGAGCTGCTCTGTACAATTGATGGCATGCAATTATTTTTTTGTTTTTAAGTCAGTGACAGAAAATCTGTCCAAACAAGGCATAGTGGGTATGTTTGGTGGGGGATTTTGTGGTTTTTTTGTGTTTGTTTCTTTTGGGGGGTGTGTGTGTTGTTGTTTCTGTGGGGTTTTTTAGGAAAGAAAGCAGAACCAACAGGAGATGTAAGTAATGAAGGTACTGGGTTGAGTTTGTTATACCCATAAAGCATAAATTAGTCTGGATTTAGCTTTAAATCTCCATTGGACTTGCCCATTCACTGCTGTCCATAAAAACCCATCACATTGTTTAGCACAATTAGGCTTGATTGCTTAAACAGTCTGGACTGAAATAGCATTAATTAGCTATGTCATGCTATTATTCATTGTCCATAAACTTGCTGTTACCATTCAGATCATGCTTGGATTTACAGGCAGAGCAGAACCCGGAAAAACATAGCAGACAGTAGACTTTATAAAGCTGTTTTATTTTTTGCTTATTCAGTTTTCTGAGAGAGGAAAAGATCTTTAAACCTAAAATGGAAAGAGAGATGGAGATGGAACTTAGTTTTATCTATTTTTGTTAACAAATAACTTCACAATCAGGAAGACTTTTTACTTTTCCTTGTTCAATAGTCCATATTAAAATTTCAAAATATACTTTCTGGGTGCACAGAGTGTCTTTGCCTTTTCCAAAGACTCCAATACAGCAATTTACAGACACAAGATTTATGTTCCTCCTCACAGATATTTCACTTTGCCTTGTTTTTACATTCACTTTTCCTTTTTAGCACTTGCAATGAGCACATATACTCAGGCGACACAAAATAAATTAAGATCTAACCAGTTCATTTAAAGCAACACAAAGTCAAACACAGGAACAAGTGCACCATGCTGACTGTGATACAAGTTACTTTAGAAAAAACAAAGCTGAACTGAACCACCAGCTTTTATGTTTATTTACACAAACAAGGGCCTGTTTGTGTACAGTATGCTTTAAAAAAAAAAAATGAATAAAAGGTAATTTTCCAGTTGTAAAACCCAGGCATTATCAGATCCCTACCCTCATCTAATGGCAATATCTCTTTGTGCTTGGATGGAGCACCAGCTCGCTCCTTTGGTGTGAGCAATTACTGTCATAAGCCATAAATCTGCCTCATGAAGTGACAGTTTAAGCTCAGGATCTTAATGCTGGCTCTCTTAGAATAATGGTTGCTTAACATAACACTTGGAGTATTACCCATGTGGCTCAAAAAGAGGGGTTTGAGTGAAAAAAAATTGTTCTGTTTTCCAGATGAGTCTTTGGCATTATGCTGCATATAAACTGCAGTTATTTCACTCAATACTGAAACTTCTACTGAGCTCATGTCAGGACTTCATTTAAAGACACCAAGAAGACAGGAAAGACAGAATGTCTATAGTTTAAGACTGTCTTCTCCTCTCTCACAATTTTTTTGTATTAAAAAAACCCAACCAACAATGGAGAGGCATAATGGTAAACAGCAAATTCCTCCTTTGAGAAGTGAGACTTCTGCATTTGCTGGGAAAGCTTTCTTGTGTTGATACATTTAAAGAATACTTTAATTTATGCTGGAATTCTCTAGTATTTCAGTGTGGGGGAACAAAAACTCAAAAGATCCCAGTCAAAAAGCAGGCATCATCGAGAAACTTCATCAGTCCTTAAGTGGATGATGCAGTGAGGGCGGATGGATAATTTACTGCTCTCTTTTTTTGCCAGGACTCTGACATTATTGAGTCCTGTGGAAATTTCCAGCAGACTGGTTGTCATAGTCCTCAAATTCTAGTCCCAGTTTGCTTTTTGACTTTCTGATAAGCTTGGCAACCTTCACTGTCCTTCCCTAATCACAAAGGAGAAATATTGGCCTCTTGAGTAGCTGGTAGAATTAATGCCTGATGATTTCACGATTACATTAATCTTTACGCAGCAATTTCTACTGTTGTCCAATATCCACGATGAATCTCTTCACAGCAGCAATGAAATATTTTAGAGAAATTGTAACTTAGTGGAGAACATGAGATACACATCTAATCAGAACTTTCTGAATGTAAATCATATTCATGCAACGCAGGCAGATTTTATTGGTAGGAGAAGTCAATAACACTAACGAGGGAAAATTCATTCCTTCGAACTTTTAGTACTTTTAATGTGCCCAATTTCTGCTGGGTGCTCTTAGGCTGCCTTTTAAATTTAGATTTCCAGACACATCTAAACCACATCCTGGATGCAAACTCTACCACAGCTATATGTAATTTTAAATCAGAAAATCCCTCCCAACCATAAAGTGCTACATAGATATACTTTTTTTTTAAAATTTCCTTTCAATACTATTGACATCCAAGTAAGTCTCAGCAAACGTGGTTTAGTCAATAGTTCTTACTGGCATTACTGGTAGGATTTAGAAGTGAGAGTGAGTACCCTACCAGACATAATAACTGTGTTAGGAAGGATGCTATTTGTCACACTGGGCTTTGCCTGCCTGCACAGCAGGAGATGAGAAGGCAGATTGCCTGATTTTGGGACTTTCATTTTTTCCTCTTTCTCTGATTTTCTTAAATCTAGTTCTACTGAAGGCAGTGGAAACACTCTGCTCTTCACACCGTCTTCAGTCATACAACCTTTCACAATTTTCTATTGTATTTCTGTATCTAAGACTCCTTTTCATTCAGGAATCTCAGAAAATATTGTAAAATCCCTAGAATTTGAACTCATTTTTAAGGGAAACCCTCCAGCATCTCAAAATCCTTCAAAGCCTGTAATTAGTACCTGAATTACATGAAGCAACATCTCAGAAGGAGATTTTTGAAAATCTGGATCAGGACAAGGCTGAAAAATTATAAGCTTGTGTTAAGGCTGATAGCAAGAATGTGTTATTTCCTCCTCTCCACAGTCATCCCTGCTGGTTTGGTGTGGATTAGCTTCTCCAGGCTGGCATATAAATCCACAGCTTCATCTCACACAGCGTTAATTTTTTTGTATCTCTAGGATAATTTAAGGTTAGAATTCTGAACTTTGTGCTCAAAGTCTTTTCTCGCATTTGTGCTTTTAGATTCCAAATCAACCACAAAAAAATCACCACAAATTCTTGCTTTGGCAAATCACCTTTTATCACCTTGATGCTGGAATAGAGGACGGGGTGAGATAAACAATGGATGAGCTGCCGCCTTTTCTACATGAAGAATTTCCTGCCTCAAGGTCTCAGCATTAGCTAAAAAAGAAATTTCCTTTAAAGTCACGGAAGAGTTAGAGCAGTATAAACAGCGAGGCTGCCAATTCGTTGCTCTAGACTCCTGTCAGGAATCTGAGTGAGCTTGGTACTTGATTTTGACGTGCATGTTTATTTTACACCACAAGGTTTGCTTTTTCCTATCATACTTCTCCTCGGGGTTTATTTGGTTTTGCCAATACCAACAAAACTATTTGTGTGGTACCTGCTGGAATATTATTGAAGACATCTAGCAAGTCATTCTACACCCTCTTCTTAACGTATTTTTAACTCTACTGCATAAACAGTTAACTTGTTCCTGAAGTAACTGTCTTCCAAATCCCAAGTCACTTAAGCATTCTCTGATTTTGTATTTGCTGGATGTCACTTGTTAAATTCTGTTTTCTCAACATTATTAGAGCAAAATGCTCTGGCTATCAGAACATAATAGTGGTGTTTCATGTACTGCAGTCATCCTACGCTTGTCTGGGCCTTTCATCCTTCTGGCACTGCTTTTCCTTGTCAAAATGCTGGCTGAAGGCACTCATTTGCTAAACATTTAATTTGATGATTGCTTTTTGGGGTGGGTGTGTGAGGGGATTGGTAATTGGCCACTAACTTTAACATATTTGAGGATTCCTGAGATGGACAAGCAGGATGCTGTTCCAGTTTGATAAAGGAGAAAGACCAGTTCAGTGCAGTCTCTCTGCATGCTCTTTCTGCTTTAGGGTACTCTAAATTACCAGATCTGCAAAGTAATCTCATTTTGAGCTTAATATTCTTAACAGTTTATACTCTCTCTTGCTTTATTTTCTGCTGGCTATCATTGATCAGTGCTGCGAATTCCTGTAGACCCTTGTGTACTTCAGCGCTTTTCTTCCATGGCTGTTATTATGCATTGTGTTTTCCAGGGACAGATTTCACATGGGATTGGTGAATCAACGTTTTCTGCCAAATTTCGTGAGTGTTTGGCAAAGTGACAGTATTAATTGAAAAAAACCTGCTGGTAGTTCAAGCCTGTTTATGTAAACAGGGGGCACTTTTGTTTCCAGCCATGTATTCCAGTCATTTCACAGTGGGATCTTAGTTCCTGGCCGCTTGAAAGCTCTCATTCTGAATGCTGGGTAAGTCTTTCTTCAGGAAGAATATTATTCCCATTCCAGGTGAAAACGTTAATCTGAAATAGGCCAGCTAAAGTTATCCCCCTTCTCAAAAAGACTCCTTTTGATTCTTTTATTTGGAAGGAATCTCAGAGAAAGTAGAGTAGGTAAGTTTTCCCTTGAGGTGAAATATTCCCAGGAAAATGAAATAGGTGAGGAGGTACATAATTTTTCATCACCAGTCTTATACAGAGATTTCCAAATCTTTGTATTTCCATTCCTGGATCATCTGCTAAGAGGACAAGTACAGGTCTATAAAATATTTTAGGCTTAAGTGATGTATGACCTGTATGATGCCAAATTGTAGGTGAAATTCACTTGAGTGAGTGAAAATAGAGTCTACCTTTAAGCTGATAAACAAACTTCTATTCTGCTGTAAAGTTACGCTGTTTTTTTTCTTTTTTCTATTGGACAAAATATTTAAATTCCGGTCTGAAAACATCAGAAGGCCGTTTGTTCTGAGGGGCCCTGACCTTCACACAAGAGTATTTAACTGAGAGCCTGTGTGAATACTGTTGTACCTCCTTTGCTGCAAGGGTGAATTCTCATCTGTTAGGATTTGATGTGTTTGCTGGGACAGATGTGCAGCTCCAATGTGGTGTTTTCATCCTCTGCAGTTCCAAGGAGAAGGAATCACAACAGGGATGAGCCCAGAACATCCTTTTTTACCTGCTTTGGCTCTGATAACCCTCAGGCCCTGACGCTTGGACTCTGCCCTCCAGCTGAGTTGACTTTCTTGCAGTGAGCTGCAACATTTAGATCCAAGCCACCTGGTCAGAATATTTTAATATTTAGCACTGAAAAGCTATTTCTAGTTCAGGGCAGGGTCCTAGTTTAAAGTAGCCCTGCTGGTTTCGATGGGACATGGAAAACAGTGAAGTCCTGCATCAATCCAGTCAGTCCAGATATCAACACGGAGGTTCCAGCCAGGACTCAGGATAATTAGGCCTGGTCTTTACGTGGTGGTGGTTTGTTTTATTTTCTTTTCTCTTGCCAATACCTAAGCTAGATGGCTTCAATTTATCCATGTAAGGACACATTTGCTGCAGTCATGCTGCTGACTGCGGTCTAGACACAGCCTGTGTCCCATTCTGCAAGGGAAATAGGCAAGTTTTCCTGGCATAAATGGGATCAAAAACCTAATGGCTGCATCTACTTTTCTTCACTGTCTTCACCATTTTGCTGCTGCTCTTAGGCAACATGTCAGCATTTAGTCATAAACATCTCTGTAAAAAATGTGTGCTGACAAACATCATGTTATATTGCAAATACACATCAGATTTCTGAGTGGGTTTTTTGTTTTTTTTTGTTTTGTCCATGACTGCAGGATTTTTTCTGAGTGACATTACTCACTGATCTCTATCCTTGCTTTTTGTTAATTTTACTAATTGGCCTTTGCTTTAGAAGTAAATCAATCTTCATGGATCTGTTTTGGATATAAATAGTGGGGGTTTCTGGTAAAAAAAGCTACTGGTTGTGAACCCACGTGCTCAAAGGGAAAGAAACACAGAGCTGGTATTTTGGCAATTTTATTTGATGGAAATAAATATGAATACAAATTTTACTGAGAAAAAAGAAGACCACAAGGCTTGACTCGTTTGTATGAAATCCCTGTTTGTGGATAAATTTTCAAAAATTTGATCCTTTTTAATTAAGCTGCAACTTGGCAATTGAAAGGGGAAAAAATGGATTGGATTAAATTGATTAAAAACATAGAAAGGGCTCTTATGGAATTTTCCCTGAATTTAAACCTCTTGATGTATTTGAGTCAAGTCATTATGTGCCACATTCACAATTCATACCAGCTGACTTTAAGGGTACTTCATTAGTGTAATGCCAGTGAGAATTTTCCACTTACTGAAAACTTAATGAATGCAGAAGATTTAACAACCTTTGAATCCCCATCAATCTAAAACATGAAGAATCAAAAATAACAATGAAATTTTCAATTATAATGCAATTGATCATGTTAGTGGTCCAGGTAGGCTAGAATTCTTATATTCTTTTTTGATATCTTGGAAACAGTTAATGAAGAAAATTTATATGTAATGTATTCCTTGCAGTTACTAACCATTAGTTATTGCACACCTACTAAAATTCATCCTAAAAACAACAGCAAATTTATCTAAAATGAAATCTAGTTCTTCAATACATCAGTCATTCAGATGAGTTTTGCATGAGCTTGAATAAAATTTTGCTTTGTAGAGACTCTGTGTCTTTTATGCAGTGCTAGTAGTAAGTTGTGTTTCCTGTAAAATGTGAATTGATTCAGAGTTTTTGTCTCATTGCTGCCTCTAGTAATGAATTGTTTGTTCATGGGAACAGTTGGAAGACTTCTCAAACTGAAATTCTTAAGCTGGAAGTTTCCTTTTAATGTTTCTAGATAAATGATCTGATTCTGGTCTCATACTTTTTATCCTTGAGTGACTCCAATGCTGCTGCTTTGGTTTTTATGACACCCAAAGCCACGACTTGGCTCAGTGGAAAACTGAAGACTTAAAGTTCAAATAATTAGCACTAGCTGAACATTATTTGGAGATAAGTAATATTAATACTTTTAATCTTTATATCCAATGAATTAAAATCTATTAAGAGGCATGATGATCGCAAGAGTAGTATTAGTCCTGTTAGGTTATGGGTCTGCATCCAGTTTTAAAGCCAAGTTTGAAATTAATTCCTGTCTGCAAATTTTTGAGCAGTCAGATTGAGTTAAGATGGTTGAATAAACCCACAAATGTCAGTAAGTAATGATAGCTTACCATAATTTCTAAAAAAACCCTAATACTGCCAAAAAGTAAAGTCATGTGCTGTGGACACAGAAATCGCAGAAATCAGTGTATTCTTCTAAAAGCCTCTGAAGTTTCTGTGCAGCTCTCCCACTACAGCTCCATGAATATGTAATCAAGCTTTTCATTAACATAAATCTTTATGTATTATGATGTCAAATGAGTGAAGGTTTCAGCACAAAAATTTTAAGCGTTTTGGAAGGAGAGTGATTTAAAAAGGGATGACAGAGATGGGAATCTCAGCCTCCAGTCTATGCTCCATTAATCTTAGGCAGTACAATAATATAAATATAGTGACAGGGAGAGCCAAATTTGGATTTCTGTTCCATGAAGGGATATTGAGAGGTTTCCATTGTTTTCTGTCATAAGCTAGGCTACAGTGTTGAAAATTTTGAGTCTTAATTATGTTTGTAGAATATTGTATGGGTTTCCGATTTGTAGCATGACTGATTTTATATATGTATGTTGGTGGGTGTGTGGGCGTGGGTGTGTGTGTGTACACACTTCTGAAAAAAAATTAGGCTTTTAAGGAGTGATTCAGCTGTCAAATCACACTGATCTGATATTTCTTTAGCAGCATTCAGGTGCTGCTCTGGAAGTGTGGAGGCCCTCAGCCATGTGTGCTGTCCCAATATATATCTTGGGAGCATCTAAAATAGCATTAAATGCATGTATTTAGGCAGCTGAATACCATTGTTGTAATCACATGCATAACACAGTTATCATTTCTATTGCTTTGCTTTTTTATCTTGTGTAAAGAATAAATTTTCAAGTTGCAAAATTAATTCTATGAAGAACTTAATGAAGTAGAGCATTTAATTATTTAACTCAGTTGCTTTCACTTAGTTTGCTACAGAAAATTTCTTATTTTTCAGTAGTTCTTTGTGGTGCTTTAGATACTTCCAGTGGCAGACCGGATGCCAAGTTAGGTGGTTTAAATTGCTGGGAATGTTAATACAAGCAGTAGTTCAAGAAATTAAATTCAGCCACAACAAAATGAGGAAAACTCTGGCTTAATTGTTTTCAGATATAAGTTTTAGTGCTGTAGAAATGGTACTCTGCACTGAGCAGGTAAGACACACATGTTTAGTTTCAAATAGGCAGGATAATGAGGATGCTTATGAAGAAAACTGACACTGAAATGAAAATTAGCAAAATAATTAAAATGCAATATGTAAAAAAGATCTGGCAGAGGTGTGGTCCTACAAAGAAGCAGGTGCAATAAACCATGAGGAAACTCAGGGTAGAAGAACATCAGAATTGGTTCTCCCCTGCAAGGAAGAGAAATGTTGACAGAAGAAGGTTTGACAGCACAGGCTGAATCAGCAGTTACCAGTCATGAATCAAGATATTTTTCTTAAACTTTTGGGCACTGGTTTTCCCAGTTTTCATAGTTAAAGCATCAAAATCAGAATGTAGTAAATGCAGAGCAAGTAAATATATGGGTGTGTATATTTTCTCTTTCACATGGAGAACCCAACAGGGAGAACACATCGTGAATATATTTTGTTGAGCATTACTGACAGAGGCTGAGGCAGACAAAGCCAATAAATTTAGCATGCAAATAGAGGCTCTCATGAATCAGCCCAGTGTCCTGTTTGCCAGTGTAGGGGAAATACAGTATGGGAGACATAGGAAATCAATGCAACCGGCACACCCTAAACACTCTGAGATTCCAAAGGTCAGACCAGTCTGGGTATTCAGCATTCATTTCTGCTACAGTCCTCCCTGATGAGGTTGTTGTAAAAAAGGAGAAAATTCCTTAAGCTTATACGATTTTAGTTTTGCAATGCTGCAAGTCATGGCAGATCAATAAATAACTTTTTTTTTTCAGAAGGAAATGATGCAATTATTATTGCAAAAAGGAATCTTAGTATGGGCAAGGGTGTTTAGAAAGGAAAATTATGCTGTGCTGGAAAAGAGAGCATAAGAAATGTGATGTTAGCTTCCAGTTCACATATGAGACTGTTCCATAATGGAAAATCACAGAAATATTGGCTGGAAGGGACCTGTGGACGTCCAACCATATGCTCAGTGCAGGACTGTCACCAATGGGCAGATTAGCTCAGCTGTGGCTTTGTCTAGCTGAGCCTCAAAAACATCTGAGGAGGTTCCAACATCTTTCTGGACAGAAAAATGAAGAAAAAAGTTTGCCCATAAATCAAGCTGAAGGCAGGTGATGAGCTGCTCCTCATCAGCCATTTCTTTGTGCTGACCTGAGAGAACACGGACAGCTAAAAGTGATCATTTGTTTACTCTGTTTAATTTTCACAGATATGCAGATCCATATTATGTTGCTGAAGAGATGCATTATTTGACACAACCCTGCCTCTTCACTGGGTGATTTATACACAGCAGTAAAAGGCACTGTCAATAAGCCACAGCTACAATTTGGATGAGTGGGGGAAATTTTGGTAGAGAGTAATCCTTTACGCACTAAACTGCTATTTTTCAAAAAGGGATTATTTTAATACATGGCTATGGGCTGCACAGAGTAGATGTCAATATGCAGAAGAGAAATATGCCCATTTCCTTAACAAATGTGACTTTACTTGTACCTTTCATCTGGACAACAGACACCTGAAGGAGTCAAGTACAGCAGGGTATGTTCCATATTGCAGCACTGCTGGATCACTTCCCTCTTTTTATGTTATCTGGGCGAGTGAACACGTGCTGAGAGTGCAGCACTAAGATTTTAGTGATTGATGCTGCTGGGAAAAAGCAAAATGTGTCAGTTTTTCCCACACCTGGTGCAAAATAGATGCAGCATGACTGCCTTTACAGAAATTTCTTGAGCACTTTGAAAATGTGGTTGTGAGGGATAGAATAGGAACATGAATGCTGCAGTGTCACATAGCAAATATCTCTCAATCATATGATTGCTTTTCTCTCTTGGGCTGAGTGCTTGTTTCTGTTTGTTGTTTCTGAATGAGGTGGGATTTTGTTGCAGAACAAGCAAGTTCATTTAAATGGTGGTTAATATTTCTAAATAGTTGAGTACAGGTTTCAAGAGCTACATGGATGCTGATTTCACAACATTCTTATGAGATGTGTGCAGGAAAAAGGTGAAGCAAACTGTTTCCGTGAGAGTAAAGCAGAGCTGTTGAAGCAAATTGGTAAAGTTGGAGTTTCCTGTTATGTGTCCTTTGTCTTGCTTGACTTTTGTAAACTTGGAAAAATACTTATCCAGGTGTGGATTCTGATGTTCACTAGAACAGAAACCATCTAATTTCCACAGGATTAGGATGCAGAAAGCATCCTACACAAAGCAGAAAGAGACCAAATTATCACCAGGGAATTCAAATTCACAACTTGGGGCTTCTGTGCCATCACATCTTGCAAACACTACCAAGCAAACCACAGTAATATTTAGTAGCATGCACCCTAACCAGTCTTGCTGAATTCTGGATAAAATAATTACCATAAAGCTATTTGTAAGTTTTTTCACATTTCTGAATTTGTTAGTACTCTCAAGACAACTGTAGGAGGCCAGGAGAATTATTGAGTTATTAATGCTATTAACAGTAAGAAATGCCACAATCAAAACCAACAAAACCCCCATGCCCATGGAGGACAGAAAATATTAATTCTGCTTTCTTTATAATTTCTTTAATGTTTGTGAGTATCATAGGACATATAAAAATGAGAATGCTCTGCCTTGTAGCAGTCAAGCCATCACCAGCCTAGAGATGGAAACAAATATAGTACAAAAGCTGCTATTTTGAACTATATTCGGGGTTTTTTAATAGTAAACATTCAAGTCGTAAGTGTATTTTGGAATTCCATTTTCAGTATTTCTGGAGTTCCCCATTTACAGTCCAAGTTATCCCTTGGTGCTTGCAAAAAGAAGGGAAGTTATGTAAATATGAGGGTATTCCTGCCTCCCTGACTGCTTGCTGACTGAAGTATTTAAAAAAAAAAATCTATTTTATGCAGTTAAAACTGGTGTCATTTTTACAGAATTGCTACTCTAGACTAGTTTGAAAGTTGCAATCTGTCACTGGAGTGATATTCCCAAGTTGCTTTATATTTGTCTTTGTTAATAGGATTTTATAGAAATGAATACTTAGAGCTCAGCTCTGTGTTTGCTTCAGGTTGGACTAAAAGTCTCACATGAAAGCAACTGGATCTTCTCATGATTTCTGGGGGGAAGGAATGCATGTTTTTGCTTCATCTGGTTGCACTTAAGTTCATTAAGCTGAAAAAGAAATCTGTCAAAGAAAGTCACGTGTAGCTTTGTTTGTTTATTTGTCTTTTGCCCAAAAACGCCTGTAGCAGGAGTTCGTGTTCATCTGCAACTCTCTCCAAACTGGAGTTTCTCTACAAAAGTGTGCAGAAGTCGTGTTTTTTCTTTCTTGGTTTTAGTTTTTCAGATTTTGCAACGTTCTTTCTGTTTGAATAGCTGAATAACAAAGCAGAAAGTCAGCCCTCTATAGCATGTAATCAAAGTTTTTATATGCTGAGAATTTTTCATTAGTACAAAAGGAAAAAAAAATTGCTTCCTTTGTGTGGTGTTTTGACAGTAAATACAGTGAATACATTTCTTTCATTACTCCAGGTAGATTTTTGAGAAACCAGCACTTTAAACAGAGATTTGCCTTTCTTTGCAAAGGATATGGATGATGTACAACAGAAAATTAGAGGTGATCTCTAATGCAAGGGACGTTACAAAAAATCACATTGTCACTGCACTTCCTTGCAGAAGTTTGTGTGTGACAATTTCTGGCAATCAGTGCAAATCAAGCGCCGTGCACCACGCTGAGCCTGGAATCAGCATTCACCACGCAGCCCTCAGGAGAGAAATAGGTGGTGCTGGTGGGGATGGAAACTGATGTGGATGAAAACTCTGAAAAGCAGAAAAATAGATCCCCTGACGACAAAATCACACCTGGTGTTAAAGCCTAGGCTCTCATTAAGTAATGATTATTGCCTGCTGTGTATAAAAATAGCCAACACAAATAGCAGAACTTAGCAGTGCTAATTTAATAGTTGACTGTGCTTACGGGTGTTCAGTGGAGCAGAGAGAATAATCTGAGAGTTGTATATTGAGTGATTTTAGTCCCTCTTTTCTACTTCAGGAATAACCACAAACAGATCACAATTTCCTGGAGTTCATCTCTTCAAATATCTTTTATTAGCAGCTTTTCCCAGACACAATTGACTGGGTTGATTGATCATGAATATTCTCAATTCGAACCACCATGCATACTTGTGGTTAATCAGATAAGTCACATTTTATCATTTCTGTTGACTGGCTGGGTAAATTCACAACAGCTCTCAGGGAGCTGAACCCAGCCATACGTAAAAGGAAGCAAATGTACAAAAAACCACGTACATCTAAAGCATTATATTTACCAAAACACATCAGCATTATTTATTTTCAAATTAAGTTGAAAAGGATCTTCACTAAGAGTAGAATGAGACTTGCAACTCTGCACTTCATAAGAAGTTGTATTTTGTTATTGCAGATGTGTATTCTAGTGGGTAGTGTGTATGGTGTGTTTCTTTCACAATTTAAGGTGCAATAAGGCTCATCCACTGCTTTTTCAATGTTGGAAGGAAATGTCAGGCTGGAAAGGCCCAGAAGATTTAAATATTGTATTTTAAAATGTGAAATGGTAACCAGCTGATGCCACCAAAATATAGCACAGTTTGGGACTTTACAGATAACTCGAACGCTGTCATGTGATTTATGTGTCCTCTGTATCACAGAGGAGCAAGAACTTTATTTATATTAATTTTTTATCAGTGCTCAGGCCAATGGGGAATCTTGGGAGGTGTTATCCAGTTGCAACTCCAATGTACCTCAATTATATTTAACTTGCATGTAATTACTGCTGAATTTTCTCTCTTGTAGCTGCTGCTTCAAAATTCACCAGATTCTAAGATTCTATAGGTTATCCCATGGTCATGCTTTCGTTTGTGGCTGCTGGAAGAAAATACAGATGAAATAAGAAGTGAAAATAATCTTGGAACATAGCTGGTGTTGATTGTCTCATTTAATGCTTTTCCAAATCTTTCTACATCTGGAAGTTGCTGGTGATTTTTCCTTACAAAAAAACAGGAGTCAAATTAGCAATAGTTTGGAAATAATAAATGAAAAAGGATGCTTGAAAGAAGAAACAATCAGAATTTAAATACTAATTTATAAAACTGGAAATACTCATTCTGAAATGAAGCTAAACATCTTTTTCAGGAAGCATTTTTTTTTTATTGATGGCCTTTGCTTATGCTTTTCTCCATTTGCTTTCCCTTCCTCCTTTTAAAAAGGAAAAAAAAAACCTAACAAAATATAGCAAAAGAGCAGATGCATTTGCTGATCCAATTTGCTGAGGAGGTAACTGTCAGCTCAGCAGGAAAGAACAAGCATGAGGGGATTCTTCTGCTGGCTTAAAGTTGTTCATGAGTCTTTCTCCCCAATCCATGAAACCACAGCTCTACATCTCTGACATGAGGTAGCATAAGAAAGAGCACCATCAAATGAGTAATTGGGACAAAGATTGAATTTTTATACCCAGAGGTGCCAAGCATTTTCATCACTTAGTGATCCACTGACAAGTACCTGCATTCCGTGCTGCCTAATCCCAGGCTGCTTTTAGTTGCATGTTTACTTGACCATAACATTTATTTTGCTGCAGAAATAAAAAATTACCCCAAAATAGATCTTCAGTTCCAATTATGGCAAATGTGTCTTTAAAATCCATCTAATCAGGGCCTTCACTGCTTGGAGATTTAGTACACCAACTTTATCTTGTTTATTTGGGCAATTGATATGGTTTTCAAAATATGGATAAAAAGGCATGGACAGAGCTGGCTTTGGGGTAACAGAAATGGAGGAATCTTCAGATTTTTTCTCTGTATCAAAGGTACTGTTTGACATAAATAGTAATATCCTGAGTTAAACAGCAACAGTCAGAATTACTGCATGGCCTAAAATACAACCAGAGGTGTAGGAAAGCCTCTGTCTCAGTGAGCTCACTTAGATCCATGAGTCATCTTTTTTTCAGATGTGCTCCAGTAGTTCCCAGCTGGGTCTCCTTCAGCCAAAGCTTCTGGGAACTAAGAGGAGTGAACTGAAAAATGCTCTCTCCATTCCTATACATCTTAACTGGAAATGATTAAAACCTGTTTTATTCAGCAAAACTCTCCTTTACCCCTAGGAGGACCGGGTTTTCTAAGGATGGGTGTTGGATGATATCACTTATTTACTGGTTTTGGAGAGACTTTTACTTTATTTACACAGCTTTCCTTTAAAGCTGAAACACATCTAGGGCTTGGTAGGTGCTTTTCTAAGTGAGTTCTGCAGAGGCAGATATTTGGTACAACTGGTCCTGACTGGGCTTTTTCCCCCTCACTCTTCTTTCCTTCTCCTTTATACACTCCTAAAATGTTCTCTTCTTCACTGGCACTAAATAACTTTAACTTTACTCAGCAAAGTCCCAGCTTGTATCTGTCTCGGCTTTGTCTTGGCCCTTTTGACTCACATTTACCTCTGAATCTCTCGTGTTTATCAAAGACCAGAACAAACCCGCCTGATTTTCTGAACTGCACCTGTTGGCTTTATAAAGATTTTACTTCTATCATCTTCAAATCTGTTGAAGCAGTGAGTTTATCCAGCAGAATTTGTGTCTTACTCGTGTACTCTTCTTCTTCAGGAAGATAACATCAAGGTTAAAGACACATCTTTAAAATTTAATTACAAGTATCAGGAGGAAGGCAGAGCGATCCAGCCTTTCATCTTGACGAACCATAGGTAAGATGCGATATATGGCAAATATTGAAGCCAGAGATGACACACAGTTCACTGAGGAAGATTTAAACACTGTAGGGTGATGTGTTCACAAATGTCTGTTTTCTAGAATCACAGGGGTGATTTATGAGCTCCATGATTTCTAAAATAAGAAATGAGAATGTTTCATGGAAGGCTGTCTTCACTCCTCTAAATGAGTGACAAATGGAATAAACCAGAGAGGTCCCCTGTCACCACGGGTATGATCTTGCATGAACTTTTGCTCTACTGGAGATTTAAAAAAATTCCTAAACCCCTTCAATATTCTCTCAGAGTGCTTTATGTTACACTAGTTATATCACTACTGTTTAATTTTCCTGAGCTGAGGAAAATTCATTGGTGAAGTTCTAAACCAGAGCTTCATTATATTTTCTAATTATCTATGTAGATAGGTGCTGTTATTTGGTTTAAAAATGAATTTCAGTATATGTGGAGGAATAACATTAATAGCAAAAAAATTACTTTTTTTAAAAAAAAAGCTATTAAATTTCTAGTTTGGCTCAAGTGAATTAGGGAAAAAAATCTGAAAATAGAGTTTTGACTCATTTTATTTGATCTGAAATCATCAGTTCATCCTGCTTCATAGACTTTTTATAATTTGACCTTGAGCGAAAGAGCTTTCATTCCTGATAGAAACTAATTGTATGTGTGGTGTTCAAACCACAGTGTTAAAATTAAATTAGTACTGCACAGGAGGGGATCATACAAGGAAAAACACACTGTCTTAATGGGCTATAAACCTGAGTGAAGCACTGTTTTCAAACCAATGAAATACCTATAAAGTCGTCTTTGCTCTTTATGATTCAAATATACCCCTGAAAGTTATAATTTATACCTTAAATACAAAAACCAGAGACTGAAAAACTGCATGTTTCAGTAGCATGACAATAAGCCCTCAGTCAAGTTAAGTTTTTTACCAAATATTTATGCTGAGGGTTGACATGAAAAGTTTTCTGTATGTTCTTTGAAGGAAAGTCAGGTTTCATTATATTAGCACGAGTCTTTGAGCTGCGCTTCTCTATTTTAGGAGCGCGTGTTTTAAATTAATGCAGTTTCCATCTCCCTTTTCTTGCAGCACGCTTCACTTTCTCAGTGTACACAGCGATCTGATCTCAGCTTGTTTGCTCTGAAGATAATGTAAGTTTTGCCAATGACTTTGACAAAGAAAAGCACTTTGCCCAGTAATTGCTTGTAATATGCAGATATAACTATCTCTAATAATACGTGCTGCATTTCAAAAATGGAAGGAACAAGAAACGTAAAGCCATAATACTGAAGAACTCTGGGGCTTCACTACACTCCCCTTTTATACTGGTGAGCTCTGGCAACGTAAAGCACTCTTGAAACGGTGTAATCATGAATTTGGGTCACCTCAAGGTTGCTTTACACAATGTAAAGAAGCCTTTGCATACCAGGGGAGTGGTGTTTGGGTATTGTCTTCAAACCCTTTTCTTCAGTAAAGAGCAATATGATATTGAAGACTGTCCCAGGAAAAGAAACACAGCACAGAAGCCCCTGTGACAGGGAGTCTGTTCTGGACTCTTACACCTGGCTGGGATGGTCTGTGGTAGGGTGCAGTGAGCACCATCACCACATCCCACTGGAGCTGAGCTGGATATCATCCTGGACAGTGCTCAAAGTCAACTGGAAATGAGCACTGGCTGAGATGTTCATAAACAATTCACAGGAGTTTGTAAACTGAAATTATTGTTTGTTAAAACCCATCAATGAGTGTGAATGCCTTCACTAGTTCAGGTGTGGGACTAAGAACCTAAACTGATACGCCCTTTTGCATTTTCCTTCCTTTGTTTTGGAAATATTACTCAGCAGACTGAAAGATGATGAAGCTTTAAATGCTTCTGAAAACAAATTTACCTGTGCAGGGTGATGGTAGCTTTCTAGAAAAGCTGAGATGTCAGTTGCGATATCCTGCCTTCAAAGACATTTAGAAAGACACGAGAATTAAACCTGCTGCCACTCCTGGGATACACCCTTATTGGGGATTCACACCCCACGCACCCATTTAATGCCATATTTCTGAATCTACTTGTTATGTGGAAAAGTCTCAGCTTTCATTTAACCAAACTTCTGTCTTCAGAGATAGATTTGTAAGTGTAAAATCAAACTGAAGGCAAGGAAAACAAACGTCTTGTTTTGGCTTTTGTGTAGTTTAGTGAAGAAGGGAATCTGCTCACCACTGAAATGTTTGGATGCCCTGTTTTACTCAGGTAATATGGATTTGTTTTCTGAGAGTAAGAAAGCACACAAAGTAAATGAAAGAGCTTAAGGCATGACTTTAGATATCCACATTCACTTACAGCCATTTTTTTAATAAATAAAGCAAATCAGGATCCTCTTCTACTCTGTAGTGAAGTTTTGATGTTGCAAATATATTTAAGAAAGAGCTCTGAATAAGCTTTGCTCATCAAAAAAGCCCTGATCCTGCAAATTCTTGTGAATGAACAATCACCTGATCCTCTTGGGTTTTTCATAGCTGAGTAAACTGAGTAAAAAAGGCTGGAGCAGTCTTAAAATATGTAGTTTTTTAACTGTATATATTTCCATTCCTTTGGTTTTTATAGCTGAGGGGATTTATACAGAGATTTTGATGACAACTGTAAAATATTTACTATTAAAATAGTGTCTAACAGAAAAAAATTCAGAAGAAGTTACTGAAGTACGAACTGTACCGGTTCACACCTCTGGACCCCCATTTCTAATTTATTTCGTGTCAACAGCACAAAATGGATTTGGCATCTTTGTTTAACGTTCACATCTCTGAAACTGCTGCTGTGGCTCTTTCCAGCAGGCACTGGAGTTATGCTCCAGTGGAATTAAAGGAATTTCGTTTGCTTCTATCTTTGGCAACTGAACAAGGGAGTTGATAAGAGAAACTCTTTGCCAATTGTCTCCTAGCTCAGGAGTGATACAGGACAGTGTCTGTGAGGTGCATCTGTGAATCAGGAAATGATTGAATGGGTTATATTTGTCTGCATTAGAGAAAAAACAAACTGCAATTTAAAAAAAAAATCATAGAATTATACAGGATCTACTGGACAAAAATTCAATCCCATTTCTGTGTTGTAATTGCCAGTTTACAGTGGAAGGGCTGCTTGCTAGCAATGACTAATAACCATACAAAAGAAATTTGGCAAATATAATGATATTTACTTTCCCCGTATTCATCTGCTATTTCTCTAAAATCAAGGATTATTTTTTAGTTTACAGATGCAAAAGCATTGCTGTCAGTAACCAAATCATTAATATCAAAAACCACTTTTTGAAAAGCCAGGAAAAATCATGCATTCTTTGTTTCAAACTGAAGGTTTTCTTAACTTTGACAGTGCTGTAAACTGTTGTTAACTCCAGTGGGATCTGAACGTATATTTTTGCTGTTGGTTCCTGTTTCAGAGTGTTTGAAGTGAACTGTGATCAGTGTTCATGTTGAGAGGAAAGTTGGCTGGAAGTGAGGTTGTGACTGAACCATTGTATTTTCAGAAAAAGTTGGATTTTTTCCATGGAAAGTACTGGAAGTTTGTAATATTTAATTACATGTAAGAAATATTTTCACTTTTTCATCAGATAAGGACTACTGCGAAACCATTCAGGGGCTTGAAAACTAAGATTGGCATTTTACAAAAAAAGATCTTTTAAGAAACATTTGGCAAACCCCCAGTCCTATCCCTTAAAAAACCAAATGAACCACAAATACTGGGTTTGATGCAAATTGACAAATCACTTCAGCTGATCTGAGCATGAATATTGGTGTGGACGAACAGCTTGGCTGGATAAAAATGAAAACGTGCGTATTTTCAATTTAAAATGAGATCTAGAGAATACAGATACCCTCCAGACTGAAATGCATGAGCTGAAATTTGAAACACATTTATGGAAAAATGCAAATATTTAGTGCATGAATTACAATGTGGCTGCAACGCTGTTGTTTATAGCTGAGAAGGAAGATAAACGATACACCCAAAGTGAAAACACTTGCGAGTTAATGGCAAATTTTTCTATATTCTGCAAAAATATTACATAGATCCTGACAGTCCTTGAGTTTCCTATCCATGCCCAGAGCCCTTGGTCCAATTCAGGTTTCACTGTTCTGTTTCACCATGAGCAAAGGCCATGCAAAACATCCCTTCCAACAAAGATTTCCATTATATGGCTTCAGCCCAAGGGTAATAAATTGCAGCACCAAAATCACGCCCATTATTGGTGATGATTTTAGGAGGATCAGATCAACTGTACTTGAATTCAAAGGTGGGATTGATGTAGCAGAGAATTCGAGCCCTGTTATTTTACACAGTTAATTTTGAATTAGTTGAAACCTTAGGGTGGTGGCACTTTCTTGGAGACCCAGAAATAGCAATGCACAAAGAGAGGTTTTCTCCTTTTTTGTTCAAACACTGCTCTTGGCTAGAAATCTTAAAAAGAACAGCTCTGCACTTTTAACACTGTATTTTGATATTTTTTTGGTTATGATCTGAGGGTAATCTGACATCTAGATTGGCTTCACACTTTTCTACAAGCAATCTGTGACAAGAGAGGAAACTGAGGAGATGGGAGCATTATCTAAACGATACGAGGAAAAGCAGCAAGACATCCTAATAAACTCCATTTATCCATGCCAGAGCAGTAGCATTTATAATTGGCGAAACGCTAACTCAGTTTCAGAGTGTAACTCAGCACATATTTTGTCTCTTTTCTAGAAGGAACAGAAAATCCTCACCAGCATTAATTTAGTTACAGCACATTATGAACTCTTAGGCAGGAAAACATGTCCAGAACTTGGTGAGAGTCCTCAAAAGGGAAGTATTCATGACAGTTGCAATTCTTTTTTATATAATCCCATTATGTGAGAGATTGCTGGAAACATTTTCCCTTAAAGAGGAAAAAACTGTAGTCACTTTCCCTTGCAGATGGGAGGTATCAGGGAAGCAGCTTTACCCATGGAAAGGGAGTTTTGCTGCAAGGAGTAACATAAATCAGATGCATCTTCAGGATTAATTCCTCTACAGTTTGGTTTTTTTTTTGCCACTAGTTTCAGAATCTGGGGAAAATAACACATAAATAAATGAAAATGTGGCTGCTTTCTACCTTAGGGATATAGAATGGATTAATTTAATTTAATTAGATGAATGTGCTGCTTAAGTAGAAAACATTTCCTTGGTGGAGTAAACACACAAGAAGGCTGAACTTCTGAAACTTTGTTAAAGTCCAAGTTAAGCTCCCTCAAATAAGTTTCCCTTTGATTCCTTCAAAAAAAAGAAGAAGAAAAAAACCCCAACAAAACGTATTATTCCTGATCAGAAATGATGGGATTTTTCCTAATTGTATAGAGCTGTTACCCTGTCACACCTTTGTGTTTTCAAGTTCAGAATGTATTCAGTTTTAGAATTTACTTTTTTCCCCCATCACAGTTACATTAACTGTTTATGGTCCTTCTGTCCAGTAAAGACATGCAAGATGGTGATGAGTGTCAATATTTACCATGACTTCAAGTTTTTCAGACAGGAGAAAATGCTATCACAATGTCTGTTATGCCCAGTTCATAAAATTAGTAATTTTTCACAAAAGCAGATGGGGGAAAATGTGAATATAACAACAAAGACATTGCTTTCAGTATGTATGGGATCTTCCTCTTTGCAAACCCTAATTATTTCTTATTTCTGAAGTTAAGGCATCATCCAGAATAAGAGTCCCAGGCTGGCTCTAACTGTGTGCAATTGTGATTTAAAGTTTCGAGTTCTTTTAGTACTAATGAAAAACAAATGACAAAACAAGTTTTGTTCTCACACACACACAAAAAGATTTCATCTCTGCAAGAAGCTTTAGGGTGATTTTCATTCTCTTACCTACTTTACATGTTTGGTTTGTTTATGTAGTTGATTTTGGCTGCTTGAAACCAGCTCTAAAAGAAACTTACTGTGTTCTGCCTTCCCTGTTAAATCTGGCACAGGGGATGGAATCAGTGCTGGGAAAGATTATTTCTTGCAGGAATAATGAAGCAATAGGAATATTGCTGCCCTTTTTTTTTCCCCCCTCTCTTAAAGTGGATTTGGAGATACCCAGTGGTTTGAAAAAACCATACTCTGAAATGTCCCATGAGGAATTACATGGTGATTCTTGGATTTATTTGAAAATGCAAGCTCAAGTTCATAAATTCAGTCTGTGGATAAGAAATCTCATCAAACGGGGAGTAATTCCACTCAGAGCAGCAGGAACGGTCCACACCTGACTCACTGCAGGTAACAGGAGTTATAAAAGAGAAAAGGCAGGGAGTGATTAAAACTTTTAATTTAGGGGTATTGATGGTACTGCCTGCTTAGGAAGAAGTTTTGAAACCTTTCTCTGAGAATCATTTCAGGTGTAATATTTCTTGATAGATTTTTCACTGTATTAGTCAGAGTCTCACTCCTGTTTCTGTGCCCCTTGGTTAACTTCTCTTTCCCCTTTTTTTTCTTCTCTGGTTCTCTGAACAAGTTTCTCCTGGACTTCACTGTTCTAGTGAGAGTTCATTTATGTTCAGAGCAATTATATTATTATACAAATTTATTTTAAATCACACCTGCCAAGTCCCTGCCAGCTGGGTTTCAGGGTTTATAGTTACTTGGATCCACCTGAGGCTTTGCAGACCTTCATCCAAGACCTTATTTTATAACTGAAAGTTAATTTTACATTGATTATCCCAGAATAATGAGCATTGCCACTGTGGGAATGTGCATCTCATCTGTTCTTCTGACCAAAGTGTCTTGACAGGGGCACGAGTTTTAAATCTGAAATCAGTTATTGACCATCTCTGGGTGACTTAAACTTGCTGCCCTGTGAACCCTTCACCAGTGTTGTTAGATCATCATTACTCTAAGCTGTGTGACTTGTGTGTGATAGGGTTGGCCTGTGGTATCAGAAATAGTAATTAAATAACATTGTGATAACCTTTTCAAACGGTCTCATTTGGATTCACAGAGGAAAAAGCACCACTGCAGACACACTGTTTGCATCTCACATGGCTGGTGCTTTTCTGGCTGAGCCAAACAAGTTATCAAAATTCACCATTTACCATACTTTCCTCAAAAATTCCAAATGGTTTTTTGTATTTTGTCAAGTTTAAATTCTTGGAGTAAATTTGTGTTAAAAAAATTATTGCTGGAAAAAAGCCTGAAAACTCATGTGCATATTTCCAGATGTTAAAAACCCAGAGAGAGATGCTGTAAACTTCCACCTTTATTTAAGAAAATTTAAAAGTTATCTAAGGAGCATGTAGAACTTTTGGAAGGTGCCACTGTGGCTTAGGGAGGAACAAACCTCATGGGTGCCCAAAGCAGACAAGAAATTTTGCTAATTTGCTTCAAAAAAATGTGGAATCGTAACACATAAAAAGGGTTTGACTTCTCTGTCTCAGAACAAACTGACATTTTGATCCTTCAAAGTCTTCCTTGTTGGTATTGTTTGGGTTAAGAACAATCTAGGACAAGAAAGTTCCCTCACTACTCTCTTCCCTCTCTGCATGGTGTGAAGAAGTCAGAGCTAATAACAAATGGGGTGGCTCTCTGGCAGACTCTAGGTGTACCACATAAAATATGTGACATAATTATCTATATATCTTCTAAGCATATCTGCTTTCTAATGTCTCTCTTGGCAGTTGCTAATGCAGTTTTGAGCCATGGTGCAAGAAGTATCATCCCCTTGGGGTCAGGGAAAATGCGCATTTGAGCGACTAAACGCCCCAATTGGATCAGGACTTGATTTGGCTTCCCTGTCTGGTCTATCCCGAGGTACACAAAGGCAAATGAGGGTCATTTGGTCACTCAGGGCTCTTCAGTTCTGGTGGGAAGTGCTTGGCAAGAGCCCTAAGGGCACAATTGTCTTCACTGGGATGGCCACAAGGGTGGTGGCTTCCCTGTGAATCAACCTGGTGTCACAGGTACTCTGTCCATCTGTGTGAAGCAGGAAACAAAGCACTCTGCTTCCCAGTGTTCTGCACAGAACAACAAACTCAGCTTTAAACAGACAAAAATTCAGTCAATGTGTTTATTATGAAAAGACTGAAACAGGCATGATTAGAATTTAGAAGGTTAAAAATTGTTTAGCCTCTGTTTAATCAGAAATAGATTTACCAATTTCTCTGCAGAGCAGTATGCAATCAAAATATTTCATCATTCTTGTCAACTTGATGGGTTCTGTGATGTTGCTGATGAACAGTGACAAAACAAACCTCAGCTCCCTTAGAGATTCTTGGTGCATTTGAGCTTCTGCCTGCTTGAAAGGGCCAGGAGGACAAATCATATGCTCTTCTTCTAAAAGTGGTTGCTATGTCTCCTATACAATGTCTGTATCCTAATATACAAATGTGATAACTTGAGTGGCAGTTGATGGGAATTGCCTCAGCTGCACTGCCAAAGACAGCTGTGGGCCCAAGGCTTCAATTTTAGCAGTGAATCCTGCCTTCATTGAACACAAAGTAACGTATCCCTGGTTATCCTTACATCTGCATCCAGATAGAAGATGCCCAACTTTATGGCCACATTTCAGAACATGAGAATTCCTTATTTCCCTTGGGGGAGTTGCAGAGGAAAGAGGAGACCCCGAACCAGGTGCTGCCTTGGAATAGGCTTGGCACAGCACCCCAGGTTCCTATTTAAGAGTGTGAGTCAGCCTCAATCACCTGGCTGCTTACAGTCACATCCTTTAAAGCTACAGCAGCCTCTGCAAACCTTGGCAAGTGGCTCCTGCTTATTTTTTTTTGGTGCTCTGGAGAAGCTGGGAGCCTTGATGGCCTCGTGCAGCTGAGCTTCCTGAGAAAATCTGGGATCTGTGGAAGGTGAGCTGTGCAGCTCTGTCACCTCACTGTGCTGACCTCTGTGTTAAGTTCTTTCTCCATGTAAGCACATTTTCACCTCACGCCCTGCTAAGGAGGTGGATGTCGCAGTAACAGTGAATTGGGACGGCCAAGCTCTGTCACTTGCTTAGGGCAGGCTACTCCTTCACCCAACAAAGCTTTTTCTTGCAATCAAATGAAACAGGGAATTACATGGCCAGGCAGTTCATCAGCAAGGCAGGAGTAAACATGACATCTCTGCTTTATTATAGAGAGGTTAATCCTGCTCAGAATTTCTGTTCTACTGAGAAGCAGATTAGAAGAATAGTGCAGAACAGCGCAGTTGGTGGTTTTTTACCTGCCTGTGTTGTCTGGGAAATGCCATAGCTGCAAAGAAGCACGGGTGGGACACTGCAGAAGCATGAAGGAGAGGCAGAAGAAGCAGAGGACCAGATAACTGGAAACTAAAGAGCCTGGCAACTGCAGATAAGCAGATGCTTATTAATCTGCGAAGAAGTGTCACGAGACAGGTAGTGGGGCTGACATGCTACAGAATTTATTTAATGTGTCCTTTTTTGTTTTGCTTCTCATTCCTCTTTGGGTCTTAGGGTTGTGTTTTTCCTGTTGGTATGGGAATGCAGTGGCTTAAGCACACTGGTCCTACAAAGCTTCCAGGCTTTGCAGTTAGTGGGTTCTGTAATATCTGCAAATCAAACTGAAGGCACAAATGTTGTTTTTTTGGATGCAGATGTACGTGCTGAGCCACAACTCTTCAGTCAAAAGCATGGTCCTTGTTGAACAGATCTCAAGGAAGAAATTCCACCCATTATTACAAACCTGGCTTTTTTCAGGACAGCTGCAATGCAAGCTGAGATAGAAATATTTGTGCCATAGAGTTGGAATATAATGTTAAAAAAAAAAAAAGGTTTCTTACAAAGTCTGCTGTCCTTTAATAAATATAGTGATAACAATAAAAAAGCTTGATGTAATTATACTTGATCCTGTTCAAAGCTTCTTTCTGTTGACAGAAACATGAAGGACTTGGTAGCTATAAGAATGCAGAGGTTTAGGAGAGAAAGATTCTTTCAAAGACTGCAAAGGGGAAAAAGAAATGAATAAAAAGGAAGACATGTTATGGATTTTAACCACAGAAGACGCACTGGAGTATTCAACCCCAGGAAATTCAAAGAAGGGGGGATTTACTGCAAATTTAAGAATAATGTGGTTACACTGTAGTTTATATCTTGTGGCATTCAAGAAACGTGGTTAGAAATCGTGTTTTCTATGCTTAACAAGAAAAAAAGTTTTGCTTTGTGCTTCATAATGTTGAAAGCATTAAGATCCATAAACAACAGCATAGTTTAATCAAGTTTTACCATTAACTCCTAGGAGTATTCCAGAAGTTCCCAGCGTTCTGGCAAATTTCCCCCTCTGTCATCTGCACCCACAGTCTTCAGTTCTCATCTGATGCTCACAAGGAGTCACCACAGAGGTTGCAATTTTCCTGATCACAGTTCTGCACTGGTGGAACTGCTTTTTAGTATGAAACAGTCTCAGCTACAGCCTTTTGATACCAACAGCATCATGGGCCTAAAGTAGATCTGGGATGGTGTCTTTTAAACTTCTTGCAATTTTGAAATCATCCGTGTTCCTGCCTTTTCTGTTTTTATTGTGTAGCAAATTTATGTTTCATGTACAACACATTTTATTCCTAAAAAGTTGATTCTCAAAATATCCACATTATGAGGTTTATAGTTCAGTTTAGTGGTGCTTTCACTTGTTGAGTTGTCTTCATCGTGCAGCATCTCTAGTGAGCACCTCTTTGGAACCTTCTCAGGTCATCTGGAAACTATGTCTGCACCATTGTCAAAAGCCCTGGTATTAAAGAAATGTCATTTCACTGGTGAAGTGCTGACAACAGTCCAAGATGTTGATGAGTCTGTATTTTACTGATTTTTTTTTGAGAGAGGAATTTCCATTTGTAAGTAAGGAATAAGAATGCTGGGGAGCTCACTGTCAGGCTTTGATGTGCAGCATTTCCTGGAATGCCATAGTATCAAATTTTGAAAAAAGTCAGTTCTGAATTCTTTATCAAAGTTCTGACAGTCCAATGTAAAATGCTTTGCATCTCTTTCTTGGTCACATGATTTGGTGTTTTATATTTACATGTAAAACACATTTTTACAAGTGTTAAACTTCCCTTAAGAATCTGGCTACCAAAACAAATATTATGAGGGGAAAAAAACCAAAGGAATGTATTTCCAGTAGAAAGGGTTTTTTCCCCCCCTCACTGTTTGCTCTATAATATCTCTGGTCTGGAGCAGGTGTTCTGAGAGGGTTTAATTCTTTGCTAAATGAGGATAGTAGTTATTATCTACCCAACCATAGCTTTAATTTTGCTGTGAGCACTGTAGTTAAATGCTTCTTAAATGTTTTCATTTAGAGAGCAGTTTAAATATTATTGTTAACAATTAGCGATTGCTTTATGTTCTAATAAGTATTATTCTTTGCTTTCCTTTTTCTGAAGCAGTGAATATGAGAAGATGATTTTGAATATGACCAAGAAGTTGTACTTTATACACAGGCTCAGAATAAGTTTGCTTTTGTGTTAATTCTGGGATAGTTTCTTGGCTGGAGATATGAAAATAACTATGATATTGAGATATAGGAACAAAGGTTTCTAAATCAGATTACTTTAGCATACATATTCTTTTAATATTAGATGGAAAATAATTGAAAACTTCATTATCCAAAATACACATAGAAAGTCTGGATGCCTTCCTTGCATCAAGTCCTTATATCTATGTCAGTGCATCCAAGAACTCCTTCCTTCCCAAATCAGCTTTCCAACACCAGAACAAAGCAGCGAATGCCCTCCCTCTCATCTTTCTCCTTGCCCCCACTGTTTTTAATAATGTCTGTCTGACGTGCCAACAATCAGGCACATGCTCTGCCGCTGTTGTTGTCTCGTCTCAGCTGCCTGAGAATGGCTTGAGAGGGATGAGGGGTGGAATTGCACATCAAGGATCTCTTTAGTCGGTGGAGCAACCAGGAGAGCGTTTCCAATTTGCAGTTTGGCACCGGAGCTTCAGAAGCACCACGGATGTTTGATACCCACTTGGTTGCCCGCCACTAAACTTGGGGATCAATCACTGTGTTGTGACGGGATGCAGAAGGAAAAAAAAAACCAAAGCACACACGTGCATAAAACAAACAAAAAAAAAAAGGAAAAGAAAAAAGCAGGAAAAACCTGATTTTTATTTTGAAAATAGTAGGACATCTCACAGATTGAGAATTTTATTGCAGATCGTGGAGGAGGAGCAAGTGTGTCTGTGAGTGTGACCGTATATGTCTGTATTTCTTTTTCATAATTATATCTCACAGACAAAATATTTCATAATTTGATCCCACTGACAGTTTTTGAGTTAAACCAGGGTTTGCACTGAGCCATTCTTAGGCAACCATTTCCAAGTTAGTCCAGGACTTCTTGTGGCAGGTCTGCATTCTTCTTAATCACTTGCAGTCAATCAGATTTTAATTTGTCTTTGTCTTCAGGCCTGCAAAGTTTGGGCCTGAAATTTTTTCTGCTTCAAGGATCAAAGAGTGTTTTCCCTGTGTGTGTCAGGCACACTTATGGAATGCTCTCGTATGTTTATTTAGCTCCATAATCATTCCATATTAACAAAAGCAGATTGTTTCAGGAATGTTTTTCAGAAGAGCTTGTCTGAAATCAGGCTTTGTTGGAATTATGGCACCTCCAGTTCTGCAATTTTCCTTTTGAAATACATTGTAGGAATACACTAGAAAATCTCTAACAACCCCAATCAGGGATGAATGGCTTATTCTGCTTCTTATCTTATTAATCAATATTGTTAACTAGCTGTGATGGACATAATTAACGGAATGACCCTAGCCCCTCCTAATTAGAGATAATTGCCTTGTTCAGTCACATTCACTCACCAAAATCTAAGTGTGTGAGCATAAATGTCATAATTTATTTTAGACTCTGCCGTGATCATTTTTGCATTCTTTTTTCTTGTTAACAACTCATTTTAATTCTCGCTCACCCAGCAAAGTTGAAAGCCTTAAAAGGGCCCTCTTACCTCTCTGAGCTGGATGGCCAAATAACACATTGTTATATTGCACACTTACGGTCAGGAGGGTAAAATGAGGAGGGTAAAACCAGAGTTCCATTACTTGGCTCTGGCTTCAATCCACTGCCCAACAGCTTCTCGAGATGTTGCTGATGAGAGATGTCTTAGCTTGAAGTTAAATGGTGCTTGCACCAGAAAAACCTTGGATTTTGGTATGCGTTTCATGTATCCTTTTATCAGCTTTATTATTTGTTATGCTTTTGCTGAGCTTCCTTGAAGAAGAACAAAAGGGTACACTTATTATGCAGCTATTCCATGAAAGCTATTTAAAATAACATTTGAGGAGGAAAAAACAAATCAAAATGAATAAAAGCCTGGCAAACACATGATGAAACGGAATGAATATCAGAGCTATTAAATTAATAAGCTTGCAAAGCATTATTTATGGTATCTCAATGGAAGTTTAGAAATTGATAGTGACTTCTCCAAATTAATTGAGTACCTTTGTTGTATTTCAGGAATACAGATTCAAACTCGCTGTGCCCGTTCCTTGTGAGGAAAATCATTCCACCTGCCAAAAACCTCAGGAGTTTCATCTGATTTTCATCATCTCGAGGTAAACAGTGGAGGTGTTGATTCAGGATGGCATTCATTCAGCAAAGCTGTGCAGTCTGGGATTGTCTGCAGGCAGTTCTCCTTGCTGTCACAAGTTGCCCATTAAAAGAGTGTTTGAAGCAATAGCCTGAAACAGATTTGACCTCTCCATGGCCAAATCTGCAGAACAGCAGACACAGGGTTTGGTTTTAAGGACTGACTGCTCAGGATGGGCTCAAACATCCCCCCAGCTCAAAGGTCAGAGGTGTTACTCCTGTGGGGAGCATCTCATGTGCTTGGGGCTGGGGGACATCCCTCAGCTGTGTCCCCAGAGCCCAGTGACCTGCAGAGAAGCACAGGATCAGGCACCTCTGCACACCAGCTGATAGGACTGAAGGGGCAGAGGATGGAATGAACGGTCATGGAGCCTCCAAGTACAGATTTTTTGGATATTACCTTTGGTGTATTGACTAATACTTGCTAGTACAAATCAGATGGAGATACAGGGGCCCACTTCTCCAAATAAAGGGTGTCATCACATCAGAGCTGTCTCCTCAGAGTTAGCTGGCTGCTTCCTGATGGCTTTGGCTTGTGGTGAGTGGCTGAAATTCCAGTCCTTTTTGCTATGGCTGGGAAATCTCCCTGAGTGCCCACATTTCACGATTAAAAGTACATCTGCTAATTCTTCCAGGATAAACTATTTCTGTAGGACACTAGTTTGCCCCAGATTTACTAAATTTGGTTATTTTTGTTATAGCTTCTCATGCAAGAATGGCAGCTGGAGTGACCCACTGAGAAGTGAACAAGGAAGATGGAGGAGCACTGACAAAAACAATCCCACCCCTGATGTTTCACTTCATTCCATTTCTGCTCCCTCATTTTTGCTTATTTTCTTTGATCAAATTTCTTCTGGAGTTTAATTTTTTTTCGGTGCGGGCTCTTTTCCTTTTCAGAACAATTCTCCTGTATTACAAAATTTGTCTAAGCCATGTTTTCCAAGTCCCTAGCATCTGCATATCAAATTTTACAGTAAAATAAAAATCCCAGGTATAATGTGCTGAAGGTTTTAACTTGGAAATGTTTGGCTAATTTTAAGGGTCCTTCTCTTGTAGTGTTCAGCGTGCAACTGGTGTGATTTTGCATAGAACGAGGCTCCCCCAGTGTGAGCTTTAAACAACACATTGGATGAGAGCTCATGTTTTCCAGAAAACATTCAAGGATATGTAAAAGAAGCAATAGATTGGACTGAACCATAGCACAGGAACAACCAGTTCTGCACTAAATCTTTCTTGCAAAACTACTTCTGCAAGATGAATTTTCAGTTCTGCCAGTTGCTGCAAATGTTGTTTGCCAGTACCATGCATCAGCTCACGGTAAGCAGTAAAAAAATCTCTTGTTTTTCAAGCTGTTTTTTTCCCCTCATTGTCCCACTTAGAATGCTGATAGCTTAGCTAGAAATAGGAAAATTTCCAACCAGGATTTCAAAGCTTTGCTTCGTTGATTGGCAGTCGTCACCTGGTAGGTGTTACACAGCACACAGTTAGCAGGGCCATCTCCCCATGTCCTCCCTGCTTAACTGCAGAACCTTCTGGAACCCTGCTACAGATAACTTATCAAAGCTTTGGGCCTCATTCCTTTCTTCTGAGGTATTATCAAAGCAGTATTTTCCCTTTTCATATTGTCTATGTTGGCATTTTTGTTTCCATTGAAATGTTCCTAACTTGAGCTCCTGAGAGGACCAAGTGTTTCATCTGCTTAGGGTTTTTCTCAGTAAGGGTGAAAGATCCAATAATTTTTTGGACTGAAAGAGGCAGAGAATGGATTTTTCCTGATCCAGTTTCTATCTGTACATTAGGCTTTGTTTCTCTTTAATTCCTTGCATATCTTATTGGGTTAATACCAAGGACGTTATGGCTCAGGACTATATTCTCACAGAGCTTTAAAGGACATTGTTCTTGGCTGGTATTTCCAGACACTGCTATAATGCAAAAATAAAAACAAAAAAAAAAAGGAAAAGAAAAGAAAAAAAGGATAAGATAATTATATGTGCTGTTTATATTCATGTTTGTACCTGTAGGGATGTGTTGATGAGGAGGTGTGGTGAAATGATAAAAAGGTTATGAAAGGCAGTTATTCCTCCCTGTGAAATCAGGAACTCCTAATGGCACCAATTTAATTCAGGGAGTGCAATGAAAAGGACCAGGATGATGTAAAGGTAGCACAAAAAAAGGAATTGAAAAATTATAACGGAAAAATCTATATTTCAAGCACTGGCAGGAATATATTTATGCATGAAGAGTATTCTGTGATTGATCTGCAATAAAACTGAGTGAGACACAGAAACAACACAGAGATATTTGTGTCACTCTGCAACCTCCACTGGAGATAAATATGAAATACACTCATATTTCTTGGGAGATCTATTTTAAGCCTTCTTCCAACGTGCCCTTAACTTCTGTAGTGGATTTTTAACCAATTCCTGGCTTCTGATGAAGTCATGTTCATCTTTCTGACCCATGAAACGGCTTCAGAGTTCTGTCCTCAATATTTAAATGGTTACCTTAAACCAAAGAGACATCAGTTCCCAAAATACATGTTGAAAGACAAGAGTCTTGATGTCTCTCAGTCAAATCTCTTTATCCCCTATTTTCTGTTGCACAAAGAAAATAATCTGTCACATTGTCATTAAACTTATTTTTCTGTTAACCACAAAGTAGAAAAATGTCTGGTAAATTGAAGTTGCCTCAGTCTTTTGCTGGGTTTATTCTTTTTAATAAATGAATTGACTTGGTGATGTTAAAGGTACTTTCCAACTTTAATGAGTCTATGAGTGCTGGAGGGGCGGTGAGGATTTATATTTTCTCATTATTAATAGACTTTGATTTGAATGCACGAAGAATTGACTGGAAAGAAGTACTGGAAAATATATTAAGAAAAACCACAAGGCTTCTGAAATGCAGAAACCTACAGTCAAAACTACCAATGTGTCTCCTGAGCTTGAAACACCGAAGTCACACTCCTCACATCAAATTTTACATCACCTACCTTGAATTTGACATCCTATGTATCTATAGGAAACTTTAAATATTACATTTCTTGGTACAGACTTGAACTCAATATTATTTAGTTACAGTTGCTCTGATTAGCTGAAAAAAAAAAAAAGAAAAATGAAAAAATTGATCTGAACATATTATTTTCCTAAATTGGATTGTCTGTTCAAGCTAAGGAGGATCAGATCCAGAAATGAGACACAGGTCAAAGACAGCTTTGCATCCCGTATTTTTCAGGGCCTTATAGAATTCTTTAGTGGGAAGAAATTAGGATGATTTCCAGCACATGGAAGAGAGAGGAGATTAAAGATCAGGAAAAAAAATCTTTCCATTCCATCTTTCATGGATATCTGATATCAGTTCAGTAATACCAGTATTTTCATTTCAGACCCTATAAAAAATTAATTTAAAAAAAGAATCGAACAGAAATGGCCAGGTGGGTTCAAGTGAGACTTGATATTTACACTCAAGATTGAAAGTCCAAAATGAAGAGCTGTGTAAGGTAGTAAATGGTATCCATGATTCATTGCCCAAAATAACACCTTGCAAAGGAGACGATGTCTGAGATCCCCCCAGAGATAAAAGGAAAATCTTCTGTGATATGATTGGCCTCTGCCTCTAGAAAACAGTGTGATTTATAAAGTATTTTTTGCATTAAGGCAAGTGATGGAAGAACCAGGTGAGACAGTGGTGAGGCTTTATGATAGAAATCTTATTTTCTGTCCTGGCTTTTAAGATTAAGCCTCAGATTTTGTAACACTGGTGTCACAGCACCACATAACAACTTTCAGAGGAAACTGAGGAGTTGGCAATGCAGAAGGCAAACTGAATTCCCTTCTGAGAATATGCAGAAGTCATTGGGGTGCCTGCAGGCTGATAGACACCGTGAGGAGAGTCTCCAGAATGAAGTATTAGTTTAAAACCTTATTTACTGCATCATATTCTTTAAGATATTCTTTAAGATTCACAGATTTTTTCAGCATTTGGAGGAAAGAATCGCAAATGAGAGAATTGTCCTGCAATTATTGATAGAATTGAATGCTCAGCAGTAGGAAAACTAATCTGGAATTCCAGTCAGGGTAAGGGAAAGTCATTAGCTATGCTGTGTAAAGCAGACATACACAATCAACGTGTGAATGTCACGTTTGTCAGGCCAAAGTGATGGGAAAAGACTTCTACTAAAAGAGACAAAATTGAACACATCTATAACAGTGCAGGATAGTTCATATCCTGTTGTAATTGCAGTGCACTTCAAGCAGAATGAGAATAGCAAGGTGGGGGGGAGAAACCTCTCCTGAGCTTTACAGCAGCACTGGAATGTGTGACAGAGGTAAAGGTTTGGAAGGTGATGTTGGGAAGAAACCTGAGGCCAAGCAAAGAAGATCAGGAAGATGGTGTGGAAAAAATAAAAGCAAAAAACCGAAGCTGAATTGAGCTTTAGGCAGCCAGGGAGAAAGGAACTGCAAAAGAACCCCAGATGGTGCCAGGGAGAACTGATGGTTCTGTTCCTTCTGTCTGTTAAAATGTGTCAAGTGTGCAAGATCAAAGTGCACATGGTGATTTGATGGCAAACAGAGACATGTTAAAAAATGAAACCACTGTGGGAGCTTGGATATGCATTATTGATAGGTGTGTATCGGGTAAGACATTTAAATATTGCTTATTAAGTATTGCTGCTCACTCTGCGAGGTGAATGATGTGCCACCAAGGGCGATCCTTCATGGAGGAAAAAGCTGAAAAAACCAAAACTGAAAATGGGAATAATATTACCTCATCACCAAGCCAGGAATCCCAGATTTATTTCAGGCTGTGTCGGGTAAAAAGTCCAAAAGCTTCTGAGTGTGTGCACCCAGAAGGAAAGTTTGAAGGTGTGAAATAGTTCTTGCTTGGATTCCTGAGGTATTCTAGGTGCTGTAGTCATAGTGAAAGATCCCATTATGCAGTAATAATAATGGTGATAAATAAAAATCGTGAATTAAAACTCCACAGCACTAGATCACCGCATATAAAGCAAGGGAAATAACAGGTACAGACTTGCCAGCTCTGTACAGTACTTTGTGAGAGGACAGAGGTGGAGACAGCTTGCTCCAGTGCTACCTTTAAGGCTGCTGTTCCCCATCTCTGGTGCTGCTGTGGGTTAACCTAAATGCTAAAGGAGCTGAGATGTGGTGCCAGAGAGAGGAGAAGATGCCTGTATTCCTGCAGCCAGCTGGGGAAAACCTCTCCCTTCCATCTCACAGGGTACTCCAGAAACGCAAGCAGCAGCTTCTGTGTGTTAAGGGACTGAAACAGTAAATTTTACAGCACAATTCATCAGTGGCGTCAGTCAGATTTAAGAGAGAGAGCAGGTTTTAGCAAAGCTGCACAGATTGCTGTAGCTGAGGTCAACAGCAAGTTCCTGGTGCTTTTAAAAATTGATTTTACTGAAATCTTACTCAATTTTCTTAGTAATAAAGGCCTCCAAGGATTTAAACTGCTGTAAGCAAGAGTAATGTTTGGCCCCGTTCTCTAAGAAGGTGTGGCTTAGCTCCATTACAACTCCAACTCCAATAATAACATCTTTTAAAAATGGAGGGACCTTCCTAATATTTTAGTGAGCAATTTTTTGTTTTCTCTTGTAAAAGCTGGGAGGTCATAAGCTTAAACCCCTAAAGTCTCCAAGAAGCCTATTTAGCTCCTTTGCAAAAAGGCTAAAATGAAATCAGACAGCATATGTGGAAGGAATATAAACATATTTGCTTATCTGACAAACCCAGTGCAGATTGCTTAATAAAAAAAAACCCCCCAAAACACAAAACCAACAAAAAACTTGGCAAAATCAGCATGGTTTGGTTATTTAATTCTAGACAAAACATTTGAGACTGTATAAAAGCATAGAAAATGCTGTTTTTACTATGCAAGAGCTCACAGGAATCTTTTACAGTCTTCTTAGGGAAAGCTAAAGGCCAGGTGGCCCAGCATGTATAGGTCTGAAATTGATATAACAGCAAATTCTTTAGAAGTAGGCGATGTTATAACTTGGATTTTAATTTAAAAAAAAGAAAAAGAAAAATCATTTAAAAAACAAAACCAAAATAAAAAACCTCACCCCAACAAAAAAACAAAACTCCCAACCAACCCAACGATCAGAACCCATAACATAAAAGATCTGACCCTCTCTTCTGTCCCCTCTGGGTAACAGATCTCAGGCTTTTGCCCTTTTCTGGAGGTGTTTGCAAGGTTCTCCATCCTTAAGCAGAGATGGAGGTTCCATTCCTCCTCCCCCTTTCTGTGATTTATCTCAGGAGTTCTTACTTCTGTAAATGCTGCAGTTTTTGTTGTCTCCTGGGCAATGGTAATAATTCACCCAGCTGCCATCTTAAAGCAAAGTATTATTTAAAACAAAGTCCCATTAAAGGGAGCACATCCATAACCCAGCAGAGTACACTGTTTGCATAGACTGGGTTTCAGCAAAAACTTCCTTTGCACAAGGCCCTGAGTTTTTTTTCACAGACTCACTGCAAGGCATCTTCTTTTTTTCATTTTATGTAAGGCTCTCACTCTATGTCATTTTTGATGAGTGTCCTCTTTTCTCAAGAAATGCTCTTTGATTCTAGCGGGTTTTGGATTTTTAGTTTTGCAGCTTGGCGTGCCATTAGTGTAAGCTCAGCTTAGGAACTGAATGGGGCCTATTTTCCACTAATTGTCTCCAGCTTTTCCAATAATTTGGGGGGTTTATTTTATTTTATTTTATTTTATTTTACTTTATTTTATTTTATTTTATTATGGTTCTTTTTCTCTATGCATTTTCTACAGCTGTCTTTTGAGCTAGAAACTTGCATTCATTTAGGAAAATCCTGCACCTCTTTGTAATAAATTTCACCCACCATAACGTACAAATGATTTAATTGTTACTTCTTTCTTTTTGTCCTGCTGCTACTTCCCAGTTCCAAAGCTGATGCATCCAAAGGAAATGATTGAGTACTGACTAGTTGATTTAAGTCTCTAGAGAGATGACTAATTTCAATGCTGGTAAACCTTTCCCAGCAACTTTAGTTTGGTAACACAAATGACAGAGGCTTTCTCCATTTCTGGTACCAAGAAAGTCACACACAGATTCTTCCAGGTTTTCGTGACAGCTCAAAGAAATGAGAGAATCTCTTTAAGCAGATGTTGATGCCAACAGTCCCTTTAAATGAACTGTCTGTCTCATGAAAAATTACCCTGATGAATAAAGGGGTTTTAAAGATTGCAAATTTAGTGCAGACAAACCAAAACTGATATTACAGTGCGAAAAACTTGAGTTTTTTTCATGTTCAAGAAAACAAGAAATCTTTGTAATACATTCTCCTGACATAGACAGCACATCTCCAGCTCAGAATAAGAAATGTTTGCATTTCCTTTGACGAGTTAGAAAGGTTAAGGAGCTCCATCCTTCACTAGAGAGCTGCAACCAGCTACAAGATTGGGGAGGAAAACCTAAAATATTATAAAATATCCTATTTAATGGATAAGGGCTGCTGGACCCAAGGTTGACAGACTGTCCTGCTATGGGTCATTTGGGCTGGGAGAATACTAATGATGCATAATTATTTATTGCATGTGTTGTCTAATAATTATAAAGAATAATATTTAGATAGTGTTAGCTTAGCCTTCTGCAGAAACTGCAATTCTTCATTGCCCAAGTGGCCATGGAGATTAATAAAAAGCTACCTCGTGCTTTCCGGCAAAGCAATTAACTCATTATAATCAAGAAGAAAACACTGGAAGACTTAGGAGCTTCTCAGCACGCACAGGGTGAGCTGGGGTGATGGGTCAGGAGGATGTGGATGTTTCACAGAGCCTGAAGTCATCCAGCAGCACAGGTGTGACTGCTGAGAATGTGTTCTGCACCAGCTGAGGGGTGAGTGCACCCAACAGACTGCAGCTGGGGGGAAGGATGATTTGGGGCTACCTTGGTTTTTATGGTTTATTTATGCTGTATTATGCTGGGAGGCTGAGAAATGTTGGTACAAGCTGGGCACGTGAGGAACTTGCCCATGGAGGAACTTCTCAAGGACCCATGTACCCTGACAAATTCTGAGCTTATGTAGCTCCTAGTTATTACATATGATGCTGTTCTCAGTTTCCAAGTTAATTAATCTCTCCCCAAAGTCCTGAATGAAGCAGCTTTTGAAGCAAACAGGAACTCTCTGTCCACATGCAGGCATTAGAGCTGGGAAAAAGCCTTCGGTAAAAGGTTGTCACCTTTCTAATTCTGATTTTCCTCTTGGGTGGTGGCATTTAGTTGGGAATTAGTAACCATATGTACAGCGTGCATTCAAATACAAATCTTGCCATTATGAGCAAAGGTGTGAAATGATTTTATGCTTTGATGCTGGATGTGAAGTTGAGGGTTCTAAGATAACTCCACTTTATGGTCTTTTTCCCATCTTATTCTATCCCCTGATGCTTCTTTGGATGTGGGCAGAAGTCATAGTACCAGTTCCATGAGATAGAAGAGGAGAAAAGTTTGACTACCAGAGAGGAGGTGAGGAGATTTGAGAAAAAACAGCAAATGACCAGAAAATATAAAAGTACCTCAATCATTTGTGGAATCTCAGGTATTCTTTACTGTAGCAAAAAAAAAAAAAAAA
>VZTE01004937.1:48994-77362 GCA_013397775.1 Eulacestoma nigropectus | reverse complement strand
TTTTTTTTTTTTTTTGTGTTCATTTAACTACCATGTCCTGCTGTTTCAGGCAAAATATGGAGGAAAATCCCATTAATCTACTGGAAAAATATTGATGAAAGAAGAATAGCAGACCAAACGAACAGTGCTTGAAACTTGCTAGCAATTAAGAGAACAATAGGTTGAATGTTAAGATTCAGTCAGGGCAGTTTAGTGTAATACGGTGTGGGAATGGTGGTTTTTTTTTTTTTATTTCCAGCTGGTTTCTCATAATGTTTTTATATCTATATTTGGATAGAAAGATTTGCATGGCACTGGTCTTTTTTTTTTTAAACAACAATTAAACCTGCTAAAGTATAGCTGCCTCGCATAAGAGGGCAGTAATTAAAACCTGAAACTTTTAAATTGGTGCCTAGGAATGGAAGGGTTTGTAGAAAATCTAGAGTGACAACTTCCTCTTTAAATAAATTACAGTCAAAGCACAAAAATATGTTTTAGTCCGTGGTAGGCTTACTACAAACTTTGTGCAGTAACAAGTAACAACAAGTGACACGGGATTTCTTAATTTAGTTGCTGAGAAGTTAGAAGGCAGCTAGAGGGGGTTTGTTCTTGATTTTTTTGAGAGGCAAGGCTTTTTGAGAGGTCTCTTTTGGAGGGAAAGAGAAGGATTAAAGGAAGAGACTAAGTAGGCAGAGATGAAGTGAAGGTTGGATCTGAATGTTAAAAAAATCAGACCAAAATCCAAGCTTTCCCTCATTAATGACAGTTAGGAACCCAGAATTCAGCCCTGACAGGGATCTGAACAGTGAGCAAAGCACAAATTAAGAAATTCCTTGCCTCCCTGAAAGTCTGAGCTTTGTTTACATTAGTAAGCTTCATGCCTCTGATTTACCAGTGGTGAATTTCAACAGAGGCTGCCGTTAAGAAAGGGTAGAGGCATTTTTAGCATTCTATTTAATCTTGCTCTGACAGTGCTTTCTTGAAAAAAGAAAAAAAAAAGAAAAGCAAGGCAAGTTATGTCTGCCCAGCCTTGCTGTTCATGGAGAACACTGGCTTGAGGCCTTTATATTGAGGCAGGTTCTGAGATGGTGAGGGCTTTACCCTGCAAAAACTTTTCTCCCATGCATAATTTACCTCAGAGAACAAATGTCCTAACAATGCTTGAGAGTTCAGCGTTCCTGGAGTACGTGGTTCCAGCTGTGGAATATGTTCTGTGCTCACCCAAACTCTCTAAAGAAAACCCAGCTGTAGGGAAAACTCATCAGGTTCTTTATTCCCAGCCCACCTACCCACCCTTCCTCTCATGCCTGTGCCATTTTTTCTGTCCCTTCTCTCCCAGAAATCAACATTCAGCCAGAAAGGGTAGAAGGCAAAGATCATCTTTTTCTGATTTTGAGGGCTGTGTGTCCAGTCCTTTTTTACTAAAAGCTGTTTACCACAGGGGGATGCTTTGATCCTGTACATGCCCAGAAGAAAAGACACAAGAGAAGAATTAAATGGTTAATGGCATTGCTTTTCCTGAAAGACAGGCTAGAGCTAGACAGAGGGTGTTCATGAAGTTACAACAGAAGTTTTCCATACAAACCAAGGAAAGAAACACTGGAGAAGGAGGCGTGAGGAACATGCCTAGTTTGTGAAATAGAATGGAAACCCGAGCCCTTTGTGGTAAGGTGGTGGAAGCAGAAGAATAAGCAGAAGACAGAGGTATGAAAAAGAGTCTTGTGGGTGAATGGGAATAGAGCAGTCATTTAGTCATTTACCTTTGTTATAAATATTTGTGTTTCTCACATATGGAAATAGTGAAAAAAGACGTTGGTGGGGTTTTGGTTGCAAAGGCAGCAAATGAAGTCGGGGCAATTCCATTTTTCATATGGATAGCTCGGCACACATGTTCTGCATTAATTACCTCCATAAATTCTGTTAACCTGGCAAACAATGAAAATATGTTGGTGACATCACTGTATTGGAAAATAAAAATGGATTCACATCTTGCTTTTCTCAGCATGACATTTGAGGAGATTTCTTACGCTGTTGGCATTTTACTCCTGCAGTTGGCACCATGATGTTCAGTCATTTGCCTTGTGGGTTTATTTTATCTGTGGGGCAGCCACGTAAAGACCCAAGCATTCCATGCAAGCTGGAGCTCTTTATTCCTGGAGGTAGAGAAGAAAAGCTTGACAAAATTACCAGGGTACACTTGAGTGTGTGGCTTTCCAGCCTTAGTGCTTCACGATTCTCAGAATTGTTTTACGATTCTCGACTTCTGAGTTTTAAACTTAGAAAAGCAAAACTCAACCAAACCCGGCCCAACTCTCTTTATTTTTGTTTTTCTGTGCCCCGTGCAAGGAGTTCCTTAAAAGCAAAATTTTTGTATGAGTTGTGGCATGCTGCCAGTTGATTCACTTGGGGGATATCACAGCCTTTTTAACAAATGAATAGTCGTTTCCTGGACTTATGCTCTGGTCCCTGTCTCAAAAACTTCTTTCCTCCAGAGGGGTATTGATCATTTGCTGTGGTTTTTGTTGATTTCAGGACCTTGAATATGTTTGAATTGCAGTAAAATCTATGGGAACCTAGGAACTTTTAGTTGTGGGTCTTGTGTGTGCCCAAGAATCTTTTCTGTGACACTTTTTGGTGTCTAGAATTCTAGAAACTGAGCGGGTCATAGTAGGTTTGGAATTCTCAGCTTACCTTAAATGAACTTGGACAACTGTGACTCAACATTTATTTTCCCCTTTAAGGTGCTAAAAGTCTTTCTAAGGCATATCTTTGTCATGCTCCAAATGTACCAGACCTTCAAAGAGCTCAATTCTGTAAAACTAGTGAATACTGGAAATTACTTTTTTTTTTTTTAAGGGAGTGTAGAAGAAAAAAGAATTAGATGTGCAGTGTGGTTAAACCTTTCTGAGAAGTGCTTTAGAACTTAGTAAAATTATTTGAGTAACGTTTGCTGTTGAGTTTTGGCTAGACATAACATGTGGTGCCGTTTTCTGTGCCTCAGGGTTTGGGCACCCAGTGGGACTGACAAATATGACACATCCTACAAGAGACCCACTTCTATTCTGGGCTGATAAAAGGCAGGGATTGGCAGGGTTTAGGTAACTGAATCTCATCCGTAGTTTCTGGCATTTTTTTTTCCTCTGAGATGGGAAAAAAACTTGGGGTTTGGCATTTAAACTCCCTTTCAACACAGTAGCCCCCATTTTTCATTTGCATGTTTAGCATGGTGCCTCAGCGATATCAGATTTAATGCCAGGGTGGTGGAATGGAATGAGATCTGTAGGATTTGTATTTGAATGTGAGTTCAGCTAAACTCTAATTCAGGTATCCTGAAGCTTTATGCCTCTTGCTTTTTGTAGGAGGTACTGGAAAAGGATCAGTTGGAACTGTTTAAAAAAAATGCAAAAAAGTGAAGGCGACACAGTAATTTGGAACCCATTAGGTTAATCCATTTTTAATTTTTATATCCTTGTCTTAATGAAAAGAACTGGCACATATCAACTTACAGGAAATAGCCTAATAAAACTGAAACCTTATTAGGCCTCTTTGATAAACAGTGCATTCCAGCCCACCACCAGTCATATGTTTTTGCATACTTGGAAATTGAGCTTTGTGCCAGTTTAACAATATCAAGAGAATGCTCATGTTTCAAAGTAATAAAAAAGAAATAAAAATCTGTTTTGCCTGTGTTCATCACTGAGAATGGGTGGATGATTGTCCCTTTTCCACAGGCAGGCTCCATACTTAGCAAAAAGAGGAAGGCCACTGGAGAGCTTCCACTTAGCACCAAGTACAGGGGATATATTTATTTATAGGCATTCCTGCATTGCTGATTGCTGTCCTGCATTCCTCCCCTTCATAGCAGCCATTTGAGAGAAACTTGCAGTGAGGGGTTGCCGCTTTGGCTGCTTCTGCTGCTTATTTTTCAGCTGTAGGAAAAGCTGAAGTATCTAAACCTGGCCTCAGGTGCTCTTGGGGAGTGTGGTCGATAAGAAAAGTGAAATCTGGGAGGAGGAAAATTAAATTCTTCCTCTTCAAAAGCCATGGGAAGTTGCCACAAAATTAGAATTTGCCAAATCATCCGAGTTGATGGTGGAAGCTTTTATGTTCTGCAGAAGCAATAATCTCTTAACATATTTTGCTAGTCTTTTGTCTTTTCATCTGATACTTGTAACAAAATCTCTTAATTTTGGAAAGTTTTTACTGAACATTTAAATGAAAATAATGGAGGCTTGGTCTTTCCAGTCTTTTCTGAAGATTCACGTGTTCAATATTGCAGCAACTGTTTTTGAATTCATTTTGGTTTTCGCTTGCTTGTTCATCCCTTGCCCCCACCCTGGTGGAGTCCTTCAGTCAGCAATTTAACCAGAGATTGAACATGACAGTTGCCAAATTTGGAGCGTTCTGCACAAAATCATGTTTGTATTGTACAGTGTCACAGCGCAGGCGAGGAGGGTTGAAAGTGCAGACCTCACAGGGCTGTGTCTCTCTCAGGACTGCGGCCCGGCCTTGGGCTGCAGCAGAAATCTCAGGTTTGGAAAAGAGTTTTTTAGTAAATGGGCCAAACTCTTGGCATGTGGGTTGGGTATGTGCTGCAAAGTTCTACTGGCTGGTTTTAGATCATTTTCTTCTGAGCAGTGCTAACATCTTCACTCCGATGTCTGAGGGGAAATGCAGGACCATAAAATCACAGGAGGCTTGACTTTTATTATTGGACAAGCAGCAAATTAGGCTACTTAAAACCAGCCTTCACTGCTGGACACCCTTTTTTATTTGTTGTCCCTTCCCAGAGGTTTCTTGGTCTGCCTCAGGCGGTTTCAGCAGGATTTTGGCAACTTCAGCGTGATAGCTGATCCTAGCTGGCAATTAAAATTGCATCAAAGTGCAGCTCTGGCCTTGCCTGAGTTTTGCCAGTCTGTCTATAAATGTTAATTCTAGCCCCAGAATAATCTAAAGGCAAAAAGGTGATCTGCTGCCACTGCTGGGGCAATGGAGAGTTGGGAAGACTCAGATCTGTGCTCAGAGGTGGGTGAAAATACAAGTGCAAGCCCCTTCTGCCGGGAAGGGTTCACCATTCCAAAAATGTGCATCAGGCTTTGCGCTGACTCCGCTCTGTCCCACCCCAAAACCAAGTTCTGGCTGACTTCCTGCCACAGAGTATTTTCTTTCCTGCTTGGGATTATATGGCACATTTCAATTAGACATTCACCATTTTAATTTGTTTTTTAGGTTGCATAGCAAATTTAATTTTCCCCATTTGTTGGCATTTTTCTAATAACTAACCAGTGTATTTCTAAACTGGCAGTTTGATGCCAAACAGGAAAAAGGCAACATGGTGGTGCGAGGTTTTTTTATGCATTTTTTTAATATTAATGGGAAATGTTAATTAGTTGAAGAAAAAATATTTTATATATCTTTTGACATTGGCTATTGCTCTGTAATTTCTTTGTAAAGCAGACAGTTTGGAAGTGGTTTCCAGTGGTGAAGTTGTTTGTAGATGGTTCTCTAAATATTTCAAGTTGTAAGATATTGTCTCCTAGCACGCTTTCCTCATTTCTTCGGCAGTGAGGTGAATTTCAGAGTGATTCTACCTGGCACGACATTTCGGGTATTTATACTTCATTCAGTTCATTGTAGCAGTTATTACTCCATGTGTTTCTGGACATGCTGCAGCTTTCAGACTGTGCTCAGGAATCACTTTAGTTTAGGGTTCTTTTCTTTCCCTGACATTACTCTTGATGGAACATGCTGTTAGTGAGCCCTGCACCATCACTCCCAAATCTGGAAGCAGTTTCTGGTAGCACGAGTGTCATGTTCCACCCAAGCCCGCATTCATCTTCTGCTTGATGCCATGAGAGGCAGAGTGAGGGAGCTTTGTGTTTCACATCCACATCCCTACTCCAGTTCTGGAAAGAGATTCATTTTACCCCCTGGAAATCCACATTGAGGGAGCTGATAATGCTTTCTCTTGTGGCTGTGCATGGGGAAGGCCAGGAGAGTCAGGCAGGAGAGAGTCCCTAGAAAGAGAACTTGTTCTTAATTGGCGTTTTGGGGGTGTGCTGCATTGGCAGAAATACTGCATTGTAGTGTGGTGAGCAGGGCTGTTGTACAGAAGGACCAAATCACTGATTTTCAGAGTCAGAAGTCATGGCTGCTCAACTTAATACCAGTAATACCATCAGCTTTAAATAAAGTTAATTACATGATGGGAACCAATGCAGGACACTGAGATTGTTAGACAGCACTTTACTTACTTATTTATTTAAAGTTGCTTTATGAGAGCTCCTCTGTATCTCCTCAGCACAACCAGGAATCCTTTCCAAGGCATTCTCTTGGAAAGAATCAGTAGCAGCAAAACTGTTCAGCTTTTTTAAGAGTTACCCCTGGTAACTGGCTGGTCAACCTCGGAGATTTTTGTAGGAACCAGCTGAGTGATGGTCACACAGTTTTGCAGGAGGAGTTGATACAAGGAGAGCAAATGAGTTGTGTGAGAAACTCATAAACTTCTTTCATCTAGTAAATACTGGCTACAGGCATTTGTAGGATATTTAAGTGTCGGCTTTCATTTAACTTTAATTGTATGTGGAAAAACAAATGAGGATCACACTGAAAAATGCCAGCCAGAGAGGATCTGACTGAATATATCTTCATGAAACTCTTCATGAATTGGTTCACAAAATGGACCTGGCCAAGTGTTGTATTTTGTTACACTAAAGGATCTATCAGGACTGAAAGAAGTTGTAATGAGTTAATGTAGGAATCAGGTGCTTGTGTGAAGTTTTAAATTTTTACTTTGTATCTAACCATCCAAATCCATGAAGAAATATAAATCAGTCAATTAATTTCTAACCCATTCTTTATGTATTTCTTCAGTCTTAGTGTAGAGAAATGCTATTTCTTCTCCCAATTTCCAGATTAATATGTAGTGTGAGGACATACAGTGACAAAATGTACCATTGCTTCTCCATATCATTTTTGTCTAGAGATCAAGATTGCATCTTCTAAGTTCTGCATTAATTGTTTCCTCTCTCTTGAAGTCACAGGGAAAATTAGTGTCATAGAAGCTTTTATCGGGGACAGAGAGGTGTTTTTTGTCAGGTTACTACTTGAAAGGAAATATGTTTTTTGCATTTTAGATAATGTTAAAGAACAGCACAACACACATCTGAACCAGAAGCCTCCTGTAGCCAGTGTAAGGATTTCTAACCTGTAGTGAAACAGGTTTGAGCATGGAAAAGTTAGTGGTTCCAGTCTGAAGCAGATGAGGAAGGTGGAATGAAGGAGAGGAGCTGAAAAGTTATTCTTAACTTGATAGATTTGATCCTGACGATCTCAAGTTGCCCCATGGCTGAGGCACCTGCCTCTTGTGGGGGACACAGAATATTTAATTGCCACCCATGTCCTGTTGTGATGCCTGTGAGGGCAAGCTGGACCTGCTGGGCAGGTCTAGAGAGGGGAAGCTACCACCAGGCTGTGGGTCCATTGCCTGGGTATGTTTTGCAGATGAAACTGATGAGTTTGGACTGAATTCATCGGTTTCAGCATGGCTGCAATCATGCTTTCAGGAAGCTCATTCTTAAAGAATAAATATATCACTTAAGTTCACTCCTGAGTGATTTGCCTCAGCCACTTCTTGCCAAGTGATTTACCTCAGGAGTCACACTTCCGTCAGCACCGTGCAGTGCAGATGCACGGCAAACAGATCTGTCTCATCCCAGGAGATCCAGAATCTGTGGGAATTTCTACTAACAAAAACGAGAAGTGCACTTCTTCCTTTGGAATTTTTGTTACTGTTTCCTTTTTACAGATGCAAGCCTTGCTGCAGAATAGCCTGCCTAGGGCCCTGTGCGCTCAATAAAGGACTGACTGGTTTTTCTTTGTGTACGTGATTGAGGACTTGATTCGGAGCTAAGAAATATGTAGCACTGGATTATGTTCTTTCTGTAAGATTAGTAAAGATATTTTGTTTATTGATGTAGATAAAACAATGCTATTTTCTTTTAAAGGGGAGTATAACTGCAGGGGGCAACATTTTTCCCACACAGATGGCAGAGCAGCTCATTTGTGGCAGTATAGCAGTGCAAATATATCCATACAAAACACAAATATCTGTGCACATAAATGTAGAAAATATGTATTTTTATGGTTTTTTATGACAGTCTTTTTTATAATCCTGTACACCTGTGTCTCCTTCTGTACATCCTAACTAACAGTAAAAGTAATGCCTTCAGAGCTCTCTTTTTTAAAGTGCTGTCCAAAATTAAACAGCAGTTAAAAGGAGAATGATGAAGTAATACAAATAGCTTAACTCAGCTGATTCATAGATATTCTCCCTCATATTTTTTTGCTTCCTGTTCTTCTGTTTACTTGGAGCACCAATTCCCAGTACTGGTTCTGAGGGCAGTGACAACCCTTCAGGTGAACAAAGGGAAGAGGAAGCTGCTCCAGTGGCCACCTCTAATAGATCTGTCATTGTCAAGTTTTAAAATTTCCTAGCATATGTTGAAATTTATTTCATTTCTCATTATCATTAATTTCCGTACTGAAGTGAAAAAGAAAAATAAAGGGGGTGTGGGGGCTGGTGAACACACCCAACAAGAGTAAGCCCTGATTGCAAATAATAAATATTATAGTGTTGCCATATTATAGTGTTGCCTAGTACTTCATTAGTTTATATTTATATAGAGGCTATTTTCTTTTGTACAGTATTTTGTATAAATTCACCATGTTGATAAAGAAATGGTTTCTTAGGGAAGTGTGTGATCAAGCACTTGGAGACTATACGGCCAATATGGGGAAGAGACTTCTTGTGTTTGTAGGAAACAAATAAGTAAATGCCAAAAGAAGAATATCTTTTATTTTGGATGTATGTATTTATTTTAAATACTCGTCTTGTCTAAAAATAGGTATAAACCCATTGAGATTTGATTGGCTGGAAAATGCCCGTCAGACTGTTTACAAATAAAATATTCCTTCTTACACTGAAAATTATTGCGTGGCACAAAAAAAAAAGGTAACAGCAAGATTAGGAATCAATTGATGGTGCTCTTTAAAAGTAGGTTTGTCTGAACTGGTAACATTGTAAATAATTACTTTTGTATCTAATGCGTTACACATGACATTTAGAAAACACTACTGCAAGACAATCTGAGAACAGATTAGATCAGAAGCAAGAAAGAACTGCAGGAAGGACTTTAATCAGCTTTCATTATTTATTCCTGTATTCTGAGAAAATTATAGATGCCAAATACAGACCTTTAATCAAATAATGATTCAAATATTCAGATCTCACCAGTGCAGTTGGATGCATTGACCCAAATTTCAGGCATCCGAGGGGAAAATGCTGTGGTTTGTGTAGCTGATAGATGACTTCTGTTCCCACCCCCTGCTGCAATTAATTTAGCCAGTGATCCATTGTTTGTTTTTTGTCACTTTTATGGTTTTCAGAAGTTCCCCTGTCTGCTGTTCATAGTGTTTTAAGCTAAACAAGACGGTCTTTTTCATTTGTCTGTCTTTTTCTTCTGTGCAGCTTCACTGCCAGGCCACCTGAACAAATCAATTGCTCACAGGGTCCTCAAATAAACGCGGCTCTGGGTGTGGGTAACTGAGGTTAACTGGGCAGAGGCAAACAAAACTCACTCCTCTTCGTTGTGTCTTCTTTTGCAGTTAATCTGCTGGATTCAAAAACAATTCAAGGGGAGCTGGGCTGGATCTCCTACCCATCACATGGGGTGAGTTCACTAGAGTGTGAAATGGAAAAGTGCTGCTGCAGACCAGTGTGCTATTTAACCATTGTTTCCTCTTCAGAGGACACCATGCAGTAATGCTGGGTCTTTGGAGCTGCAAAAATAGTCTGCTCTGAATGTGCAAAATATGGCTTACAGAGAGCTGTGGGCCCTTCTCTTTAGAACATGCATCCCACTGCAGGTAAACCCCAGGAAGGGCTCACTCCTAGTGGAGAAAAATGAAAGCAAGCCGTGCACTGAACAACAGCAGCAAAAAGTTCTCTTTAGGTACTGCTCCTTCTTCTATCATGAAGTGTATTTATAAAAGAGGTCATGGCTCTACTTCATGGTATTATTTGCTAATCTATTCAGATGGAAGTAGTGTAAGGTGAAACGTGTGGACATAAGTGGCTGATGTAAGTACTTGTTTGTAACTTTTGTGTTGAATTGTTGGTGAACTGTTCAAGTTCTGAGTTAAAATATTACTAAAGAAATGTCTCAGTAATGTTCTAGAGGGTTGATGGGGCTTTGTATCCAGATCTAATGAAACGAGGCATTGTATTGGAAGATTTAGAAGTGCAGTCTTACAGCACTTGTGCTTTCGAACTTGAGAACGCCATCATTTGTACATTTTTGCCAGCAGTCTCTTTTAAATTTTTTTTTTGATAACACAATATTGATGACTAAATAGTGCATACCTAGTGGTGCTGATATGTGTTCACTCCCCACCTTCATGTCTCTGTGGAATGTGTGCTTGTGTGCAGGAACACCTCATTGCTCTCTTTCTCCATTACATCATGCAGATGTGCAGGATGACCCTTGCATTCCTGCATTCTGTTTCCCCAAACACAAAAAACCACACTTGGCAAGATGAAACCCCCATGTCCAGAGCTATCCTTGCTCTCAGAGAAGGCTGGGCCATCAAGTCTTTGCTGAAAGAAGGCATCTGTGAGACTTTCTTTTGCTGTTCTTTCTTTTTTTTTTTTCCTTTGGGCAAATTGCTAATTCACCTTTATCGCTTTTACAGAATCAGTGTTAACTGTGCCTTTGCATCTCTGCCCCATGAGATTCCTTTTCTAGTGTTTAAGTTGTGCCTTCTTGATGTTAAGCATTATGCAGGTGGTTAGCAGTATTTAAGGATGAAGGTTTGGTTTATTTTTCGAATTTATGCGTGGATCTCTCTCTGTATCTCTGGATAAAATTGTTTCACTCTCATGGGGAAGAAGTGGGAAGAGAGTTCATGTTTCTTCCTAGTGGCTTTTTCTGCTGACTTTTCCCAACAAGAAACGTCTCTAAACAGGATGTCCAAGAGGGAACTCTCCAGCAATTTCTGGCTCATCAGGTTTTTTTTTATGTTTTCACTTGTATATTTTTTTTTTGTGAAGCCTTTCTCTCCCAGCTCCCGCTGCTCCTCTGCTTTGCTCTTCTGCTCTGTTCAGCTCCTTGCAGCTGTGCAGATCTGGTGCTCTGCTCCCTGCAGCTGTGTCTCTCCTGCCTTGGATGCCTAAAGCGGTTGGTAGGGAATGATGCAGGGTATCATGGGGGCTATAAGGAAAACAGATGTGCTGCTTTACCCCACCAAAAAGGGCCCCCGGATCTGTCAAAGCCAATTTTATTGGCTTCTGCAAGTTTTTGTCAGGTAAATCCAGCCCAACTTGTTGTTTGCGTGTGTTTGTACATGCTGTTCCTATTTACTGCCATATCCATGGATATCGAAGCCAAAGTAAATCATGGGATTTCACTGATGTTCTTACAAGTTAATGAAATTCTTAGTTAAAAATTGCATGGTAGTAAATTAATGTAGATCATATGCTGTGACTGTTTTTGGAAGAGAACTGAGGCTCTAGACTATAGTCTTCAAAATACCTTGAAATTTTAAGCTTACAGATTGAAATATAAGTGTAAAGTGTAGAAATAGCAGTGTTTATCCTATCCCAATTGGCATTTTGCTGTAAAATGGTGACAACTTGAACATCGTGTGAGAGAGGCGCCTTCTTCTTACAGCCCTTTATTTATAGTCAATTAATTAAACCTGGTAAATATGGCTGTGTCTGTCTCTGAGCTAACTAAAATATGAACTTAAACTTCAGTGGAAAAACATTATAATAAAGATGTCACATCATATTGAAGGATTGCTAATAGCAGAGCCGTGATTTACAAGGTAAAGCAGATAGAGCTACACTGGAGGCTGTGACTCACAAATGAGAATATTGGTGCTGTGCCAGTTCCTCTCGAGCGTGCAGCAGTGTTCACATAAATGTCAGTACACCAAAGCTGGTGACTTACAGAGTTTTTAAAAATAATTTAACTGAAGTGTTTAACAAACCTCTTAGTAGGTTAATAATTTTATCCTGTTGATACATGATACTGATTGATTTCTGGCAAAATGACCCAAATCGATTGGCTCTTGTTTCTAGCATTCAAGGATTCTTTATTCTAAGTTGCCCTCGACTTGGGCATATGTAATAATAGCTTTCCAGAAATTCCTGAATATTCATGTTAAGGTTTGTAGCTCATTTGTATTCAGGGGTTTGTGTGATCCACATGAGCACACTGTAATGGCAGTGGCTTAGGCTCTGGTGAGTAATATCACCCTGGAAGAATGTGATCTCTCCTTGAACCATCCCACACAGCCACAGCCGTGGCTCCAGGAACACTGATCTGGTCAAGCTCATTAAAACCCTGTCAGCACAAAGCGTTGGCCCCTCCAGATAACAAGGCAACAGAATTAAAAAAATATAATAGCAGGTTTTGCTGATGCTTGAGCATGATTGGCAGCAGCCACAAGGCCTCTATCCTGTGCCACCATCCCCAGCACCTGCCCAGGCAACCTTTTTGTGATGCCAATCAGTCCAACAGCAGCTCCATTTCTATAGGTTTCATTAAAGGGGAAAGAAAGAAGAGCTACTTAGTCTGTGCAGAGTATATTATTGATATGCTGATTAAGCATAATGCAAATGATCATTAACCGTAATTCACATAAATTACAGCAGCACAGATGTGGGGGTTGGGAGGATAAAGCAAGTCACTTTAATAACAGACAATAGAAATGTGATGGATAATTCATACAGGACAAAAGGAGTACAGTCTAAACCCTGCTCTGCATATTCATGGCGGGAATTGTATTGGTTTCAGCATCATTTTTTAGGGAGAAAGATGTATCTGACTCCTGCTCCATGGGGTTTTTTTTGGGAAGCTTGAACAAAAATAAATACATTCATGACATAATCTCAACCCATCATTCTGCAGTCACCCAGCTTGTGACTCAATCTTTACGTGTTTATTAGTCAAATTTATGGACTTGAAATTTTTGGGCACATTTTTTTCATGTAGTCAATAGAAAAGTAACAGAGAAATCGCTCTTATCTTGTTTTGCTTGTAGCTAGAGAAGGGAAGGCTGTGGCATTTTTTTAGTGTCATGTAATAGATAATTGTTAAAAAAAGAAACCAAACCAAGTCAGGAAAAACAAACCACAAAAGAAACAACCCTAACAAAAAAATACCCGACCTCAATGTACATGACTGAAGTTAGTAAAATGCAGGCAAAATTGAAAAGACTCATTGGAAAATAAAGATCCTGTCTTTGATCTCAACATCTTTCTAAATCCCTGAGTTTCTTCAGAAACATTGGATTTCTTTGAGAGCTGGCCATAGTCAGCATCTAAACTTTTGGGCATGCAGTTTGAAATCTGGTGTGGATAACTTGGCATTTTCTTAGTGGTCACTCTGATGGTCATTTGAATAAATCAAGTTGATCATTTCAGTAATGAAAACTGGTTCATCAGTATTAGAGGCGAGAAGGATAACATTCCCTGCTCCTGTAATAGTTGGTGGTGTGCTGGGTGGGCTAGCGCCTGCGTGACTGAGATTAATGAGAGTTTTTCCATCAACCAAAAATTGGGTTAGAATAAAAAAAAAATCCAAGTGAAAGTGAGGAAAATGCCTCCTTTCTTATATTTCAAAAGCCTGAAAGTAGTTTGTCACATCAGCCTGCATTGCTGCCTATCCAGGCTGCTGGCAGCCTCCTTGGCTTCATTTGTTCTGCTTTCAATAGTTGGCTAATGTGTGGCACTGTAATAGGTCTTTTCTTTTTGTGGGATATCATGGACAGAGTGACTGCTGAAGAGCCTGACTTTTATAAGCATTTGGATGTCCCTTGTGCCTAGGTGAAGGTAGAGGAGAATTTGTGCAGAGTGACATCCTGGCTCTGATCAAGGTGCACTCAAATAAACGGCGTTCAAGAATCAGTTTCTCAGACCAACGTGACTGGAAAGTTTCTCTGCTTATGCAGAAGATGTTTTGCAGATTAATAAGTATTTCCACGAGGTTTGTTTTCCTGCAGATTTTTGTCTTGCTGTTGATTGCATCCTCTCCTGTAGAAGGTTTGGTGGGTTTTTTTTCAGTAGGTCCTTAATGCCATTGGGTTTCCTTGTGTCCTGCTTCAGCCTTCCCCTCAGCTGGGCACACACAAAGTTTCTCTTCCTTGCACAAGTCGCATATTTTCACACCACTGCAGAATCTCAGGGCAACTGAGCTGTCAAAAAAACCTTGAAACTGGCCAACAAAAATACAAGAATTTATCAAACGCCTTATTTTAGTTTTCTTTTGATGCTGCTGATGTCTTAGCCTGTGTTCATTTTTTGTCTGACACCAAACTTGACAACTTCTAAGCAGTACTCTATGTGAAGTGGGCAGTGTGGCTGAAATCACTAGGTGGTTCTGAAAAGCAGTTTCAAAGTGAACCCAGTGATATCAAACAATTGGTATGAGACAAAAGACTGAAACTTAAAGATATCTTTGTGAAATAAAAAAATTAAGTCCTTGTTTTAAAAATGAAAACAAATGTGTAGTGCTATAGGCTTTCTTTTTCCTATCCATTAGCAGTGGAATTTCCTCAGTACTTCTTAAAACAATGTGTTCTGTTAAAATCAAGATTTATCTGTTTTGCCTGAGCTCTGGTGTCCTTACAACCTCATACTGTTACCCTGCCTTCCACAATTTGTGTGTCATGTCTGAAATGCAGGCAGACTATTGTGGCGATTGCAAGTGAAATGAACCACTTGGGATTCTGGTTTAGTGATTCATAGACTTCGTTTCGTCTTTCAGTGAGCGGCTGATTGGGAAAAGAAATTTTTTGTGTTAATATGCTTGTTTTTTTTCACTTCAGTTCGTCCTTTTGGGGTGCACTGAAGGTGTATTTGTTTCACTTGATTCTCCTTTTTTTGAAATAGTGAAAGTGTTAAAAAATAAGAGCTTTCATAAGTTTTTCCCTTCACTTTCAGTTTTCTGTAATCAAGCCCGTGCTCTTTCTCATTTTTAGACTTCTTGTTTTCTTCCTGCTAGAATAAAACTCTCTGAATGTATTGCTGTAAAGTGAATGATTTTGCTTTGGAGAGGGACATTTAAAAATCTGCCTGTTTTTTTAATTTTTAAAAGTCTCTTCATTCACACTCAAATCCTTGAATCAGAATGCAATGGTGGTTTCTTCAGTTTGTGGGTACTGCTTTTGTACAAAATCTGAATGAGTAAAAAGAAAATTATTTGTACTGTACTTTTTCCCTCTTTCTGATAGATATTTCTTGTATATAAAGCTGTGAGATAGGCCAGATAAATATGTTAAGTCTGTGAATATTGTTATATCAATGACTGCTTTTTGAATAAATGTGAGTTTTGTTGGTATTTTCAGAAGCAGTGTGTGAGTAGTCAATGATCAAGTGTATTTTTGGTGTACTTTAGCTGGCTTTGACTTGTGTTTCATCTGTGCACTGTCTTGTGCACTCTCTTCTGCTACTTGCCATAAGAATGCATTTAAAAGGGAAGTTTAAATCAGAAAATTTAAGTGGAGTTGACTAAAGAAATAAGGGAAATGCTTTGGGGGAAAAAAAAAGAGATTAAGCATATTACTTCAGAATTTTATGCATCCCTGGTCTTGTTAGGAATTGTTACCAGAGAGAAATGCCTTCCTTTTTAAAATGTGGAGCACTGTGATACTCTTAAGACGTGGTTTTTTGATAATTGCAGTCTGCATTGCATTCATTTGAAAAATTCAATGTGATCGTAACGGTGCTGTTTTGGTACAATTTTAAAACAGCTTTTAAGTTGATCTAAAGTGGAAACAGTGCTAGGCTCAGTGATTATTATTAAGAGAGGGAGAAAGGCTTTTTTTCCCCCCCACTTTTTTACTATGTCACTTCAAGTGATGAGATTTCTATTAAAAAAAATAAGTTGCAACAACAAGAAGAAAAAGTACAATAAGGGCAATGTCCTTATACCATATTTCATAATGAAAAATATGGACACCCTCCCTGTATTTCATTAGCCTCATCAGTCCTTTTATTTACTGGTAATAAAAGTTGCTGAAGGTTGGATATCAGTTTTCTGTGGTTTCAAATAAAAAAAAAAAAAAGGAAAGAGCAAGTTTTGGCTTCTATTCTGAGAGTTAAATAAAGATCTTATTTAAAACTGGAAATGCAGATACTTCAGCTTCCAATTTTCCCTTTTAACTTTCAAAGTTTAGAAGCAACATCATTTTCCTCATGGGCAGAATTTTATTTCTGTCAGCATAAATCCAGGCCATTTGTGAGAAGTTCTCTCAAATGGTCTCATCGCCATGAGGTATTTTTGATTTTGTAAAGAAACACTTGGTTCATAATTTTATTCTTTTGTGCTGAATTTATTTGCATAAACCAGAACAGAGCAAAGCAAATAGAGGAACTATCATGAAATGCAGTATTATTTATCACAGGGGCACACTGCAGTCTGTTTTAAGACTGTTTGTATAACATCAAGTCCTCAAGACAAGCAACTCCCGTCTCCAGTTAAAAATGCCCATAAATGTTTTCTCCTGATAGCTTTGCTGTGGTTATATTTATGGTCTCTGTAGTTTGGGTAGGTAGTTTATTCTAGGTATATTTATTTTCTTTTTTTTTTTTCTTTCCCCAAATATCTGTAAGCATTGAGTGTGAGATGATTGTTGTTCTAGAAGAATATGGTCTAAGGTATAAAGTTGTGCTTTCAAAAGGAATTGGGAAGTGGCACGAAGGGCACTGATGGCTGTGCAAGGGCGAAGGCGCGAGACTCGCAGGATGTTCCAAGGCAGGAGACACGCGTTGCTCTATTTCCCCCTTCCCCCCAGTCTTCTAGAGTTATTTGTGAAAATAGCCTGAGGACTGTGTTAATTAATTGCCTAATTTCGCCCGCTTTAACTTGCCCGGAGCGGCTCCCAAGCCTCGCTGCGAGCGGGAGCAGCACCCAGCGGTGGCCGGGCGGCCGGTGCCGGGAGGGGTGCCCGGCCAAAGGGACAGCGCCTTCCCTTCCCCGCCCTGCTCCGGACACCCTCAGCCCAGCCTGGGGCATCCCCACCCTGGGGACACTGCGGGACACACAGGGACGGGCTGCGGCTCGGGCAGAGCCGTGTGTGATGATGATGATGATGACGATGAGTGTGGTGGGAGCATGACCCACCTCGCTGTTTCCCTCCCAGCCCCCCGGCATCCTGCTGGATGTCCTGCGGGAGGGTGACAGGCTTGGTGGGGCGCTGGTGGGGCGTCCCTATAGCGCTGTGCGCTGCGGGGATGTTGGTGTCGGTGTCCTGCACCGGCGGGAGCGGCGCGGGCTCAGCCAGCCCAGCCCAGCACGGCCCGGCGCGCTCCGAGCGCACTATCCCCGCCTCCCGCCGCCGGTGCTGCCCTCCCATTCCCGCTCCTGCTTCCCAAGCCCCATCCCGCCTCCCATGCCCGCGGTGTGTCCCGGCAGGTGGCGATGTTCCTGCGGCGGGGAGCGGGGATGGTGTCCCGCACCTCCCGCCTTCCGCGTGGACGGGCTCGCCACGATTTAGGCAGCTGCTGTGGGCCCCTTGGGATAAACCATCCAACTCCAGACCCCAGCCAGCAGCCGGTGTTTCGGTTCTGGGTGCCCTTGGTTTGGTGTTTGGAGCAGAAGATGTTATGGTGAAACTCGTGTTTCGTACCCATGTTCTGCTTTTAATCAGCGGTTGAGCTCAGCGGAGGCTGTGCGGTGCTAAGGGCGCTCTGCACCGCGTTGTAGATACCATCTTACACATAATAAGGTGATGAAATCTCGGAGTTTTACTCTGACATTCGGCCGCTGTGTCTGTGGGTTGGTTCTTCCTGCCTGACTGCGATTCCTGGAACTTTATTTCCAGCTGTTGGGTTTCCAGAGGCCCCAAAGGGCAGCTGAGACAGGCAGAGTGATTTGGTCGCTGGCCGTCTGTTAGCACGGGGCCGTGTGGATGAGTGCTGTGCTGCGATGTGGTTTGTGTGCTCTTGCAGTAGACAAGGAGGGGCAGTCAACACCATCCTTCCTCAAGAGCCTGACAATTGATTTTAGTTGGACTCCGGGGGAAAAAAAAAAAAAAATTGAATTGCTCTGTGTTCGTGTTTTTAAACAAAATAAAAGCCTAACCCCAAAGTGAATCTCTTAAATCTAGAGGAAAGTTTCTGTTTGCAGTAGCTGAAACTTGGTTTCTAAATTGGATGTCAACGTTTATATGCTGCACTTTCTGAGTAGAAAGGTAGGAATTAGTATCCTATATCAATTGTTTATCTTGGAATGTTAAAGGTAGATTTTGACCACTAATCCTTTAATTAGTGCCTGTTCAGACTTTACTGATATCAACAAAAGCATTATAGTGAATTAAGTTGGTTTAAGTTAATTCACCCAAAAGTTATGACTGATGGGAGAGGGTGATAGTGTTGGTTATGAGTCAGGCTGCAGAATAGCATAAATCAGAATCTACTTTTCACTTGGAATCTGCATTAAAATGTTGTATTGAAATGTGTCTTATTTTCAGAGATGTAGATTACTAGAGACCTATTAAAATGTTGTTTAAGAGAGCTGCCAGGAGGCCATTTACTCCATCCAGTCTCTTGCTCAGTGCAGGATTATTGCTCAGGTTCTACCAGGTCAGCAGCTCTGGTTTTGGATAGTGGAGTGTGAGGATGGAGATACCATAGCCCCTCCAGGCAGCCTGTTTTAGTGCCACAAAGGCTTCTAGTGGGTAGAATTCTGCCTGATACCTAACGTGAATTTCTCAAGACACATTTTGTGGCTGTTTTCTCTTCTTACACCATCTGCTGTTACTGAGGAGAGTTTGTGTTAACTCCCTTTCAAGTTGTTGCAGTCTGCAATGAGATCATTCCTCAGCTTTCTCTTTTTAAAGGACTGAACAATCCCTGTGTCTTTGCAATATATTTGTTCTCTAACTTGGTACTGAACAATCCTGTTAGGTGTGATCCCATACTCGCTGCTATCCTGGCTTCCTTAATGGGAAGGTTAATGTGGAAAACTTCTACTGAGGTGGTGGAAAAATATCCAAGAATGGGATGAAGTAAGGATGTAGGTGCTTTATCTGGGTAACTGATGGAGTTTTTCAGTCTAGAAACACTTCACAAGCAACACTGCAATTTAGTTTACATTCCTTTTACAACCTAGGAATTTAACAATTGTAAGCTAAATGGGATCTGGAGGGATTTCTTGAAAAGAAAGATAACACCATAGTGTGGCTTATTTCTTCACAGCTCCTAAAAATTTGAAGTGTGGCCTTAAACTAACTTGTGATCGAAAAGCTCTTATAATGGGAGACATGTTTGTCTAAAATCTGAATGTTTCCAAGACCTTTTCGAATCTTTAAGAGCTCTTTTCATGATAGCAGAAAATCTTAAGATTGTATTTTCTGCTCAGAGGGGAGATTTTGTTTGTTTAAGATTCGATAACAGAAGTGCTTTTTGGAAATTGAGTGGTTTGGGGTTTATTTGTTTGTTTCGGTTGGGCTGGTTTTTTTTTTGTTGTTGTTGTTTGGATTTTTGTTTCTTCGTGGTTTGTTTTTTTTCTTTTTTGTTAAAAAACCCAAACGTTTTCTGTGGGTAAACAGGATACAAAAAAAAAAGAGAGCTGAGTAAATAATGGCAGCTGAACTGAAGGTGAGAGCTCTGGGTATGGTGACATTAAGCATTCAAGTCTGTGTGAAGAGATGTCAGGTGGGTGTGAGGGTGAGTGAAGAATCAAGATTGAAATCTCCAGAAATCAACCTGGATTTAAATTGCTTATGGAGCTGTTTCTGCTGCCTTCCATCTGGAAGGTTTGGAGCTTCTTTCCCGTATGACAGTAGGGAATAAAGATGCCACAACAACCTTCATGTTCCAGAGAAAAGACAGGACCCTTTGGCTTCTTTGGGGGGGAGAGAGCTTGGGTTAACTCCTGGCTTCCCTGAGACTCTGACTTCGTATTTCAGAGATTGATTCAGTGACATTTGTGCCTGTCACCTGTTCAAAACTCTGCACCTCGGTAATCACTCTCTCGAAGTCCAAACAAACAGGATTCTCACTTTTCTACTTTTCACAAGAATTAAAATCCCAACCAGAGCTTCAGAAGTTAATTTTCTTCCTGACTGTGTAGTTTGATACATCATGTACAGTGCATTCCATCAGACTTACGGGATGTGTAACCTGGCAAAGCAAACACTGCTACTGGAACTCGAGCGTTTATGTTCCCTGATATCCTTGTGTTACCTGTTTAACTTTCAGTAATATTTCTGTGACACTTTATTAATAAACATAATGTATCCATGATGGTAATTTAATTTTACTTTGAAACCTGGTAATAAATGTTTGAACTGCAGAACATTTCTGGAGAAGTGTTTTAGCCTGAAGAAATGTTTAGAGGAGAAGCTGAGCTGCACTTCTCCTGACGGCACCGTAATTCAGCAGTGTGTATTCAGAAGTAAATGGTTTTCAGATTAGAACATCCTCTTACAATGAAAACATCCAGAGGGTGAATGTTAATCAGATCTTGTAGAAAAGTGCTGTGTGGGTGAAGGACAGGCAGGGGTGGTGAGGTAATGCACAAAATAAATGTGCAGCCCAGGTGGAAACTTTGCCTTTACCACGGGGTTGATTTGCCAGAACCATGGGACTCCTGAATTGTTACTCCTGTAGGCTGGGAACTAACTGGAGCATCTGAAAAATACCCATGTGACTAAAGGCAGGTGTTGGTTTTAAAGCACAGAGGGTGGGCTTGAATGGGCAGATCTGGGAACAAACCCCTTACTGAACATCGGCCCTGTCACGTTTTCAATTTAAATAGTGTTTTAAGAGAAAGTTGTGCCTTGTCTGTCTTGTGCTGCAGCAAGCACAAGGGTGGATTGTAGGCTACACCACTCCTGACTTCCTGAAGGGTTTGGGATTTTTGTATTAAAGTGTTGATAAAGAAAATGTAAGCAGAAACTGAGAGAATGGAAAATATTTTGAAAATAGTAAATGCTGAATGTTGGTGTTCTTAAGATTTTAGGAAAACTGACATATCTTGCACACTGCGTTTTGAAAATTCAGTTGTTGCATGTGACTGCACTATTGCAATGTCTTGATTTAGAAGGTGGAGGGCAGCATTAAACCCATAGAGCTAATTTACTGGGGCAAACCAGTATTAATAGAGACAAAAAGTGAGAGGTCTGCAATCTGTGTTATAGAGCCTGAAATGTGGTGACTTTGAAGGCAGACCAAAGAAAATACAATAAGTTTTACTTGACTCAGAGTTGTGTTTTAATCTGAAGAACGGCAGGTTCCTATATAGAAGGTGTGAAAGAACAATATAACCTGTTACTAAGTAAATAATTTGCATTAAATATATAATTGTTTGTGTTTCTGTCCTTTGAAAAACAAAGAAGATTCAACAGTGGAGCAAGGAAGTGTCTGAACTGAAGGTTCATGGATTCTTGAAATGGTGACGTACAAAAAATTTGCAGGATTATATCTGCCACCCTCTTTTATGTTTACCTTAAAAAGTATATTTAATTGTCTCTGACATGTTTGGAAGTGAACTTTTTTTAAATCATATGCCTTTTAACTGGTGCATGGTAGAGGTATTTACAAACACTAGCCAAATGTGATGTAGGTTTGTTTAACCTGCTTCCCTGGTTGAGTTCAAGGCAGTGCTGTGACCAAATGTAAACAGGTTATGTCATGGCCACTTGCAATGTGTTGTATTTAGGAATCAAGTTCATTTAGTAACTTAGGGCAGGGTTTTATTTCTCTTTGTCTATGCCTTGTTCAGAAAAAATTATTTTAAAGATGCATAAAATTGGAACGGTGTTGAGTTTCCATTGTAACTAAGAGTAAAATATGACTTCATGTAGGTAATGCTCCTGCACTGAGCATAACAAAGAGACAAGGTAAGGTAAAGATTTTGTGTTTTGAGGTTTTTTCCTTCCTCTGGCATCCTAAATGTGAGTAGTGTTTTGTAAATGCATGAAGCAAAATGAATATAAATTATCTCTTGGCATCACATCCTGTGCCAGACATTGTGGGACAAAGTCATGGCTGGAAAGGACAGAGGTGGAGTGAGTGTCTGAAGAGGAATCATTGGTTCAACATGACTGTAAATGCCTTTGTTGTGAAGAGAAAATAAATGCAGAAGCGTAATAAGTAACCACTGATGGGTGGTGTGAGCAATGGATATGGTATTCTGGGCTACTGGAAAGGTTATGGAATGGCTAATGGCATTATTAAAATCATAATCAAGTAAGAATGCTAAAAGGTCAAAATAAATAATAAAGAAGTATTGTATTATCTGAGAGAGACTGGGCAAATAAAAAGAAGGAAAAGTGAAGACTCTTAGAAGTAACCCAGAATAATTTGATTAATGTGGAGTTTGCCTAAAACCAAAATTAGGTTAAAAACATTGTTTCAGTGTGCACAAATCTCTAAAAATGTGTAAACCAAGAATGATGCAAGAAGGATGATATTTGGCTAACTGACAATGAGAATGGTTTGGTATTAGGTTTTTTGGTGCCACTTGACATTTTGTGCACTGAAATGAAAAGGGATGTAGGGGAAAACAGGAGATCACAATATAATAGATATTAAAAAGGAGCAAAAGGAGGTGGAACGAAGGAAGAGACCAAGAGGAAATTCAGGAAGAAGGAGGAAAAAAAAAAAAAAGAAGAATGAAGGCTGCAATCTTTAAAATACATGATAATGTATGAACAAGCTGCAAACTGAGAAAGAGACATGCATGGCTTATAGGTTAATTTTTTTTTCCTCTTGTTTGTTAAACCCAGAAGAGAATCCATGTTTGCTTCATGCTCTGGGGTGTATAGGGCAACACTGTCCTTTCTCTCCAGAGGCCTGTGTGTTCCTGAAGCACTGACTCCTTTAATAGCAGCATTTCTCCCTTTTTTCTTTTCTTTTCTTTTTAAGTCTCTTTTTCCACGGTTCAGCACATACCTTAATGGGTAGAATAAATACAGAGTCCTGTTCAAAGATACTGAAGTATAAAGCAAAATTCTAATATTTGAATTAGAATTCAAATATTAAAATTTTATGGACATAGTAGAAGCTCTCTGTGGTCTTTTTTTCTGTGGAGGTCACATAACTGCAGAAAGTTTTACAGCCATGCACACACTCTTGCCTGATAAAAAGATAAAAACCAAATAACTGCAAAATTATATACATTTAATACTGTATGCAGCCTATTCTGTGCATAAAAACATCAAAAACATCCACACCTATTTCATAACTTTACATTAGATGCTTACTATCTGTGAGTTGCATTAGGTCCTGCCAGTTCAAGGTTTTTTATCAGTCTTGCTATGGAAATCTTGTCTTTTCTTCATGCAAACTAGTTGGTATTTTTTAGTGTTTGCATGCTAATTTTAAGAGACACATCTAAAAGCAACTCATATTTATTAAACTAGAACTTCTGTTGCTGGTATATCAGAGCAGCCAAATGCAATGTATGTAAACTGAGGGAAACACTGTCATGCAAATCAGATTTTTATTTTACTGGGAGTTAAGAAAATCCTAAACAACCCCAAACCAAAGAAACCTTGCCATTCCGAAAGAAAGCATCCAGTATTAGAAGAATTCAGTTTAATTCAAATGAAGGCTATAGACCAGATCATTGTATTGATATCAAGTTCTTTGTGATTGATGGTACAAGAGTGAATATGAAATTAATTTGATAGTCATTGATTTTGTACTGCAGTGTATTGACAACGTGCAATGTGATATCTGCCTTACAGAACTTGACTGCTTTCTTATTGCTCTTAAAGGTTATTTCTTATTTCTCTACTTCCTACCTTTTTATTAATATGAAGAATTGAACATTCCAACCTTGCTGTTTTGAGCAACTCATTTGGTTTCGCAGGCACGGGATGATTTGGCCTGGACCACTTTCCTCCTTTTGAGAAATTAAGTCTTCATTAAATCCCTTGCTTCTGAAGTTTTCATAACAAAATAGGATTTAATGGATGACTACATGTATAAAAGTTTTACTGGGTATGCAGAGTTAAAGTCTAGGTGATAAATCCCTCTACCTTCTACTACTTAATTTTACTTTTTCTATGTCTCCTTTAAGCTCTGTTGCCTTCATTTCACAGCTCTGATTAGTTCAAACAGTTTCTTTGAAAAGTCATCAAACCACATAAATACAGTTTATTGTACAAACTTTGGAACTTGGAAAGCATTTGGACACTAATACAGTGTTCAGGTCAATCACAGTTTTGATGATATTACCTCTGGCTTTTGGTGCTTGTAGGCATAGTAAAACTGCTGTAGATATTATTCAGAGCTTTTTGGGTATTTCTCTGATCCATTCAGATCTGCTTCAAGGGCTGGCTGCAAGTACTAGTCATGTAAATATCCTCAAATATCTCTTTCACAGAGAAACAGAAAAAACCCCAATGTTATCTGTCAGAAATGTACAGAAAAGCGATCACATACTATGCAAAATCATTTCATGGTTAGAAGGTCTTACTAGGAATAAGGGGTGTTATTTCAGACAACAGTTCCAGATGTTCAATCAATTTTGTCAAGCTCAGAGTCACAGTATTCCTGATCCTGGCGATTTAATTTGATTAGACAGTGAGTGATGTTCCCTAGCACGAGCCTGATCCAATCCTCATTTCTGGTAGGAAGATGTAGTGATACATCTCAGTATTTCTTGAGGGAAAAGAAGGAACTGTTGCACACCAGCAATTTGTGGTGAGACGTGATGTAAACTTGAGCAGCTCCAGTCTGAAATGATTCCTTATGCGACTGAATAGTTTTTATTTGGATTTTTGTCTTACTAAATGTGGAATAGTTACACTGCCCTTTGTGAGCTCACGCCGTAAGGTCTTCCAGCCGTGGTCAAGTACCTCCATTTTACTACTTTTTTGTAGCACTAATATGCTGATTTCAGAGGAACAGCTCTTATGTTCTGTGGTTATATCACTGTATTAGCAGAAAAAAATGCTTATTTTAAAATATTGTTAACGAAATCACATTTTCTTCCCAGACAATCACTAAATCTAAGGGGGTGAAATTGTAGTAGCAACTAGAATCCTAACTTAATGAAATTTTCCTGTTGCTTTGATATGAATGTAGAGCAGGACAATTTTACAGGTTTGATTATTCTTACAACTAAGAGCTATCTTCCTCCACCACCCTTCTATATTCAACGAAATAGTTGGTTAATATGAAATATTGTTGTTTTCTGAAATGAAATTAAACATCTTTGTTGTTTAGCAATAAATAGCAAGAGAAAACTTGTGCATTGCATAGATGCTGTATGTCTCACTAGCATGATTTCTCTGGAAAAAAAATTAAAAAAAGAAAATGCTAGCCAGGGTTTGGCAGAAAAAGTATGGGGTTTGGGGGGAGTATGAGAAGATGAATAAGACAGTAATTTTTAATGAGAATATAGTTTGCTGTTTCCTGGCCATGATTTGTGCCAGTTGCTGGAGTTAAATTTAAACAAATGGTACAAAAAGTAAAATTACTGAGGTATGAAGTTTTCACCCGAGCTTTTTAAACTTTGAATTTTGTTATTTTTCTGTATCATTAAGCATGTCTCAAAAATATAGAGAGTCTTCATGTTTGGAGACCAACAGCGTGTGTACCTGCTGTTGTTTTACTCCCTGGACTTGATTTTCAGATTTTCTGTAATGTACTTTTGAGCAGAAGTTCTTTAATCTCCTGGTAATATGGTGTGGCACATTCTAAAGTGCGAGAGTTGCTGTTTTAGTGTGGTGGTCTTTGTACCAGATAAGGTACCAGGAAAGAGCTTCAGAAGGGAATTTTTGTTGCTTAATTCAAAACCAGTGTTCAGGGAATGCTTCACTATAGTCATTAATTCAGTTTAAGAGGGTATTGGACCTACAGTTGCAGAAGAGTTTTGTGTAAGATGTGTCACTAGACCTCTCCAAAGGTCTGTCCAAAGCATAACTTGCAGCAGAAAAAGCCACATATTTGAGTTTCTGGGCCAAATTAGGATCATTAATTGTGAGCACTGCGTAAGAGTGTGCCATGGAATTTGCATGGAGTGGAACACTGTGGCAGGTGGAAAATGGGGACATGAAAAATAAGTTGCAGTTTTCAAAAGACACCACAGTACTTTAGCAGCTGGAAGTGTAGCTGGAATTGACCCAAGACAGAGTTTCAGTTCAACAAATACAATTGTTTGAGTTTGGTGGAATTATTTGAAGAGAGAGCTGAAAAAAGGACCGAAAATGAAACATTTCAGTGAGTGAGTTGGAGCATTTTAACATGGAGGATCGCTCTGCTTTTTAAATGTTATTATGTAACACCTCAACAAAACCATATTTAATTTTAATTCTTATTTGTGGCATGGCATCTGTAGGCCATGCACGTGATGTGTTTATGGCTGATATATTTATCAGCTCTAACAACGTTACATCATATTTTTGGGTTTTAGCATTTTAATTACATGTATTTGGCTTGAATTGCTTATGCACCTCTTTTAATGATCAAGTCAATGTGTATCATAAATCAGAGGAAATCACAAAAGCAGTCATCATTGGTGTTGTGTCTTTCATGACCTGGAGTTTGAGACTAAAATAATTTTCTTCTGTTCTTAAATTTGCATGACCCAGATGTTGCTTCTGTGTCAGGAACAAACGTGAGCCTCCTTAGAATATTTTTGTCAGAACAAAATAGTTAACATTGTATTTCAATCACTTCCATAGCTGTTAAAGTTCATATCATATGAAAAATTTATGGACAGTATATTACAGGGGAGGACTGCAGTGTGATAAGAGAGCACAGGATATTAGAAGAGATTATACATCCCCCAAAAAAGGAGAGATTTACAGTACTCAGGAACTGCAGCATGGATGGGGGAAAATGAGAATGGAAAATTAGCTCACAGATTAAAAAAACCCCAAACAGTTGAAGGTCAAACATAGACAAATTTTGCATTTGAGTGGGGTTTTGTCCCTTTGCCCAGTGTTCTCCTGCCCCTGTGCTTCCTGCACAGGTTAAACTCCCCCAGTCCCCTCCTGGGCACTCTGCAGCTACCTTGGGGTCTGGGCCATGGTTCATGGAGGCAGCAGAGCTGTGCAGAGCTGGAATGCAATTTTCCAGGCATTCCTAGAAAAGAGAATGGCAGTCTGCTGTCCTGTTATGAAATAAAACAGCCGGGTGGGGTGAGGGGATAGTCTGCTTATTTGTTTCTTTTCACCCTGAATTATGTGTGTTTCTCTGTGTGTAATTGACACCACAGTTCACAGCATCTCCGAATTTGTTCCACTTGGTCCTAAATACCTGATACTTCATTGTCCTGTGGTTTTTAGCCTCCTTGTGCAAGTGCAGTTAATAGGATTTTATATTTTTTTTTTTTTTCTCTAGATGCTGTTTTGCTCAAAGCAGATGTTTTATGACAAATAACTTGAGGGTGTAACATGGAAGAGACATGAAATAAAGCTGCTTGAGTGCAGCATTGTCTGGAAAAAAAGTAGAGGCAAGTAAGAGAAAAAATAATTCAACAGCATCAGTGCAATCATAGTTGGAAAAATGAGTGTGCTTATCTTCATGAAATTTACTGAGAGAAATTTATTTAAGATGCCTGTGATGTTATAGTGCAGTTTGTAGTATAATCCATTATAATAATTTGTTTTATGGTAAGATTTCATTAGTTTCTAAGCAATATCTGGATTTTGTTTACCTATTACTTTTAGTTGTGAAAATTTAGCTCATAACAAAGCTTTCAAGTCGTTCATAATAAAAATACTTCTGCTTTGAGGAGCATATAGCAGTCTGTACCTCACATAGAATTGTTGTGGGGGTGTGTGATGGACAGAAAAGAGCTGAAAGATGAGTTTATGCCTTTGTTTTCTCCTTGCGGAGAATAGAAGTCGAAGAGGTCACTTGAATTCCAGAACTTGTATTAAGTCAGTCTTGAAGGACCTGGAGATATCTATTCTACAAGTTGTAAAGCATTTCCTTACTCCTTATAACCAACACAAGCAGACTGGTAAATAACAAACTTCAGTGGTAAAAGGTCCATAATAAGTGAACTGACCACAGGGAAGCTGGACACAGAATTGAGATAAGACATTGCTGTCATTTTTCATTTTTTCTTCTCTTGTTTAGGAAACTTAGTAAAGACCAGCTTAGGATGTGTTAGCTTGCTTTGTCTTCTGCTAGAAGTCTGGTGCTGATGCAGAATTGTGTGTGTCAGCTTTAGAGCTGATCATACTGTGTAAAACTCATTAATATTTTAAGAGTTTCTGATTTTAATAGCAGAGCTATTTTGCGACTGATGTTTTAAGAAGCTATCCAGAAGGCAGCTTGGATTCATCTTTTGCTCTGTGTGTTTTCTTTTTAGTATCATCTTACATTTTAACTTAACTTTTTTTTTTTTTTTT
>VZTE01004937.1:26168-48961 GCA_013397775.1 Eulacestoma nigropectus | reverse complement strand
TCTGCCTTTTTTTTTTTTTTTTTTTTTTTTTTTTTTAAATCTCTGCTCTGATATTTTTTGTTGCCTTGAATAAGGAAAGTACATAAACATATCCTTAGCTCCAAAGGGTTCAGAAGTTAGCTGGTCTGGTTCCTTCATGTCATGCACTGTTTTTACTGAACAGTGGAATATTTTTGTCCCTGAGAGGTCTGATGTTTGGGTGCCCGAATGGACGAATTTGTAGATGGTTTTTCAGGAATAAGCAGCACTTGTAGTTTTTTATTAATATCTCTGGCTACTGTTACACTTTTTCTGTTGCCTCAAAATGAAGCATGTGCTGTGTTCCCAAAGTGGAGAGTGCTTAGGAATTATCAGGGGTACATACATTTTTTTTTTTTAATGAGATACATGTTTCTTCCAACGGAAATGTTCTGGGTGAGTTTTCCTTTTTTTCAGCCGTTTTTATTTTAAACCTGTAATTTGAATAGTTAAAGCAGCACAAGAATATAGAAGGTACATTCATTACAATGAATGGGATAAGGCTCTGGTTCTGCAAAACCATCTACATTTTGGATCCCATTGGAATTAATGATTTTGCTATCTGTAAAATTAAACAGACACTTCTGAACTTGGAGGAGCGAGCGTTTTATCAATTTGTTTTGGTTGTTGTTAGAAACGTCGGTGTTGTGAAAGTTCTCTTCTTGCCTTAAGAAGGAGTCAGAACTGTAATAGGGAAAGTTTTAGGGACTGAAACAGCTTTAGTTTTGGAGCATCAGGATTTACTTTGAGGTGGAGGAAGAGGAATTGTGCTTTTCTAAGGACCTTTTTCAGCAGTTGCTTAAAGTGAGGTTGCTGACCTTGTCTCTGAAGTTTTCCCTGTTAGCAGACTTGTTGTCAGGCTGTGGAATACAAAGGCATTGTTGAAAAAGAAGGAACCTTGTTGACATTTTACTGGGAATTTTTAAAGCATCAGAAAACTTTTAATAGGCAGGTTAAATGTGGGCATTGTATTAGGAAAAAAAAAAGGCAGTCTTGAACTAATTTAAAGTCCACAATTAGTCAGGATCACAGGTGGCAAGAAGAAGTTTTAATGATAGCCTGGCCCAGGCCTTGAGGTAAATTATGCATAATTATTCATAACTGCTATTTTTGGCTTGCTTGCATTTGTCCTAGACCTCTGCCTGAGGAAACAATTTGAAATAATTAGTGTGTGAGTGCAGTGACAATGATGAATGAATCAAATGCATCTGGTGCCAAACACAGATCTTGATAAGAAGCAGATAACTTTGGCAACTGTGGATTTTTTGTTTTTAGATTTCTGAGACTGGGAACAGTTTGTTCTTGTTGAGTTTTTTTTTTTTTTAGACTGACATGTTCAACACAGAAAATTACCACTCACTGGGCCATGATCAAAGTGCAGCGAGGAATTCCAGCATTGCGAACATGAAACAGGTCTGCATGCTGTGTGTGCAGCTATTCAGGGCCGAGAAAATGAAGGGGGTATTAAGGTGGAAGATTTTGAAAACTCAGGTCAGCAGAGCCAAAAGTTAATGTTAAAGCAGCAAGATGCATTGCTTACCTTACACAGGTTGCAGGCACATTTTAGGTCAATATTCAGCAGCGTAAATACAGCTGTGTTTCATTATTAGAGCAAAGCTGAAGCAGAAGCAAAAAGATTGTGTTCAGATTCATGTATTGTAGCTTAGTTGATGCTTCTAAAGTCCTCAGAGATGTTTTCTTTCTCTGGCTTGAGTGCTCATTTCTGTGTAATTTACTTTATGTGGGTTTAGGTGCAGGTGGACGTGAGGCTCTTTTGAAATTAGATGTGCTTAATGAAGAGGGGAAAAAGTTAATTTTAAGTAATATGCCCTTATTTTCTGGGCTTCTACACATTTTTATCTTGTTGGACTAGTGAACAAATGTTTAGTAGTTTTGAACTTGTCCCTAATGAATTGATTAAAACAGAGCACAAGGTAGTGCTCAGGTCAGTGACTCCATAACTGAGCTGTGAGCAGCAGTCTCTCAATCCAGAGATTATTTGGGTTCTACTCACAGCCTTGAAATTATCACATTGTGAGTGAAGTTCTCTGCAACAAATGTGGCTCTAAAGAAAGACTTTTCAGACTGAAATGCAAGGTATAAATTTAGTGGGAGAGCTGACAGCGTGAGAGTTGATCTCTATATTTGCTTTTGCATGTGCATCAGGTAAAATTGTTACAATGAGGATTTAAATTTTAGAGCTTGTTGACTGCTGCTGCATGTGTTGTGTTTTAAAGGAGTTCCTTGGTGACAGGCATTTTATGCCTTTGATTGGACCTTAAACTCTGTGCAAACTTGAATAGGAGGTGTACAGTAAGTTTTCCAGCTCCTAGCTAGTCTTTAACCTTCTGCTTCTATATGTAATTAAAGTTTTTCTAGTGATTTTTCCAATGCCAATCCTAATATTGCACCAGAAACTTAGACCTCTTTGGGCAGTGAACTGTAATATGTTGTGGATGCCTTAGCAGAATATGGATTTAGAGGAGTTTTTAGCCTATCCAAGCGAAATCCCTGTTCCTAGGAGAAGTTCTCTTGAACCTCTGTTCTGTTCTTGAATCTCTGTTCCTAAGAGAAGTGATAATATCTTTGCACGATCAGAGATTTTTTTTCTTGTTAACATCTCTCAGGGCTGTGTTCTAATCACCTAAAATCACTGAAGTTTTTTGTTTGTTCTTTCATCTCAGTGGTCCCTGGATTCACTGCTTGGTATTGATGTGGGAGGAGGCTGGGGAAAGAAAACCTGGGGAATAACTGTATGTTCAAAGTCTTTAGTCCAGAAACTTTAAAAAAAATAAATTCAAGTATTAAATGCTGTCTCACTGCCGACGCACTTTGAAGGTTGTTCACTCAGGCAAAATATTTGACTAGCATGGCTCATTTTTATATTAAATCCCAAAGATGCCAGAAGCAAAGCTCCTCGTAGTCCTGAGGCTACCAGATAAAATGCCAAACGTTTGAATGCCAGAGCAAAGGTTCTGTCGCAGTCAGACTGCTCAGAGCCTCTCTCGTTGCCTTCCTCATTCTGGATTCTACCTTTTCCCATGGCTGGTGAGCTCCTGCAGCTGACCCAGGTGTTCTCTCTGCAGAACAGGTGTCCTGACATAGATCTAAGAGGGTGCTGCATTCCACCGTACAAAATCAAGGGGACCCTTGATCTGTGGTGAGAAGCTGGAATATAATTTTCAAACTGTCTCTCTCCAGAAGTATCAGAATCCAGACCAGATCTTGCCATTCTTAGGGATTTCCCACTCTTCTAGAAGTCGAAGGTTCTGTGGGAAAGAAGATGTATAATCACTGAATTAGGTGGTATCACCATGTGTGTGCACCCTGGAGCAGAGCTGGATTTCCACATCTCAAGGACCATACAGTTGTTGGACGTTTCAGTGGCTTTGTGACAAATGATGTAATTTTCTTCATTCCCATCATTTTTTGAGGAATTCAGTAGGTGCTACAAGCTTTTTAGTGAAGAGTTTGCAGCTCTGAAATCAGCCTAACATTTGTTTTCTACAATGTCAAGAGCTTTTGACCTGTAGGGCAAACCCAGCCTCTTGACTTGTCCCTGCTTCCCATTTCTGCTGGATGTTCCATGGGATATGGGGCAAGGGCAGTGCTTCCTGGGAGCTGAAGGTTTTAGCTGATCGTGCAGTAATTTTTAAATGATGATGATGAGATTGGAGCACTGGAGGAATGCCCTTTTTCAAACTGGAAGGAGTAAAATAATTTCAAAAATAGGTTGTGAGCTCTTGTAAGTTGTTCAAGCTGCACAGAATCAAAAAGCCTGTTTCCACAAGTGGCAGAAATAAGTGATTTTTATTTTCTCTAGGTTGACATCCTAACCACAGATTGCCCACAAATGTCCTGTGGCTTCTTACCTTCAAAGCAATGCCATCAGTCTAGTGCCTTTTTGTTCTGTTAAAATCTGGTTTGTTCTGTTAACTTTGGGTTTGTAGCAGTTCAATTCTGCTGGTCTTTGTCCCAGCCCATAAAAAAGAAATATTTAAGAGATTTTTGATCACAGTCGAGTTCCTCTGTGCATGTGTTCATAGCAGGCTCACTTGTCACAAAGAGGTGAGTCTTGGTAAATATTGAATTTACCATAACTGATCTTTCATTCTGGAGTATTTTTTGTTTGGTTTTTGGTTTTTTCCCTCTCATAGAAGCAGTGATGCTGCAAGGAGTTGAGAGCTTAGAGCTTTATAGGCCCAGTTTGCTTTCTGGAGAAAAGAACTGAATCCTGAGCTCAGGGGAGAGAACTATTTCTCTTTTGCAGCCCTTTAGGAAAAATGTAGAATTTTCAATGTAATGAAATGAGAAGCTTACCAGACTTAACTAAGTAAATAATTTAGCCTGGAAAGACTCTTCAGTGGTCCTAAAACTAACTGGATTTTTATATGGTCATAGGAACAGGAGTAATTTTCTCTTTACCTATAAAATTACTCTTCACAAATCACATCATTATATTTGATGTGGGTTTTGTTTTGTGATGTAAACTAATTGGGGTGAATGATGTTTTCTGAGGGAAAGAAGTGAGTGCTATTATGCTGAGTAAGAAGAGGCAGAATGTTTGTTTAGGGTTTTTTGTATGTTTTTTGAACAGTATTTCATATGGATTTTGTGATGGAAAAATACTTTGTGGTAGATTGTAATTTGGAGTTACTGCTTTTTATTATTATTATTTTTTTGCAGTGTATTCCTTTCCCATAAAAAACAAACTAAAAATGATAATTTCTCTGAGGCAACAGGATTGAAAAATGTACTGGTTCTTCCCAGATGGAAGCAGAGTGTAAATAAGAAGCTTTTTTGAGGAGAAGAACATGTTCTTTGTGGTGGATAATCTTATTTATTATTAGTTTCTGAAGCTGTCACAGTCAGCTGTCACTGAGTATGATACTGTCTGCCTCAAAGGTTATCTTCTTGTGCATTCCAAGAGGGTGAGGTGTGTGTGGGGGTTTAGGTAATAGATTTCGTTTCATTTTGGGTTTTTTTGTTTTCTGGGTTGGTTTTTTTGTTTTATTTTGGTTTGGTTTTTTGCTTGTTTGGGTTTTGGTTTGGTTTTTTTGTTTGGTTTGGATTTTGTTTTGTTTGTTTTTGGGCTTTTTTTTTTCTGTTTGTTTTTTTTTTTAATGTTTTTTTACATGACCTTAAGCAGATAAACCTGGTTGTTCATCCTGTATCCCCACTGTTCATTGCCATGCCAGGAGCTAATTGTGGGGTTACCCATCCTCAGCTATTTTGAGTTTCCACGGCAAAGGTGGGATGCTGGGCAGGAGGAGAAGCTGGCAGAGGGATTCAGGTGCTGTTGACAGCCTGGTAAATAAAATGGAGTTATTTAACCTCAGTGCTGCTCCTCAAGCCTAGACAACAAAAATCACAGACGTGTCCTTCCTAAAGCTTCATTTAGAGAACAGAGAGTGCTGCTTTGACACATTAATTAGTTGCCATGCTTTCTTTTTCTCCAAGTTAACCTTTCCTTTGGTCACTTGATTGAAATTACTGATAATTGCAGGGCTTGTTAGGGTTCCGTTTGTGCAGAGGGGTTTTGCTGTCCAAGTGAGCAGGCAAATGGTTCCTATCACCTGGGAGCTGCTCGGTTGTGCTTGTCCCACACTCTTTTCCTTAAAAAAAAAGGGCAACCAAGCAGACAAAAAGCAAAGATAAACCCAACAGAATACCAGAAGAAGTTGGTTTTAAGGAAACCAGTTCTTCCTCACTGGAAAATAAATGGAATAGTGAGAGTGGGCTGACACAAAATCAGCATAGGGAATATTTCTTTGCCTATTTCCTGTGTTATGTTACAATGTGTTGTGCTCAGAAGTTACCAACTTTCAGGAAGATCAATACATTTTAAAATTTTTGACATGACTGCTGAATAATGGGTTGTACTCGTGCAGGAAAAGAGTAAGATTTTGGATTGCTTGAAACTTTTTAGCTAAGTAGAACCAAAAAATTGCTCAGGTTAATTTAAACTGGTATAGCTTCCTGGATCTCAGTGGTTTTTGTATAGATGTTTAACCTTGTGCCATATTTTATATTTTCCTTTCCAGGTGTAAGACAAAAAACCTCACCAAATATATTTTTTTTTTCTAACAGACTTTCTTGGTTTTTTGTTTCTTGGCCAATGAAAGCCAGCAATGCTTTCCACTAAATGTTCTTATGACACTTTGTTTCAACTTTTCTCCACTACTTCAGGCAAAGGCTGAAATTTCTGTATAGTTTTGATTGCCCTTTTCTTAGCTAAGATCTCTATTTTCAGAAAATAATGTCATTAAAGGATGACTCAGTCCATTTGTGTGCTCAGACATTTGTGTTCGAATGTTACAGAAAAGTCCACTTGAATTTTCTGATTTGTAGTTATTTTAAACCAGGACATTACAGATACTGTTTAGTCTGATAAAACATGAACTTCTGTTTTGAGAAATGTTGTATTCTTTCTGCCCTGATGATTCACTGTGGAGAGGCATGGGGCCCTCTCTCTCTAATCTGTGCTATAAAATAGCATCCAGCATTCAAACAAAACTTTTTATGGGGAGAGATGAGTCATTCTTACCTATTCCTATTATGCCTTTCACAATGGAATTGGTCCTTCTCAGTACTACCACTTTTCAAGTAATAAAGGTAGCAGTAAAAATACCTTTTCCCTGAACTTGTCTGCTACAAAAAAAGTGCCATTACCTCACTTTCAGGAACATTAAACTTTCTTTTTTTTTTTTCTTCAGGTGACCTACTTTGTAGGGTAGTTATTTCTTAGAGTTCTTCCTTTTTCTGCAGCTAATCTGCCTTTATTGTGTAAGTCTCAGTTTCTTTGTCATTTAGTGCATCCTAAATAATTTTAATTCTAGCTAAATCTTCAATCTTAAGTTAGTGCTGTATTTTATGACCCTAAATCAGAAATACTTGCATGGATTTTAGATTGTTTCTGTGACATAGATTTGTTTGATCCCTACTTGGACCGCACATGTGCGGTGACCCCAGAATTGCTGTCATGATTGAATTAACATTATTTAAATAAGTGGCTGCTAAGTGTAGCCTGGAAATAGTGAACAGAAATCCTGTTCTGGCTGTGGAGTGAGGGATACCTTCTGGGCTGACGGAGGAGACAGGGCCCTTAGGGTACATACAGGCTTCAGGAATAGAAAATGTTGGTTGGGTCAGAGGAATCACAGAAGGTGTCTGGGAGAATGCTTTTATGTAGGAACAAAAGGCCTTGCACAGGTGTTCAGGGCACACTCTGCTTTCTCATGCTTGGCTGAAATGGGAGTTCTCTCATCATAATTTAAAGAAGCGACTTTGTGACCTGTGTGCATACACAGATGCTGCAACGTGCAGCGACCAAGGTACTGATTTAACCTTAACTCACCTGCAGACTGGGACTGGTTCACTGAGGTTTGTGCTGTGCTTGCTGCTGCTGCTGCTGAGATGGACAATTTCACTTGCATGGTCAAAAGGTTTGTGCCAGACACAGGGTGCTCTCCTGAGAATCACAATGAGGTGGCTGTAAATTATGCAGGAAAGCAGCAGTGCTGGATCTACTGCTGACTCCTTGCTGCAGTGTATGGAGTGATACCATTGTGGGAGGGGAGACAGTCTAGAAAGCAATTACGTGGCTCTGGATCTCTCTACCACAGTGATCAGCTTTTGTTTGGGTCATGGTGAGCTGATGATGTGGTACAGGAATCCAGTTTTGCCAAGTAAAAGTTTTAAGTGTGTTGTTCCTCCCGCGCTTCAGGACTTTGCACTTCCCTTGCTGAATCCCTTGCAGTTCCTCTCAGCCCATTTCTCCAGCCTGTCGAGGTGGTCCTGAGTAGCAGCATGACCCTCTGGCATATTGGCCACTCCTCCCAGTTTCGGCTCCCAGACTTGCTGGGGGTGCTCTCAGCACCATTGTCCAGACCACTGATGAAGCTGTTGAGCAGGACTGGACTGTCGGGGTGCCTCCAGCCAGACTTTGTGCCACTGATCACAACCTCCTGGACTTGGCTGTTGAGGCAGTTTCAGTTCCCCTCCCTGCCTACTCAGCTTGCCTGTGTTTCATCAGATTCCCTGTGAGTGTGTTGTGGGAGAAAGTGGTGAAACTGTTCTGACTCTTCCTGATGGTTCCTTGTCCATTGTGTGCTTGGAAATGATTCCCAGGATTACTTCTTCAGTTATCTTCACAGGGATGGAGGCTGACCAGACTGTGGTTCCTCAGGATTCCCTTATTCCCCATCCCTCTCTTCCTGTCCCAACCCAGGAACTGGCATTAACATTTCATGATTGTTGATCATAGCAGCCACTTCTGTGTCTTTATTTAAGGCTGCTTGTTTACCTTTTTTTTTTCCTTTGCTCCATTTTTGGTGTGTTTTTGCCAGGTTGGCATTCAGATATCAGCTCCCAATATGGGCACTTTAAAGCTGATGCAGGGAGCAGAAGAGAAGGTAGGAGTAGGGCAGAGCAGAATCAGCAGTTAAGCTGTGCAGGGTCATGACTTCTCTTATTGTGCAAGTTCAATCAGTTCTCCGTGTGGTGCTTGGAGGTCAGATGCACATTTCTGTACTCTTCACAAGAAGAAGACATCAGAGTATTTTGGCCAGGTATTTTGTTTGTGCTGTTTTAATTTGCCTTAGCCAGATAATGGTTATTTCTCAAAGGCAGTGAGAGAATTTTAATTTATGCCTTAGAACATTGTGTTAGACCATCTTGAATAGTACAAGCTCGTGTTGCAAATATCTCATTTTGAATGTTGTAAATTGTAACTCTTTAAATTGTCATGCTCTGCATGTGGAAATATCCAGTTTGCTGTAGTCAGAGTGCAGCTTGACTCCAAAAACATGATTATATTGCCTCTATATTCTGTCACCTTCACAGCCTTCTGATTTAATTAGGAGTTGCCTTCCTAGCTTTTGGAAAGCTGCTTGAATTTGCCTCTCTCTCCCCCTCTGGCCTCTGTTATATCTACTTGCTGATCCAGACCTTCATCTTTTTGGTTCTTCCCCAAATTTCCAAGTGTCTGGGAATAGTTCTTGTACAGACTCACACTTTTATGTTTACAGTGCCTGCTTTTTCCATTCTTTCTTTGTATCTAAGTCTCTCACTTGTTTTAATTTCTTTCTTTCCTTGACTCCTTTGTCCATAATAGTTTCTGAATCATAGCCACTTTTGCATCGGATCTTGGATAATTGTTTATTCTTTTATCTTTTCTGATTGCAGCAGCAGTTTTCTTCAGTTCTTGCTTGTCACTTACTATCCTCTTTGTTGCCTGGTCTAGTAAGCTTCCCATCATGTTGTCCCCACTTTTCCTCTCCCTCCCATGTTTCTGACACTTTAAACTTTTGTTCTTTATATTTCCCTAAAAGCTGTATTTGTTTTCTTTCTACTTGGAAAAATCTCATTGCCTTTTGAGACAGAGCAATATAAACAATTTATCGTTTTTTATACAGTTCAAAAATGCTTTAATTAAGGAGAGAAATTACGATACAAAATAATACAAAAAAATATTCATATGTGGTATATAAAGTAGGGCCTTTATAATAAAAAATTAAGCCTTATTATTTAAAAAAAGGAGTTCTTATATTTTTAACTCCTTGGACTCTTTGCCCACACAATTATATTTAGCAGAAGTTCTTAGTCTAAGCAATGTCTTCTAAAAGTCTGGTGTAAGTAGGCATATAAATAGTATTTTATTATTTTCTTTCCAAAATCTCTGTAAATTAGTGAATGAGATGTTAAATGTGTTTAAATTATATCCAGGCATGTGAAGCATGATTTTTCAGGTTTTTCACTGACTTTTTATATTCAATTTAAGTAAATAACTGCTGTCTTACCAGTAATGGCAACAAAATGATTTTCCTGTTGGAAGTGTTCTTGTCTATGGAGTGAAATAGGTACAGAGTAATTACAGTAGACACAATTTCTCATTTAGTAGGAAAAAACATTGTACCTAAAATTAGCAGTCTGGAATATTCCAGAATGTTTAATGCATAAATTCTAAAACCCCTGGGCCTAAAGTGTGCATTTAATATCACCTGCATGAAATACTCCTGTCAGTTCAAAGGTATATTGTGGGGTTTTTTAGTTATATTTTTTTTTCCTGACAATTAAAATGGATAAACGAATTTGCATTTTGGTATGTTTGGGGCAGAAGTTGCTATTTTCATGACAAAAAATGTTAGGCTTTACACTTGAAATGTTGGTTTATGAAGTATGAGTTTTGGTGCTGTCAAAGATAACATTTATTTAACAGTTTATTTGTTTGCCTGACTCCTTTGCTTTTGGATGTAGCACCACTAAGGTTCATTAGCAATAATTTTGTTCATTATCATTTCAAAAATGGAACTTTTCTTGTTGTGGTTATCAGCCTCTTACGTTCTCCATCTCCTTTGCTGCTGCTGTAAGTGGCATGTGGGTTCAGTTCAAGCTGGAGTTCCCATTTCCCAAGACATTCCCAGTTGGGATGTTGGCTCTGGGACATGTGAATATGGAACAACTCTGAAATGCACTTCTGAACTTTACTGCCTATCAGTAAATCTGTAAATACTGGCTGTATTTCATGGGTTATAAATCAGCAGTGATACCCGATTTTTCTTGTTTCCTGTGGATTGAAGCACATTCCAAGTGTTTTCATGTCCTGGGTTTCTCACTAGGTCCCATCCATCTTCTAGGGGAGAATTCTGATTCCAGCAAAGGAAAGGATTCCTGACAGCTCGGGTTCTTTGTGGGCTTTGAGTTTCACTCTCGCAATGTGTTCAGCTGGATCCTGGGAAGCAAGTGACTGAAGCTGAAGATCTGAAAGAGTGTTGCATACACTTGGTAGCTTTTCTAACCAAGTACATTAAAATGTAATTTTTATCTTTGGTTTATGGGACTTCAAAGATTTAACTCGCCCAGAAAGTCTGTGACAGCCTTATCTCAGAGTCTTGAAATTGAGTCATTATCAGCAACATAAATAATTTGACGCAGTCCCTGACCTTGGGGCAGGAGAAGACCAGGAGAATGAGATAGTGTGAAGGTTGGTTTGTCTCTCCTCCTTTGGGTTGTGATTCACCCATTCCAGTTGAGGTCATTGCCAGGACATCATGGAAGACCCTGTGGTTGCTCTTGCAAGGCTACCTGGATGGCAAATACTGGGGCTCATTGTATTCTGGTTCTCTTTAAACTTTCACCTCTGGAGCCACAGTTCAGCAAAAGAAATAAAACATTGAAATCCTTGTCTGATTTTTTTTTTTCTCTCTGCAGTCCCAAATGCAGAGAACCGAGTCTAACACGCATTTATTGATGCACATTCCCAGCAGACTTCCATTTACATTTAGTGTGTTTTGTGTTAAAAAATAACAAACCTCTCTCCTGTGCAGTTGTTTACATTTTGAGCTTTTCATGTGCATGTAATCAGTGTCTTACTGAGAGCAGTGCAAGCTTAACTTTCTTTTTTAGCCACAGGACCTAAAAGTGAGGCAATTCTGAATGTTTGAATACAAAAATTGCAGTGCAGTACTACTTACTGAGTGTGTTTATAGCCAACATTATGACAAAGAAATGAAGCTTGAGTAAATAGATGTAAGCTATAGAAGTGTTTTTGGCATCCATGAGCAGTCTTTAGGGTAATTCTCTGAACCATGTTTAATCTCTGCAGTAAGGTATTGATACCACTGATCATAATTAGTGTAGTGGATTTCTGGAAGCACTTTGTGCTCCACTATACCATAGTAAGCTAGAAAATGAAATTTAAGCCTCATATTTACATGCAAGGCCTTATGGAGGAATTTGGTGGGTAGGATTATAGGTCAAGAGTTTGTGTTCCTGCTGATGTCTCTCAAACTCCCACAGAGCAAGTACACAAATATACTTATTTAATGAGATTTGAATTTGAGGTTCTTTGTGAGGCTTCTCTAAAATATGACAAAGACCTTTTACTATTGGATGTACCCTATTTCAAGAGACATTTGGCTCCTCCTTGGGCTTGCAATGATCTGTGAAAAGATTCATTTTTTCAAGGGTTTATTTGTGTGTTTGTGAGCTGTTTTATCTAATGAACTTCTGTTTACCCAAGACTGGAATTGATTGAACCTGATGGCTATAAAAGTATGATTAACTCTGTGGGGTTTTTTAATGGTTGGTTGCTTTCGGTTTAGTTAGTTAGTTAGTTTGTTTCTACAGGTGAAACTACATATTTTTGTGGCATACTTTTTTGCAGTTCCTAGTGTGTACAATTCATCAAATAACAAACAGAAAAATTTTAGAAAATTGTGTGTCTCCAATTTACTGCTACAGTATAGAACTGTGAAAATCAGCTAATGCCATTTCTCCTCAAGAGTCTTTGGTTAAAATCTTGGTTGAGTTAATTCTGTTTATTTTCTCTCAAATTAGGCATGAGTTCTTCTTTCATGCCTAGCTTGACAAAGGAAAAGCAATTGTTTAATAATGTTTTAGAGCCTTGAGAAATCAAGAGTATCTCAGTCAGAGGTTGAGAAGATATCTGGACTATCTCCAGAATTCCCAGTCTAATTACTTTCTTCTTGTTCAACTGAAATGAATTTATCTTTAGAAAATACGAAATGTCAGTGTAACATGAGTTCCTGTATTACACATATATTTCAATTAGAATAACTGGAAATATGTGCACAAAACTAACTTCTCCTAATTGTATGGTGAGGAAATTAATTTCCATAGAGTTACAGTAAAAATATAATAATTACCATTTCTCTTTTGACTCAGCAGTTGACAAAAGAATAATCACCTTTTTGGAGGTATTTTTAACTCTAGCCTTTTAAGCACAATGACTCTTGTCTGATTTTAGCAAGTGCTTAATTTTCAAGACCCTATATGATAGCTATATTTAAAAAGTAGTACGTGTGCTATTTTTATTTATTGCCTTTTTTTGGCAGTACTTCCCAAGCAAGGGATTGGCGGAAACAATATTATGAATATTATGCTTTTCAGGTATATTCATAACTATTTTTGGCTTGTTCTCATTAAAGGGGAGGTATGTTGGCTAAGACAGGATTTCAGATGCTGGTTTCTTTAAGGGTGCATTGCCTTCTACAGGAATAAAGAGGCAACCTCAGGAGGAAAAATGTGGTTTATTGATAACTTAGAAGAATATCATAGTATAATTTAAATACCTCTACTGAAGAATGCAGTTTTCAATGAAAACATGAACTGATGAATGAAAAGGAAGCCTCTTCAAGTTGTTATTAAGAAATGGTGCTAAAGATGGAAGCATGGAGATACGTGAGTGTGCAACTGCCCAGCTAAAGGATATAAAAAGAGAACATTGCCATATGAACACAGTTAAAACCAAAACAACCCAAATACCTTTAAATTATGGTGATTACACCATGCAGCCTTTTATGGAATTGATTGTGGGCTCCAGCTGTCATGGAAGTTGTTTGTGTTTTCAAATTAAGTTGTTCCTTCACATGAAGTTACGAAGCATTAACCGTGTTTCACTCACCCAGATTAAAGGTTTCCATGTCTAGATTAGTTCTCCATCTGGGTGGTACCAGGGAGTTGAAGATTTTGGTGGAATCAAGGTCTTTCAGAAGGGGCAGAGTCACAGTTCTTGGCTTTATGTGCAGGATTACATCCAATGTTGAGATCTTAAAGAGTTTTATTGTGTTGGAGGCCAGAGCTCCTGGAGCTTTTCTCAGTCTGTGAAGGTGGCTGTGAAAAAGCCCAGCTCCTTGGACTTGGTGATCCTCTGGGGCTGGAGGGAGACTGCTCCATTCAGCAGGAACCTGCTGCAGTGTCACTTTGGTAACGCTGTGGTGGCTTTGCCAGCATCGAATCTGCTGGAAAGCTGGAAATAGGGACACAAATCTTACAGCATGTCCACAGGGCAACTCTTACATCTGCATTCTTACCTGCACTGTGCCCACCTCCTGCTCAATAAGGGGTTAATCTGCTCGTGAGGGGTAAAGTTGTCCTGCACATGCATAGAATTGGGAATAAGCCTCACTTCTGGACTGGCTAGTATGGTGTGACTGTTTTCTGGATCCAACATTGCTGTTTCTTGTCTTTCTACCTTGCCAATTTGTCTTTATTCATGGCCTGTGCGAGGCACTGGTTGAAGGAAACATTGCTCCAGGAGCAGCTGGAGTAAAGGATGCCTGGGTTGTTTTTTTTCCTCCTCAGTTTTGCACTTAGAAAACAAGCAAATATTGTTTGGATTGAAGAAAAAAAAAAGTCTGCTATGTAAAATTTGTTCAGAACTCTGTATCCCTCTTTGGTTTAATCATCTAAGAACAAACGAGATTTTCTGTTGGGAAGTAGTTTTATGTGCATTTGTGTTCCTTGCCCTTGTGCAGTAGTACTGCCAATTATATTTATTAGTCCTAAATATTAAACAGCTGGAAGGATTCCATTGTATATAAATAAGACATTTGAGACCTGGAAGGATGCCATTTCTAATACAGCCAGCTGGTGCTTTTTACAGTTACATTCAGCACAACACTACTGAATTTCACTGTACATTGAGTGTTGTGTTAATGACAATAGGAGAATGTGGGGTGGTTTGGGATTTCTCTAGGAAATGCCATTGTGTAGAAATACATTGTTTTGAAAGACTGGCTAGCAAGGAAATGCTATATTATGCACCTGTTTTGTGCATTTTGATGTAAATACTTTTTTTGTTTATGTGTTTTGCTGGCAAATACAAAGCAACAAACTGCAGGGGCTTTTCAAATGTGAATTTTTAAGTGTTCTGGTGCCACAGATGTTTTTCACCTTCTCTGTTGTGGTGCTGTTTTCCCATTTAGGTAATGGTTATATTTTTTAAAAATCCTGCTTGCTGATGCTTCTGAAAGCATTTGCTCATGCTTTGGGTTTTTTTTATGAAGGCATCTTTGGCTCTTTGTTACAGTACCAGAAATAACTAAAATAGTAACAAAAATATTGCTCCACTATTAATTTGTTCCTAATCTGTGTATTAGAAAACTGAGGCATAAATGTGGGCGAGGGATATCTTCCCGTTCAGGTAGCCATCAAATAGTTTGGAAAAGTGGATTCTTCCCATTTTTGATTGACTGTGTCCTGATTATTTCTTTGTGAAGGTTTGACATCACTGCCTGTGTGGCTACATCCAGTTTTAGGTGCTAGGTAGTGCTTTAGGTGAAGCAGAGGATAGTGCTGGATGACCTGATACTTTTTATTTGTGTTATTATTAAATATTTACAGGAGCTGATTGTTATGAGCTAAGTGTCATGTCTAACATTGTGAGAAATAACTTCCAATTATAGCTACTTGAAGACACTTTTTTTTTTCACCACGTTTGCCACATCCACAGCCTTGGGTGAATTCCATCTTGGGTAAATTTCTGTCTCTGAAGCAACTACACTCAGAGGCTGAATCTTACCCAGTTTGTATGATGCTTGTGGAGAAAGGTGCTTTTATACTAATTCAAATTACTATTCAGTACAGATTTCAGCCATGGGGAGTGTTGTGTTGAGAACTTCCCAGAAAATCTGCTTAACCTGTGACATAAATAAGATTGAAACCTGCTTCTCCAGGAGATACATAGCCTAGGAAAAAAAATGAAGCTGTAAATGCTTTGCTTGTCCAGGCTCTGAATGGGTGTTTGAATGCGGGATTCAGATGTCTGTTAGGAACTCAGATGTTTTCCTCGTTGTGGTGACCTTTTTACCTCACTGTGATTAAGAGGCTTTTGCTTGCCTAAGGGTGAGAATCAGCTGTCCTTACAAATTTGGTGAAGTACTCATCTGTCTGCCAATTAGAGATGGGGGAGAAAAGATGGCTTTCCTTGTCTTTCTGCTATTTGGTTTAAATATTAGTTTAGTATTCCCATGATAAGGTATGTGCTCTTGCTTTCTCAGTATTGTTTATGTGTGCTTAGCTTCTGCAAGACAGTTATTATAATATTTATTTTATTTTCCTTCCCAGTTCTTTAAAAACTCAGATGCATAACTGCATGGAACACAGATCTGACTGATTTGGATAAAATCACTTGTGTGGGAAGATGCTAGACCTCAGTTTTTCATGGGGAAGTTTAGTATCTGGATACTCTTAATGAGTTTCTTATCTCACCTGAGCACTCAACAGACAAGATATTAATATTTTGTCTTGGTTGTAATTCTGAAATGGTTTTGCTTAGCTATGAAGAAACTCAAGTTTTAGGTTGAAGCTATGCGTGTACCAAAGTCTGTGTCTTAGGAGGGTTTATGTGATGGAAATGATAATTTCACTGTATGTATAAATTAAGCAGAAAACTCTCGCAATGTGACTTATTCTTTCATTTGTAACTTAGAAAAAACTAAAAATAAAACCTGTGGCCAGAGCCAGTGGCAGGAGGTAATTTCATTCATTTTTGAATTTCAAATGTAGAAAAAAAAAATCCATTGTACTTTTAAAGTTTCTTAAACTCTCAAATCAGATCATTTTCTGTTCTCTGATCTCAGCCGCTTGGTATTTATGGGCCTTGAATCAGCATCTTTGGTGATGTTATGAGGAAAATTTCCATACTGATGAGCTGGTCTGGAATGCATTCTCCTATTATATGGTCATTACAGGGTTTTTGTTAATAGCAACCTTTCAGAGCTCTTGCATCCTGCTACTATTCTGTTGAACTTTAAAATAGTATGTGGGAAGGTTCTGGTTTTTATTGAGACTTGAATTATTTTATTGCTCGTCTCAACTTGGAGTTTTATACTTTGTAGTTTAAGAGTTTTATAGCAATGTGATGCTGACAGAAAAAATGGGGTTTTTTTGCAATCACACAGTTGCATATATATTATATTGTAAATCACAAAACAGCCTTCTATTTTTTATTGTAATTCAGATTTTTTTTTTATTATGATGGATAAAAAGACACAAAAGGTGATGTCACAGGCAGGATGAAAGAACTGAGTCCACTCATGTCCTAGATTCCCACACTGAGAGGGAGCTTTTTATTGAGGCTGCTCATGCCATCCTAGAAATGTCCTCCATTCACTTCTGTACATTTCCTTTTGTAAAGAAATTGCAAGAAATAAACCAAAGCCATAAGCCCAGCACACTGCCGGATCTTGGAGAAGAAAATCCTTTTTGGCCCAACTTTGTCACTCAGAGACATGAGTTAGACCCTCTCACTGGGGATCTGGAGATTTTTCTACACTACTGAAAGGAATCTCTTATTTCCTGTCGTTAACAGTATCCAACGAAGATTTTAAAAAGTGAAAAGCAAACAAAAGAACATTTTCCAAAAGCCAAATTACATGCTGGGAAGGGAGTGGTGCTATGGCACTTCTGGACATGTTTCAAAAGTATTAAGGGTGCCTGAAGGCATCAGGGGAATATGACGTAAATACTGTGTAATAATATGAATTCGGAAGTTGTGCCCCACATCATTCTGTCATAGAGTCCCTGACACGTTTTTATAAACATCTTCCTAAAAAACTTAGAATTTATCATTTCTGTTGGACTTCTAGGAGTCTTCCTGTCATTTCATCATTACAGAATTTAGGACTTGGCTATTAATTTCCTCTCTAACAATAGCCAGGACTGATAAATAGTTAGTTTCGTACAGTATTGAAAGAAAGAAATTCCACCTGGAATACCTCTGCAGTGTAATGCTCCACAGACCAGAGTTACCCAAGATTCGGTTTTTATTTGTCACTACCTTGATCTCATTTGATTGATAATAAATTAAGCCAGTGTCCCCAAGATGGGTCTGTTTTGTGTGTGGCAGTAACGTGTGAGTGATTTCTCCCTCTCCTTATCTCGACCCACAAGTCTTCTGTTGTATTTTCTCTCCCCTGTCCATCTTTTTTATTATTTTTCCTGCTTAATTCCATCCCTGGAATTCTCTATTTATTGGTTTTTAATTTTTTTTTAAAGAAGTTTTGTAACTGTTGGAACTTCACAGAGCAAGTTGAACATGAGTTACAAGTACAGAAATAAAAAGTAAAACAAGCACGAATATAGGTGTTTGAGAAACCTCAATAGAAAAAGCTCATGGGTCATGGAATGAAAATTGTCTCAATATTCTTGATGATCTGTTTACCATGAAGATCACTTTGAAATGGCTTAATGGGAAGAGTTGCAATGGATGAGCAATGCAAATGTACTGCTTGCTTTTTACTTTGATCATAATAGTTATTGAATTCCCAAGTGTATTTGAAGCTGGTACATGTTGTAATTTGGATGTTCTTCCTATAGTTTTGGTGACTTATTTCATCTTTTTCTAATGAAATATCTGCAATCTCCACAGTTTTATAACTGTTAAAGTACTTTGGGCAAGTTAGCACCCAGTGTGAGTGTGGTGTTTCCCTTCAGCAATGCTTCGGCATTAAATGATAGATTTAAAACTTTCTTGTTCATGTAAGTGGACTAACACAGACTTCCAGACAATTTGATCTTCATTGAAAATTACTGAAGTGATAACTGCATGAAATTATTAATTGAAACTTCTAGGTGAAGAACATAGATGCTACCTCTGTCATGCAAGTCCTACATCTACATTCAAAAGTCTGTGTAAGCATGTTGGATAAAAAACTTACAGCAAAAAAAATTACTATCAGGCTTGTTCAGAAAATTAACATCTTGCTGCGGAGAAATTTTAAACTCTGCAAGTTCCTGGTTTTGTCTCTATCTCCCACTGGACATTTAAAATAGAACTGATAAGAAATTATATGGAAATGATAATCACTAGATGACTTCTGAATCAGTGTGAGCTGCTTAAAATGTCTGTAAAATTTGGTTTCATTATATAATATTATCTAGTTTCATCTGGGTGTTGTAACTGAATTTTTATTTGTCCAGGTAAGAGCTCCAGATAAATCAGTACAACCACCTTCACTGGAGCAATCTGACATCTGAGGGGCTCTTTGCAGCAGCGTTAGATCATTGGCTCAGGGCCTGTGCTCGTGCAAGGACATCTGTCAGAGGAGAGTCCTTCACTCACTTTTGGGAGGTCGGCAGAGGATGTGAGCCAGGGTCCAGCTGCCTCTTCTGCAGGCAGCAGCTCATCCTTGTATGGTTGGTGCCAAGCTCTCAAGTAGCCACGAGCTCCAGTGCGGTAATTTTGACTCAAAGGCTCCCTGCACTGCTGACTCTTTTTGGCACTGGATCCTGCTATGGCGTGCTGCAGCATATCAGCTGCTGTAGACACATCCAAGATTGTGTTTTAAACTCTGTGGAACTAGTCAGGAAGAGATAAAACTTGAGTATAGTCAGGTCTGTAAAGTGAACTGTAGTAAACTTTGTTTCAATTAAAGGAAGAGTATTTACACTGCTTTTATCTGCTGGTTTAATAACATGATTTAAAATCACATCCTCAGTGGTGTGTGGACAATTTCATTGTGCAGACCAGCTCTTAGTTGGATCAAAACTTCCTTAAATCAGCGGGTTGAGACTGAGAACTCTCAGATGCTACTCTGATATGGCCATGGGGTTTTTTTTCCTTTCTTTGTATATGTGTGCCATATACACACATTGTAAACCCAAGAAACTGTAAACACTTCGGCACCATGATTTTTGTCTTTATAGTGGGAATAGTTCTTTCCTCTCCTGCTGTCTGCACTACGCTAAAGTCCCGCGGCAAAAGATGCTTATGTAAAACAAGTAATTATTAGACTGAGATCTTAAATAGGAAATGGACGTGACTTGATTTTTGAGGGAAGATGTTTTTCTGGTAGAAGTTCTTCTTTGTCTCCCTCCCCCAGGAGTCGTAATGATTTCTGACAACATACGTAGTTCTCCAGTTTTTGTTGTGGTTTTTTTTTTTTCCTCTGATTGGTAAATATTTCTCTCTGGACAATGTGACTTTAGAAACCAGGTAGGATTGGTACATGAGTAATTCACAAGTAGAAAGCCCCTTCCTTCATGTTCTGGGTCAAGAGAGTTTGTCAGCCGATGGCTGCTGTAAAAACAAATCATGGCCCTGTGTTCTTCAAAAACCATTCCAGTGTCGTGGCCTATGTAGTCCACAGAAGAACCAACTAATCAAGATACAGTAAATTGGTAATAATTCTTAGTCCAGCTCAACCCAGTTTCCAGAGTTATTGGTTGTCCAGATTACATATATCCCAAGGAAAATCAATTGTTATGCTTTGAATAAATGTAAAATTGTAACATTTTATTGTGACTGTATGGAATTTCAGTTGGAGCCATTGGCTTTTGTTTAATCTTCGAAATAAAACTGGTTCTAACAGTGCAAATGTGTGTTGTTCTTGAGGATCTCTTCCATTTGAGGTGAGTGTAGTTCTTGTAGACATGGAATTGTGATTGAAAGGACAGCACCACTTATTGTTTAATAAATCCCAGGTTTTTAATAATGCAAAACAGCTGTAGCATCTCTTTGATCCACCTTGAAGTAACTTGGTAAAAACCGACTTATTAATGGTGAATTCATTGTTCATTTAAGATGTTTATGTGTTTTAATAAGAACAAAGTAAATACAAGTTCAACCAGAATTCATTGTTTATTTTATAGTGATGTCCAAGCAAAGTTATTTTTGCTTTTTCACAGCTTTTGCTCCAAATGTGATTATTATTGGCATAATCATGAATCTTACAATATTTTCTTTTTTTCTTTTTTACTTTTTAATCCAGTGGGAAGAGATTAGTGGTGTTGACGAGCATTACACTCCTATCAGAACTTACCAAGTGTGCAACGTCATGGATCACAGCCAGAACAACTGGCTGCGGACAAACTGGATCCCGCGCAACTCGGCTCAGAAGATCTATGTGGAACTCAAGTTCACCCTGAGGGACTGCAACAGCATCCCCCTGGTCCTGGGCACTTGCAAGGAGACCTTCAACCTGTATTACATGGAGTCCGATGACGACCACTCGGTCAAGTTCAAGGAGCACCAGTTTACAAAGATCGACACCATCGCGGCCGACGAGAGCTTCACCCAGATGGACCTCGGCGACCGAATTCTCAAGCTGAACACAGAAATCCGTGAGGTGGGGCCCATCAGCAGGAAAGGCTTTTACTTGGCTTTCCAGGACGTGGGCGCGTGCGTTGCCTTGGTGTCGGTGCGGGTGTACTTCAAGAAGTGCCCTTTCACCGTCAAGAACCTCGCCATGTTCCCGGACACGGTGCCCATGGACTCCCAGTCGCTGGTGGAGGTGCGGGGCTCCTGTGTCAACCATTCCAAGGAGGAGGAGCCCCCCAAGATGTACTGCAGCACGGAGGGAGAGTGGCTTGTGCCCATAGGGAAGTGCTTGTGCAACGCTGGCTATGAAGAGAGAGGCTTTGCGTGCCAAGGTAACGATGCCCTCCGTGTGCGTAGTTCTGCTCTGAGCAGGGGCTTCCCTGCCTGTCCCTGCTCTGTGTGTTGGGTTGTGCTCGTTTTCTCCAGGTTGTGGAGAGAAATGAATTAGGTGTTAAAGTCACCGTGGAAATGGGGTTTGTGAAGGCTGTGTAAATAACGTAATTTGCTAAAAATACTTGATAAGAGTCAACAATTGATTTTTAGTAACACTTTGTGTAGCAAATCTAGGCTCTCTTACTGCTCTTGGACTTTCTTCCAGTGTACAATAGTTTTCTTAAATGCTTGTGTCAAAAGAGTGATTTTTTTGGTGTCTTTTTTTTTTCTTTTGAACTTTGTGGCTTGATATATGACTTTTGCCACTGAGCTGTGTTGTTTAATTGAGATTGGTTGGAAAAAAACATAAAGTATTGTTCCTGTAGCATAATTACTAAATGCAGATGCATTTGGAAAATTGATAGTTGAACTTTATTCATAAATAATTGTGTATTTAACTCAATTTCCTCCAAACTTTCGATTTCTGCAAAATGTGGTTATGTGAATGCTCCCAAGAATGAGAGTACACTGGGGATCTGGATTTTTTACAGAAATGGTCTTTCAAATCTTAGAGAAATGCATGTTGTATTTACTAATTTTAATATCAACCAAGGTGATAGCAGCTAACATTTTCATACTTTTTATAAAGTTACATTTTGAAGTTTTGTGCTGATTCAGTCTTTTCACAGAGTGCCTTGAAGGGTGCTGGCTGTGGGCAAAGGGTCTTCCATGAAATATATAAGTAAAAGTTAGACAGTGATATCTGGAAATCCCGTGGATGGAAGGAGAATAGCTGAGATGTTTACTGTGGGGGGTGTGTATGCGTAGAACAGAAATTTAAAGTGTTCTGAACCTGGCTGGGACACTGCCTACTCCTTTTTAATCAGTCCTGCAGCAATACTTATGTCAAACAAGTCCTGGGGAGATACTTAGAGCCCACCAAACCATAGCCAGGTTGTTGTGAAAAGTGTGAAACTCTAAATAACATGCCTTTTTCTCAGAAAATGCCAAGGACATGTATGGGGAAAGGGGTAAGAATGTTCTTGCTTTGATTTTTCTTTTAAGTAGATTCTAAATAATTTTTTACCCTTGAGTAAATTGGATAGCCAGGTCTGAGGATGCTTTTCTGGGGTTAGATACTGATATTAAGAAAAAAAACCAAATTAAACTCTTAAGAGCTGAATTCAGGGGAGGATATTTTGTTGTTCAGAAATGCTTAATCCAGGGCCTCCTACAGCTGCACTTAGAAATGCTAAAACATGAGTGATACTCTTTTATCCACTGTGTATATTCTTGCTTACCACAAGCAAGAATATACACATATTCTTGTGTTCCTGTAAATGGTTGAAGGCTGTTGGTTTAGAGTTTCGGTTACATGTGAGCACAGAGGCAAGCACTCCAAAAAGCGACAGACTACAACTGAGCAAAAGCAAAGCTAAATAAATTAAACTAAACTTTTATTTAAAATAAGTTCTCAAATGCTTGGGGCAGGCAAGACAGCTCCTACTGCGTTCTGCAGAGAAAATCAGACCATGGAATGAATATATTTTTCTGTTTT
>VZTE01004937.1:0-26150 GCA_013397775.1 Eulacestoma nigropectus | reverse complement strand
GTGAAGAAATTTTTTTTTTTTTTTTTTTTTTTTTTTTTTTTTTTTTTTTTCTCTCCCATGCCTTTTTTTTCTTTTTTCTTGCTGCCTCACTGTTGATCAAGGGGGTCATATATGATGTAGCCATTAATGACAGCGACAGGTCCTTCTGGTTTATTCTGATTTAACATAGAATGTTCTACTAACTTTTAGGGGAAGTCATATTGATCAGATTCTTTCAGTGTGCTGTGATTGAAGTGCCTCTCTAAAAGCAGGAACTCAAAACCTCAAACCTGTCACCAAAAGGGCAGTAGAATCAGGATTGTAGCAATATAACACCAAAATGGTGTTATAAGCATGGGCTGGAATGAAGGCATAACTTAGGAAAAATAAGTTTCAGTTGAAGTTTTAAGGAGTAATTAGTAGCAGAGGTTCTTGTCTTCTCGGTAGTTGAAAACATTTAAGAGCTTAGTGTCCGTCACTGCTTGATACTGCTTTCAGACTGTTTCTGATTTTGTTTGTTTCCATAATGCTGTTTTCATAAACAATGTCATCTTGCATGAGCAGGAGATTATCACTGAGGATTAAAATGAAGGACTGTAATAAGGCCAGCCTATTTAAATTTCATTCAGAACAGCTTTTCTTTGTACTTGGAAAATGGGGCACAGTCATGGCCTCCCAAGTAACATGAATTTCACCAATTTCTTTGACTGCTTTATTTTCTCTGCATAACCAGGAAAAGTTGACATAAACTCAGACCATTTTTTGTTATTGATGCATGTTTTTATATCACATTTGTAGGTAAGCTGTGAAAAGCCAGTTCAGCTGATGGGCTCTTGCTGGGTGGAATATTGTTCTGTTCTGGGTCTTTTTGACTGATTTTTACATGTACAGCAGCAACATCCCTATCTGTCAGTCAGTGAAAGAATTTCACTGTGTCCATCCTTGTCCTCTTTATTGTGTGTTTGTGGGGAAATGATTTCCCAAAAATGAATTTTAGACCTCACTTAGAAGAATTGTGTTATTTGTGACACACTTTAAATTAACAGCTTAAGACTTGGGCACCTGCTCAGTGTTTTGGAGGGATTAGGTTTGTCTGAAGTAAAGTAAGATGTATTGGGGAGCAAGTTGGAAAAGCACCCTTTCATACCTGTTTTCTCCCTTAATTAATACATATGTTAGTTAATTAAAATGGTATATGTCATACACTGTAGGGTGTTCGTTATTACAGCTTTTTTAGTATCACAGTGATCCTATTTAATCTTATTGTAATGTTTCATGGTTGAACAGGACTTCTTCCTCACAAGATCTTTTATAAATTATATTTTCCTGCCACTTTGGCCAAACTACGTCTTTCTGGCATCTTCTCTCTTAGAATTAGTGTGTTTTAATTAGGGGGAAAAAAACCCAGCTGTCTGGAACTACACACTAAGCTTAATGCTTTCTAATAATCTCCATCCTGCTCCTCAGTCAGCAAGGAAAAAATCTTCTCTTCGATTTGTTCCCCATCAAACAGGCAGAAGAGATCAGGTTGGAGGTTTGTCTGTCTTAATATTCTTTCTCTGACAGTGATTAATGGCCTTCTCCTAAGGAAAGTGAAGGAAAGTGTAAGAAACTATATAAAAGTGTTGCTTTCCTGGGTAAAGCTTCTGCTGATCTACTGCTGACTTTTTAAGATTGAAGATACATTTTGTAAGAAAGAGTATGTACAATTGGAATCAGCGACCAGTCTCCTGTTAATTTGTCTATATTTTGATTCATTTATATTTTTTCAGTCTCTTAAGTTTTTATGGCAATGAATGCCATATTTTGCCTTGTGTGAAAAACATAACTCCTTGCTGTGTTTAAGCCTTCTCTTTTAGAGTCGCTGGGATAAGGTTCTCCATGTCCTTGTATAGTGAGGGAATAACCGCTCCCTTTTCAGCTTCCATATAACAAATTTCAAGAGCTCTTTCATGTCTAATATCTCATCTCTAATACCTCTTTTCTGAACTTTTCCTCTCTACTAGTGCCTTCTTTTTTAGAGGACAGACTAATTGCTCTATACCTCATCCTTTTTGACTGCCTCTGTACATATTCAAAGTAAACAATGTGGTTTTTATTAAAAGGGCAATGAGGCTTGTGTGCACTATTTAAGTTTCGAGTGCAAGAGGAATTTAGAAAGGGGCTTAGAGTTTGGAACAGCCCAGAGACTGAGTAAAGAAAGGAGCATTCACATCACCTGCCCAGTGAGGGATCTGTACATGGAAAAGCTTAACTCAGTTTTCTTTTGAGCAGTATAGAAGACATAGATCTCACTATCTGAAGGTTTATTAGTTGGGGTATTGGTATCAAAATAAATGGGTAAATGTAGGATAAATGGTAGATAAACTATCTGTAGTTCTGTAATGAGCTAGAAGGGTCCTCAGAGAAATAAGGGAAGCCTCATTTCACAAGTTGTTTTTAAAAAAACGCAGTAACCAGATCATAAAGGAAATCCTGCACGGGCAGGTTTGGACTAATAAATCTTTTCCATCGCTGAATGTGTCTATTCTGTTGTTGGTTATTTCATGCACATCAGAAAGACCAATTGGACATGGAGAAGGTTATTTTTCATTACAATATACTTAATTAGCAGGCATGCAGTGGGCAATTGTTTATCCATGTGGGACTATGAGTGAGCTTGAATGCTCTTTTGAATGCTTCCAACAGGTGACCTTCTAGACCAAAACCAAATTTTCTGGCTCCGGTTAACAAATGAAAAATTTAAATTGGTGGGCCTGAACAGAATGACCCAAAAAGCAAAGAATAACACTTTATTTGTGGTATTGTTTCAAGGTATAGTTCTAAATTTTAGTTGCTGGAATTGAGAAAGTCTGAACTGTAAATTTCCTCTGTAATACTATGTAATAAAGTTCTAAGTTTCAACCATGAGTGACTGATACATTTTCTATAACAAAGCCAGAAGGAAAAAGAGAATATAACCCAACAGTCCTTCCTTATGTATGTAACTTTTAGCTATTAATCGGGTGGATTGAATGGGAGAAAAGGGAGTGAGAGGTAAAGGAGGGAGAGGTTAAGTTCACCCACTGTGCCTGGTTATTGCAAAACTGACTTCACAAAACTTCCCCTAACACTAAATTTTTCAGTGCTTCAGGTTGTGCAGTGAGCATCTCCTAAATCATATTCCTCTCTCTGAGTTTCTGGAGATATGAAAGGAATGCCATCTGTGACTGCTAAATCTGAACCATCACGTACATTGCTTAATTCTTTGAGTGGAATGACTGCTGCACTTGAGGTAAAAATATATAAAACATCATTAATACCAAGGAAGCAAAGCATTTCTCCAGACTTCTTTTTTGTCTCTAAGCTTTGAATAACCATTTTGTCTCTGCATAAGTAAATCTAATTTTTACTTTCCTAGATCAGTAGGAAAAAAATATGGCTTTACATGTAAAGAGAAAAAGATACTGTGAGGAACTGCTTGGCTTTGTACAAGTGAAAACAGAAAGAAGGCACAAATGCTTTTTGCAACTGCAAAGTTTCCCTTGGAATTAATTGAGTGGCTTGGGTGTGTTGCTTACACTGCAAAAATGTGTGGCCTTAACTCTTAAACTCTGCACAGGAGTAATTATATTTAATAAAATGTAGACACTGATCATATGGAGATCGTACAGTATAATAATGGAGCTATCAAGAAAGTTTCCTTTTACATGAAATCTGAAAAAAGCTGGGGATTCAAATTTTTTCAAGCAGAGGTCTGAGGTGGTTTTTATTCCTTTGGTTTATATTGTTTTGGTTTTAAAAAGCAGGAGAGATGCTTTTTAAAAGGACTCCTAATCTTTCAAGCTGGTAAACTAAAATGACAGCAGCTATAAATTATGAATCACTTCATTTGTAAAATATTCATTGTTTTTATCCACTTTATATTCTATAACTACATAAACAGAGCACAACAGGGAAGGATTTACCTTCCTGCTTAGAATTTATTTAACTCTTACGAAAGTTATGTTGAAGATGTCCAGATGATTTTTATGGGAGAAGAATCGTGTTGCACTCAATACTTCCTAAAGATCCCAGCCAACTTTTTATGTAACATTTTCTGACTGGTACAAATTTGGAAAATATTCTCCAATTTGTTCATCATAAGCAGTAGATATAAAAATGCAAGTTTTTAAGGCAAAATTTATTGGGCACAATTTTATGGTTTTCGTCCACATCTGTCACATATCCTGAATAAAAAAAAGTCATTCTGAAATTACTGGAAAAGAGATTTTTTGATACAATGCTATGCACATTCTCATGTAAGTAAAGTGTGCTTTCAGCCCTTTGTAGTTTCTTGAAAAAAAATCTTTACTAAATTTCTTGGAGATTGTGGTAGTAGTATTTAAAAACATGATTAGAAATATTACTATAACATTTTTAATGTTCAGTGATTAGGAGCTTGGATGTAACATTACTGTTAAATGTTCTTAGAAAACTTAGCAATACATCTCTCCGAGTTGTTCCGTGCTGCAGTGTCAATATATGGCAGGACTAGATAATTTAGAATTGAATTTTTGTATTTAAAACCACTTGGGAAAAATGGAAAGGTTCACTCAGGAAAAAATGGAAATATTTGCCGAAGTGTTAATGACTCACAAAATGCAACTTAATACAGTTGTATGTTTGTTTAATCCAGATATGTTAGCACTTTATAAATGTTTGTTCTGCCACTTTGCGGGTGTGTTGACAATTTTTTCCTTTTCTTCCTTACCTGCTTTTCAAGTAAAATGACCACCCCAGTCTAAACCCTACAAAAAATCCCCCTTCCACACCACACCCCACTGCCTGGATCCCAGACTCTCTACAATTTAACAAGTTTGTGAAACATTTACTTGCTCTTCTTAACACAAGAATTCTTGCCTTAATTCTCTGACACTCACATGTTCAAGAGCACTACCGCTGAATTTGTGTGCAGGATTTTCCTGCAGGAATCTTCTGGGTGTCTGTCACTGAGAATCCTAAGGGATCTCGCTGGTATTTCCTTAACCTTTTCACTGTAACGGGTTCCCTTCTTTGGAAGCTTTCAAAAGATTAAAAACTAAATAATGAGTATCATCCTCAGCGTGTTTCTCTGGCCATGCCTTGGGTGATCTTTCAACCTTGGAGTTGCAGGAGGATTGCATTGGCAGTGGGAATTCAGGGAACTTTTTCCATCGGTTTCTCTGACACTGGCAGAGTGTATAGAGCCGTTTGACAATCCCCTGTTAGTTCCAGAGTGGGACTTACAAAGGCTAACAGGGGTTTGCATTACCACTGACAGCTGGTACTAGGCTTTAAATAGGGAGCAATTGCAGCAAGAGCTGTGAGTTTTGTTAACACACAACTCTGAAAATGCTCTCAGAGTAAGGACCATCTTCAAAGATGAGTACGAGACGACGAGAATCTTCTCCGAGTCTGCTGCTCCTCAGTGTGAAGCACAAGATGTTGTCAAAACATGCTGTTGGCAGACATCTAAATAACCAGCAATTGAGAGCAGACTTTATTGAAGCACTCAGACTGCGGGAGAAGTATCAGCATTTGCCGTTTCTTGGATGACAAACTGAGTAACATTCAGTTCGTTTGTAGTGTCTCATCCTCCTTGTGTTTGAAGTTGCAGTTTTATTCTTTACAGCACGCCAAGAAAATAATAACTTGGACTTCCCACAGCCTGTTCAGGGAGAGAAAATGCAAAGTTCATTGCCTGGAGTTTGTAACTTCAGCTTTAAGTACCTGTATCAGATACCCTGGCAATTAGTGGAGGTGGTGTTCTGAGGCAGAGATAGACCTAAACAATGACAAATCCTTCACAGGTCAAGGAGGTGAACTGTTTCACCATCATGGCTCTGTGGGTTCAGTGGTTGTCTACTGTAAGGTTAAAATTTGATGTGATAATTTAGAACAGCTGCTCTTTGACAGGAAGATTCACTTTCAGCAAGGGAAGAAAAAGCCATATGGTAAAAGTTGATGCTGTGCCAGGCCTGAATAGCTGCAGAAGTGATACAGGACAGTTCTCTTCAACAATATGCTCAAAGTAATTTTACTTGCCATTGGTGTTTCCAATCTGTGTGCTTTTTTGAATCATAACTTAACTGACCTACAAGTACTTTTTTCTAGTTATTTTTATATCATACGTTTTATTAACAATGATGATTAATTGACAGAAAAGGATGATGAGCTTTAAAAATACACATTCATAGCCCTATCCAGACCACACTTCGTGCTCTAAAAACATATTAAAGTTTTATAGAATGATTGCTTCAAGATTTTCAAGCTAATTAATATTTACTGTTAGAGGGTGTGTCCCACACTTATAATTCAGATGCTTTTAGCAAAGTAATTCACTTAAGTGATGCTGCCTTTATTCACATACTTAAATTTTAGTAAATTGAGCATGTGAAATAGCCTGAAACCTCATGAAATTAGTAATTCCCAGTGCTCATCCTAAACAGTATTGATCAGTAGGAGTAAGGTGGTCATCAGGAGTTCAAAATCTTACGGAGAATTCATCTGTCCTCCAATTTGGAGGAGGGGATAATTTGTCACAATAATTAGTTCTTGGTAAAAAAAAACAAAACAATCATAGACTCTTTTTGATGTGGCAGAGATTTTTAAGGTAAGGAGAATAACAGAAGAAATTGCTTAGTGTCCATCTCTTACCTTTAAAAAATGCCACTAAACAAGTGACCAAAAACCTTCCACTAATAGTGCACTTACCTGTAGAAATATGGCTTTTTTTGGTGTGTCCACTTCCCCTGTCTCCCCCCATAAAGAGGATGGGACAAAAACCTTTTGTTTAAAGAAGAAAAAAATTCTTTCCTTCTCCTAGGAAAACAAAAAGAAAAAGAAAATCTCTGAGGTGATTATAGTAAAGCAGTAAAATATGTTGAAACAGTCATCTGCTACCCAGCTGAGCTAAGAAGACCTAAAGTGTGGCAAACATATTAAAGTCAAATATTAAACATGTTCTTTGATGTTTTGCAACCCTATACAGAGGTCACTTATTCAGAATTTGACCTAACCTGACCAGCCCCTTTATCTCTCTAAGAGGTAATTCTGAGATTTAGGTATGCACATATAGGATTTTTTATTTATAAATGTCTTCTGAAGCATTTTTTTAAATGCCACATTAATGTTACTATGCTGTAGAATCCAGTAAGTAAAAATTTCTCCTGTTTTCCTAATGAATGGCATGATGTAGTTATTATTATTATTATAAAAAGAAATACAAGCGAATTATTCAATAATATGTAATTCAGATTTAACAGGAGCACTTCCAGCTGCTGTAATGTGCCTCTTTAGATGCCAGAACAACTTGAACTCTCTGAAGGTCTGACAGGATTTTTTTTCCTGATTTTGGTAATTCGATCCTAATGCTGAGATGACAGCTATGGGCAGTTTATTTTAAGAAGCTTCTCTTCAAATCTGTTCTAGGAATTTTCAGGTTTCGCTCCCAAAAGAATAAAATGGAAAACTGAAACAGGGTTGAGGGACTGTGACTTGAAGTGGAGTCAAGGTGTATTAACCACAAGCATGAGATCACTGTTGCAGCTGTAAAACTGGAGTTATCCTGGGGAGGAGGAGGCTGGGTAGGAACCAGGACTGAGATGAGCTGAAGAAGTAGCTGGTTAGAAATCTCAGGTAACCACAGCTAATGAACCTTCTGCTTCATTAATTAATAGATTATTCCTTCAGCTGCTAGTTTTATACAGTGTATAATGTCTCTGACTTTTTTGACTTTGAGTGTCCAGAGCTTTCAGCTCGAGCTCATACAAATATTTGTAAATACAGAGGATGGAATTAGGACATGAATTTTTTACGTGTGCGTGGCATTTAATAAGCAATGACAGTCTTGTTTCTCACACAGTGCGAGGGGATGAACTGGCAGTGAAATTAACAGTGAAAGGGGAATCAGCTTCTGTGTCTCTTCTCTGCCCACACCAACCACAGCAGGTGGTGGAAGAAAGCTCAAAGCATTTTTTTAAGAGAGTCAGAAAGAGAATGAGAGGAAAGAGAATAGAGAGAAAAAATCACCATAGTAAATAAAATATTGTTTCACTGAAACCTAAATGCTGCAATTAGTATTCTCAAAAAAAACCCTCAAAACTAAGTAAGAGGCACTCCTGAGAAAAGAAAGAATACTGATTTTAGTTCAGACAGGAGTGTGAGTCAATGATGTCTTTAAAGGAAGATGTAAATCTCTATGCAAGTTTGCTCTATGCCTAACTGCTAAAGATACTCATGTTTCAGGGGAAAAAATGTGGCTGCTTCAAGTCCGTGTTTGGGTATAAGGTAGATCTCACATGGAATTGGTCTGCAAATAATAATATTAGAACAATAATAATGAGTGTGTTACACTGAGAGATTTAAAGCTGATGTGAGGTACAGTAAACAGGGACACATCTCCTGTGTGTCAGTGAGCCCTGTCTAAATGAAGCTGGACTAGAAAAGGTTTGTTGTTTTTTGGAGAGCCTTCCTTTCACAATTCTCAGAATTCTCTCTCAGAATTTTGTCTGGACAGCATTTTAAGAATGTTTCCTTGATGTTTCTTTGTGTCACTGAATTTCCAAGGGCTCTGACTATGTACCTAGCAGTTCCTCAGAAATTACGGAAATTACTTGGAGGGTTGGACTGGGAGATCTCCAGAGGTCCCTTACAACCCTGTCAATTCTGTGATTCTGTGAACTTGAAAGCCAAAAGACTGCACCTTGTTCTGAACTCAGTGGATTGAGGTTTTTTTGTTTTGTTTGAAGAGCCTTCTGTCCAGTGGATTCAGCCCTGCTCTGCAGAGTCCTTAGTAGAGGGACATGAAATAAAGCGCTTGTCAGTGGCCGTGTCCACATCCATGGTTTCCCTTTGCAGGGATGACTCAGAGGTGCAGTTTATCATCCTCATCCTTTGGGAACAGCTGCTTCATGCCATATTCATGGGCAAGCAGCTGCTGTGGCCAGGGAGGAGGTGTGTGTGCAGCACAGGGGAACTCAAGAGTCCTCCTGCTCTCTGCTTTCTTTAGCCGCTTACAACAGGGGAGAGGAGGGTATCAGGTAATGGATCCTTCAGAGGTTTGGAGGAAGAGGGTGGCAGAGGTTTTTGGGGTTGGTAAAAGTTAATCCTTTTTTGCCCTCACACTGCAGCCGTGCTACTGATCCATTCTAATCCACAGCAGATCTGAAATGTGATGATAATAATACAGCTCGCAGGAGTTTTCACTCAATCGGATTTCGAGTTCTACCTCTGATCCACATCTGCAGTGTGATAACAACCTAACCTTTTAATTTTTAATCTCTTCCCTGAACAAGTAGGCCCTGCTTCCCCCCAGAAGTTAAATACTAGTCTTTAATTGAAAAATACACAAAGCACTGCCAAATCCTGTGGTAAAAGCAGGTGTTCGGGCACAAGCCAGTTTAGTAAAGAGCTTATTTAAACATGGATTAAAGGCTTCTTTGGAATTGAATGCGTTGGTTTTTTCTGTGCAATACTTTCCAGAGCTAGTGTGTTTAAATGACTGCCTTAAAACCTAGTATGCCATCATCCCAAATTCTGTTATAATTAGGGATTATCTTACAGCTTTTCAGTTATCCATCTGCTGGGAAGCTTCTTTGTCTGTCTTGCAGTCAGGACAGCCAAGCTGTCACCTCCTGCTTGCCCCTTGGCATCAGATCCCCAGATGTGCATCCACAGATTGCACGCCCACGAGGTTGAAGCAGTCATTCAACCTACAGGTGTTTTCTTGATTTTATATGGTCTGGAGAAAAAAAAAAGCTCAGGGGAGACCTTCTCTCTGCTATACAAGTGCCTGAAAGGAGGCTGTGGCAAGGTGTGGAGCGGCCTCTTCTCCCAAGGAACTGCAACAGGACAAGAGGACACAGCCTCAAGCTGTGCCAGGGAAGGTTCAGGTTGGCCATCAGGAAGACTTTTTTCCCTGGAAGGGTGTGAGCAGACATTGGACTGGGCTGCCCAAGGTGGGTGGTGGAGTCTTGGCAGTGTTCCAGAAACAACTGGATGTGTCAGTGCCACGGTTTGGGTTGACATGATGGTGTTTGGTCAAAGGTTGGACTGGATGATGTTGGAGGTCTTCTCCAACCTTAGTGATTCCATGATTCTGTGCTCCTCTGAGTTATTTTTCTCAGGCACATTGGATTCTATGTTGTGCTCCTGCCTTCTGCATTAATCCTTTTGCTAGATTGGAGGTTTGAAGGCAGGGAAGGTGTTTTATCCTGGATCAGTTTGGTCAAATCTATCAGATTCCCAAACACATGTGAACACAAGGTTATGCATTTCATAACCTTGCTGTGGGGTTCAGCTGATTTTGTGGGATCATGTGGGAGACTCTGAAAAAAGTTGCTGGGAGTTAGGACTTTAGAAATTTTCTTGACATCTTAGAGGTGAAGTATTTTGATACAGTTAAGACTTTTGGTCTTTCCTTGCAGATTGCAAATCTGCTTTGGGGCATTTCACCTTGTTTTGTGGTGTTTTATGATGTGTTTGTTGACTTTCTATAGACTGTTTCCATTACTTGAAAAATCTGTGTCCAAAGTTTGATTTAAAAACAAATCAAGAAATATTCTCTCTGCAAACAATTTAGAAACACTTACTGGTTTTGGATAACAGTCATGTCCTGCAGTAATTTGAGAAGCTTTCTAGCTGAGGGAAAAAAGAAAATGTATCATTTTTTCCTTCCTTTAGTAATTATGAAGATTTTTGGAGTGAGATGTACTTGACTGTTATGTACTGGAGACACTTGGATATGAGCAGAATCATTCACACCAGTCCTATTAGGAGTTCCCTTTATGTCAAATTGAACACTTGAAGAGATGTGACAACTGCGATTTTGTATCAAGATTGAAAAAAAAAGATATTTATGAAGACAGCTATTGATAGAGGTATTAAACATTCCCATTGGAGAGTCATCAAAAGCGTGCTTGTGAGGCCTTTGTAACTTGCAGTGAAATGTTTCCTAACAAATAAAGGCTTTTTCATTCTGGGGGAATTCAGCTGAAGAGGAATGAGTAAAAATGACCAGTGGCTCTGGGAGTCCTTCTCCCTGAGGAGCAGGAGCACCTTCTGCACCAGCAGCCATCCATAATGTCAGGGCATTCATTTCTCCCTTTGTGGTTGTTAACATAACTTTCCCCTTCACCTTCTCACGCTGTGATGGACCTGAAGACCTCTGCACAGGCTGCTTTTCCTGCATGTGTGCTGTGTTCCTGTTTTGGTAAGAGGGAGCGGGTGGGTAGGCAAAGGCAGATTTCCCAGCTCAGAGCTGGCGAGCTCTTGGGCTCAGGATTGATGCTCCTGGCTGGCTCGCAGTGGGAACCACTGGAACCGGTGACAGAGACGGATGATGGCGCGCTGGAGCCTGTCGGCTGGAAATGGCAGGGGCCCGAATGAGGAGGAATGCTTTCCTCATCAGCAAAGCTTGATTTTTGCCTCCTGTGAAGGTGGGACATTGGGGAATGGCTGCCTGGTGGAGGATGTGTTTTCTTTTGTCTTTACATTTTAGATGCGAAGTCTCTAACCGCATGCCAGGGTTGTTGCTTGTGCTGTCACTGAAATCAGTTGTGAAGTTCCCATTGATTTAATGGGAAGAAGTCAAGAATTTCAAACAATTAGCTCTTGGGCAGATGAGAACGTGGCTTTTTGATAAAATGCTGTTCCTCTTAAACAACATATCGTTCTACATTTAGGAAAGCAGTGCAATAAATTAGGGAATAAATTTGTTCTTGTACATGTGAAGTACAAAACCACAATACAAATCAGATCATGAAATATACGAAATTATGAATTAATGAATTGTTTAGCTAATTTACCAAGAGACGTTCTTTAACTTTGTCAGTCACTCAAAATCACTTCTTTTTATTGTGATTTAAGGTACAAGACAGTTGGTGTGCTAATAATATTAATCAAGAGGCATTCTTTTAGGTTCCAGCCTCTGTAACTAACATCAACATGAACTTTGAAACATTTCAATGAAGTATATATAACATTTGTGTGGCATTAATTCTAGTGAATGTTATCCAATTAGAAAACAAAACCATTTGGCTGTGTGACTTTACTAATAGATGGAGTCCAACTTTCAAATGATCAATTTAATAAACAAATACCTAGTTAAAGAGATTCTTTGGCACATATTTAATCTAAAAATAGTATCTCACAAAACAATAAAAAGGCAGCAGCTGAGCTTCAGCAGCACAAGTATTTGCCATAATTTTGTGTGTTTAAATGTAATTTCGTCCAGCTGAAACTTAGGTTAGACTGTAGAAAGCTATGTACACCCTGGTGTTTTTACAGCTCTCATTATTCAGGATCCAGCTCTGCCATTGGGAAACTTAATGCAATGTTTGTGCATCAAGGCTTTATAAAAAAATAAATGTTTTTTATCAGTTACAAAAAATATCACCAGTGGCCCACACATGTTTTGTTACAGAAGAATTATGATAACCTGAAGGCTCTGTTTTTATTGCTTTTGGGTTTGTATTTTACAGAGTCCTCGTGGTCCCAGTTTCATTACAGCTTTATGCATGAAAAAGGCTCCAATTAGCAATATATGGAAATGGTTTGCAAATGGTTTGCTCGTTCCCTGTAATTTAGGAGTTTGCATAAATTACTGCATTCACAGGACTGAACTTCCAGCATGCCTGAGGGCTTTGGGTCTGGGCTTCTGGTTCAAATCAGTCGATGCAATACCTTAAGAGTAAACCTGTCCTTTTCTGCCTTTTTTTTGGTCTTGATTTATATTTTCTTTCTGTCATGCTTATATCTCTGTACAGATATAAATATAGGTATAGATATATATATAATACATAGATATATCCCACAAAGAGAAGAACTGAAAGTCTGTTCTCTCTGCGTGCCTTGAGAGAGCAATTTGCAAAATACAGAACAGGGAGATTTATTTGAAAACATATGGAAACCACGGGGGTGAAGCCTGAAGAGGCCACTTGTCCCAGCATGGGATGCTCCACCTTAACCTGAACAGAAGCTGCTGGACCAGGTTGGGTGACCTCATGCTGGGGCTGCAGGAACTCATTGACTCAGGGAAATTTTGCCTCTCAGGCCACTTCTGCCATGAAGTATATTGCCCTGTCCATAAAGCAAAAAACTTGCCAAAACACAGAGGAATTTTACTTAATGTGAGTTATGTTAAAAAGCAATGAATGACAGTTACATATTTCATCTAAAAAACCATCGTATTAAAGAAAAAAAAATTGGCATGTACGTGAATTTAATTGAATTGATGAATTGATTTGTTGGCATAAATAATAATTGGTACTTTTAAATATAGGAGGTCTGTTTTAAAACTATTTTAAAGAACAAGCTACCAAGGCATGTGCAGGGAAAAGAAAACTTGGTGCAGAAATTAGAATTAGAATTATTTAAAACCCCTAGAAGCTCTTGTGTCTGTAGCCAAAAAAATGTTTATTTGCTGGGCTCAAGCTGAACTGTGATTGGAATACTTAAATTTTAGCTTTTTTAGGCTGGTTTGCGATGAGTAAAGATCGTAATTCATTTAGAGCACTGTTGAGAAGTAATTATTCAAATAATGCAGTAAATTATTAAGATCTGAATGGGTGTTTTTTCTTAATGCTTTATAGTTTGTATCTTCTCCGCTTTGTTCATAAGTGCTATGTGTTTTTTATGAGAGCTGAAATGTTCTCTTTTTAAGTGTCAGTCTCTTGCTCACTCTCTTCAATTCTGAATTATGAGTGATTTTAATCAGATGCCAGTTCCTGGCAGATTTGTTCAGCTGAGGTGCTCAGTGTTGTCCTCTGCAGTTGTGTTTATAGCTGTCTCCCTCCACTCCCCATCTGTTTTTTCTTTTTTGCATGTCCAGTGGTTGCATAGCTCACCCATATTCATATTTTTTTCTTCATCCTTGATAAGAAAAGATTGTATCACCTGGATTCAAGTGAGCTCAGGCCCTGTCTGAGTGCAGCTCCTCCTCTTCACTCAGGACAACCATTGCTTTTAGAATTTCTGATAAATATCCCTCAGGGGCTTTTTTAGGGGAAGGTGGCTCTCTAAGAGTAGAAATGATTATCAGCTCCTGACCTTCTTCACCATGCCCTATTCTTGCTTCAAGTGTGTTAGAAGGATCACTGCTACAGAATCAGCCAGTCTGCTGTGTTTCAGACCTGATAGTTGCAAACTGGAGAAGTCATTTCCCAGTTTTGGGAGCTCTTTTTTGATGTGCTGCCCTCCTGCACTGTCTGAGTGGAGCTCAGGCACGCTGAGCTCCCAGGCACGCTGGAGTGCTGTGCTGGGGACAGGGCTGGGGACTGTGGTGACATCAGTGTGACCACAGGACAGGGCAGGCAGCACGAGCACTGCACAGGTGCTGCGAAAGCAAAGCCATCTGTGAGCTCAAAGGATTTGGGTTACCTGGCTACTCAAGGAGGAGTGGGCACAGTGCACCCCGAAAGGGTCATGAAGGGTTAAATTCCTGTAAGAGCCCAAGTTATTTCTATGCCTTTTCCCTTATTTCTCTGTTTTGTAAAATTTGCCTGCCATATCAGGTCCTCACAATCTGGTGGTTGTAGAAAATGTATTTTTAGTGAAGATGGACCAAGCCACAGCTTTGTGTTATGGAATACTTTAGCTTTGTTAAATGAGAGATCTTGTGCTTCCCCTGCGTCTCACTGGATAGTGTCTCATTCATATTTCATTGTGCTGATGATTATGTTTGCAAAGAAGCCTCTTTGTTTAATGATCAGTCAGGGAATTTAATTCATTAATCTGAAAGCACTCTGCAGCACAATAAAATATCATCTACAGATTACAAACAGAGTACTAAAACAGGAGAAGATGCAGTTGCTTGGTCACATAAATCTGTCACCCAGTGAGCAGCAGAACCCAGATTTCTTGAGTCTCATCTCTCTGCTTGCTTCATGAACCATGGCCACCTCATCACTGTTTGGGAATGATAAATGCCTCCCATTTATAGGCACATATGCATGTTCTGGTCATGCAGTAAACAAAGGAGCCTTTCAGTATTAATGAAAGTATTCACAAGAGGCCAAGCCTGTGGTCCTCATGCAGACAAAACTCTTGTGGGCTCGAGTCAGAGTTCTGCTTTGAATGATTGCTAGACCAAGCTCATAATGTGTGTTTAAAGCTTCTCAGGGGAGGAAAAGAGCTAACATGAAACAAATCAGAAGTGAGGGTTTGGTTTGGTTTTTTTCTTTTAGAATGAAAAAAAATAAATGTAGTATCACTATGGATGAGATCATATGAGAAAGCTGCTTGCAAGAGAAGTGAGGTGACTTTTGCTGTTCCTAAAATGGCTTTCCTTTAGGTCACGTAATAAGTTTTAACTTTCATAACTCACCTGCCCAGTGACTTACAGAAGAGGTATTGCTTTTATTTGCTCAAAAATTGATGTAGGAATGCAATGGGTGCTATTCCTTATGATTATCCTTAAGATAAAATTTTAGTGAAGGCTCTCACATTTTATATTTCTGCAGACACGTTAATTGGGCTTTGGTTTTGAAATTTAAGTTTCAAACCAAATTTCTCAAAGATCTTTTCCAACCTAAATGATTCTGTGTTGCTATGATTAATTCAGGTGCTGTGCTCTCCAGGCCTCCACACTTTAAACAGAGATGAAAAAAAGGACTCTGGACAGTTTTAAAAAACAACCCCACAGAACTCCCAGGCTTTACCAGGAAACCGTTCTGGAGGTGAAGGTGCCTCGGAGTGCTTTGATAACACAGAATTTAAGAATAATTATGTTCATCTCACCTCCTCCATCACTCAAGTGGACATTGCATTCTGAGGTGAAATCATCTCTTCCTCTCTTCCTTATGGCAGGTTCATAGCTGCTTGGAAGAAACCACGGTGTTCACATGTCTTGTGTTTTCCTGTGGCAAATAATCTGTCTTTCATTTCTATAATCCTTGTCTTTGACCATTCTGTGTTTATCTTTGGACATTTTGTACAAAGAAAAATGAGCTATTCGAGAGCAAATGGACTAAAATAAAGTAAATTTGAAAATAAAAAAATAGGCCATGTACCATAAAGTACTTTCAATGATGATATAGGGAAAGTTTATACCTTATTTCTAGATTTTGGTTTGGTTTGTTGGTTGATTTGTTGGGGTTTTTTGGTAATTTAAACACATTCCAAAAAATCAGTATTTTTGAAATACCAGGAGGTAAGCTTCCAATACCCTGATTTTTTAAGATGACATTTTTGGATTTGTATGCTCCGGCATGGGTGGCTCATTGACTTTCTCAGTCACCAAAATATTTATGCACATGCACACGTCCTGTCAGTTTTGAGAAAGGATTTCAGTCTTGATGGAACAGTATTTTTGAGCAGAAAATTGTTTGGTTAGGGATTTTCCCATCAGCTCTAATCTTGCATGACTGAGTAGCTTTGAAGTCATTCTGGTTTTGGAAAAGAAATGCATGTCCTGCTTCAAATGTTGAATGCTCCTACTGAAACCATCTCTGTCCAAAGAGGAATGGAAGCCAAATTCAACCAGGGATGACTTCCCTATTCCTAAAGGTATCATAGTTTTAAATTGGCATCACTGGTACCATTAGTAAAGGTGTCACTGATTTTTAAATTTTAAATTAAATACTAGTGCCAACAAAGATTGAGGTAAGAGTTTTATCTCCTGGGAAAGAGAAAATTCCCACTTTTCCATTTCTATTTCTATCCTAGGAGTACCGGGATTAAGGATACACTCCTTCAACTTCCTACTTTACCAACTGATGTAAATTATCCACAATATGTTAGGGTGTGAGATAGTGGTTTTATCCTCACAGTTCCAGAGGACATCTGTAGTTATTGCCTTACTTAAAATTGTTTAATTATTGTCTAATTGCACTTTAAGTAATGGGACTGCTGTCCTTGAGACAGTGTGGATGCTGAAAATGCCATCAAAGGTTATTAATTACAAAGGCACCTTCTCTGGCTCAGGAAATCCCTTTACCACAAATACCTGGAGTGTAGGGAAATATTCTGAGGAAGCATCAAAAACCATTTGTCTTCTTGCTGTACTCTTTTCAGGCAGAGGTTACAAAAATAGTCTCAAGTAACAACAGAATCTCTGTAGATGTCTGGTCTTATTTTATCAAATACTTTTTGTAGTAGTTCTTACACTTGCAAAGGTATTGGCTATGAAATATTATCCTTAAAGAAGAAAAATACCTCTGCTTCAAAGTGGCATTGAGAGTAAGTAGATGTAAATGCAAAATGGGTGTTGAGTAGAGAAAGAAAAGCAGCACCAGAGGTGTCAAGTCCCAGTTTGTCTCTAAAATTAACTGTTATTTTACATGTTCAGTGCCATGTTTCTCATGCTATCCACTGGTGGTGCTCAGTATATGAATATTAAAAGAGTTATATTGAACCAACTCAGGTTTATGACTCTTCATTTACACCAGGTGTGAATTCATACTTCAAACATAATAGAACTGAACTTCAAAAACTAGAAAGCAGCAACAGCCCCAGGAGGTCTCCCCCTATCCCCATCTTTTTCGATGACAGAAGGTTGTGGATCTCACATGAGACTTAATTTTGGTGGAACTGAAACATACTCCTGTTGTATAGATGTCTTTGATAAATAACTCTCATGTTAATAAAGCACCAGGAGGCAGGAAGGAGGATATCAAGCGAGTCTTTATCAAACCTGTCAATATCTCAAAGTAAGATTATTTCCTTTTCCCTGGAGCTATAGCAGAGAAGTCTGAGTACAGTGAGAGAAACATCTATGAGGAGCCTGGATATTGCTTTCACAGATCCAGATATGGTAATATTGTATGTTATTTTTCATTGCTTTTATTGTGTAAAATGAGTTTTACTCCTTCATTTGAAAAAACCAACCAAACAAAAACAAAAAAAAAAGGTTAAAAAAAAAAAAGAATTGGATTTTCCAGATGATTAAACCATTTAACTAGCTGGAGTATCAGACTCAGACTTACAGAGCTCAGTACTGGTATAACATCTTTTTTCTTTTTGTGCCTTTTCTGAAACGGCATAATTAATCAAGGCACTATTTTCTAATAATTTCTGTGCAAAGTAATTTGCTTTGTTCTTGTCTCTCAAGTGACAGATTGCTGAAGTTGAACCTCTGCTCAGGTGCCTCTTCCACAGACAGTTTCATATTTCAGTGAACATTTCCCTGGCCTGGTTGACTTGATTTATAATAGGTGAGGTTAGTGGGAAATTAAAAATTAATTAATTTCAATGAGTTTGCAATCAAGTAGAGTGGCCTGAGCCGTGGAGGTGCTAATAGGTCTCTCCTGGGTGTTCCTCTCCAAGCAGCTGATCTTTTAGGGTGTGGAACATCCCCGTGTAGGCAAAGGGTCAGAGGTTTGGGGCTGGGTCTCCTCCTGGTGCTGCAGGTTAAGGAAGGAGGTGTAACAGCTTTTTAAACACATTAGTGGCACAGGGACATCTCAGTGAGTCATTGGAGTTAATTTTTGGTACCTGATTTTGGTCTCTGGGATGCTGTGGGGTGCTCACTTCTATCTAGTGCAAGCTACAACCTCTTTCATGGGAAAAAGTTTAAAAGCAGCGCATTCACCAGTTCAAAGGACCGCTAGATGCTCAGGGATCTGAAGTATTTGCAGAGGAATACATCATAAATTTAAATCCATCCTATAAAAAAATAAAAAATCCCCTTTGTATCAATTTTATATGGTAGGGAGATCATTTTCTGTTAACTGTCCTTTTCAAATGGGAACATGAGAGACAGGATGCACTGGTGGTTCTCTCTGTGTTTCCTGTGAGAGAAGAAGAAATTGCTAGAAACAATAACCTGAGTGCATTACTTGCCTCAGTTTTGTGATATATTTCAATGCAAGATGAGAAATTTGACCCTGAAACAGTAAGATACAAAGTGTTTCCAACTTCCCCTAAAACATTGTGTTAAAAAGGCAAAAAGGTGTTATGCCAGCCTGACATCCCTTTCTTCCCTGTTGCTCTTCATCATCCTTTCACTTCTCTGGTGGCTTGGATTCTGATATTCTGATGATATAAAACTCACCCCACTCTCTTCAAGAAAAAAAAGCATCCAGAAGAAATGGCTGTATTTTTCAGATACAAAAACTTCAGTGAAGCTGAGTTAAGCCATGTGATTATGTGGAATATTTTTTAAATTCTTAATTTTAAAAGGAGAAAAACAAAACTTTTTTTTTTTTTTTTAATGGTTTAATTGAGGTGCTTAGTGAAGTTTTGAAGTTTGTTCCTGTCTGAGGACAAAACAAAAGGTTGAATTGATGTAAGGCTGATTTTAACCCTTTCCCAGCATTAATGATGCAATGATTCCAGCAGCACAGAGTTCTACAGTGTATTTCTGATCCAAATTGAAGTGGAAAGAGTCTCTCTCACTCACAGTGATGCTGAGCTTTCATTATCGGAGCTGTGGCTGGTGGGAATCCAACCCTAGCTCCACCTGATCAGCTTTGAAGGTCACTGAGCCTTTGAAGGCTCAGAACAAATGGATGCATTATTAAATATCTCTCCTGTCCTCACACTACACTGCATTTGTTTATTTATTTAAGAATCTGGAACAGAGTGAGAAAAGCAGAGGAATATTCTCATGTATCATCCCTTCAGAATTCTCTTAGTTGCCAAAATATGATTTTTGTGTGCATGTGTGTGTGACTGCACATATGTAAATATATGTATACACAGATAAAAATTTCTCTAAAACAGTTGAGGGATTGCCTTGCTGTTAAAGGAAGGTAGGTCAGTTGGAGCAAAGCTGTGAGCAAAAATCTTTTACCTTTTCCAGAGCTGTTGCATGAAAACCATAAATAGCAGTTTTTAAAATATCAGTGTGAAGTATTTTCTAACAGGTTGTACCCTAAACGCTGATTCAACTGTGATAAAACATGGCAAATGTAAATCTGTGCATTTGAAATTTTATTGGAACTGAATACTCAATATGTAAATTTCACAGAGTATCTTAGAAGTGGTCCAAGAACTATGGCTTGAAAACAAAATCCATAAAATATGTAATTTTTTTTTTATTTTGGACGCTTCTTTCCAAAGGTTGATGGCTGACACTTGGATTGTGACACCATTTGATTTTGACTAGATGTTTGTCATACATTCCTGGAAACAGAAATTTATTATATTTTAAATAAAATGTGCTAAGGAGTGAGAAAAATTTAAATAACTACCAGGATTTTTGCAATGATTTCTCTCTACATGGTCACTAGTGAAATATTCAGTCCATATTAATTACAATACCGTGGTTGTTAACTGCAGGGCAGGGACAACTTTACCTCTTATGCCACTTCAAGAATGCTCTGAACATAAATGAGTACATTTAAGATGAGCCTGACAATGATAGTTTGGATAAACCTCTCAAATTCATCTGTTTTAAGGAAATGTGGGAGTCTTTAGGGTGTTTTTTCATCTCCAGTGCTGTTCCCAGGTGTCATTCGGTTATTCCCAGCGATAATGAAAGATTTATGCGTGTACAAGTGTGGAGGTGAAACTGTGGTTAAAGCAGTGCTGCAAGTGATACTCCTGATCCCAGCAGGAGCTGCTGCCATGCTTGCATTTTTTGGAAGGTTTTGCAGAGTTTCCCCTTTTGAAAAACCATAAATTATTGCAGTGAGACTTTTCTTGTGGAAGCTAATGTCACCTCTTCTGGCCTGGAGATTCCTGAGCTGCATAATAGAAGTTAATCCGGTACATTTTTTTGCTCAGAGGATCTGAAAGGCTTTTATTATATGGAAGAAAAAAGAGGATTTGCAGGCTTATGAAATAAGAACAATTACCAGCAATTAACAGTTTGAGTACTTCTTATTCCTTTCTCCCACAACTTTTTTAACAAAGAGAGGAATGAAAAAACCCTACCCAACCAAAGAAAGGGAGGGGAAAAAGAACCCCCAAAACTTTTCAGGAGTCAAAGTAAGCCTTAGTTGCTCCGATTGTGCTGTAACAGCAGTTAATCTCTTGAGAGCTGTAACATGGATTGAATTCACCAAAAAGAGAATGTGTGTCAGAAATGACTCCGTGTATAATGGGCAGAGATCAGGTCCTGGTTTCATGGTGTATTAAAAACGAAAGGCCAGTTTCAGGTCCCACATATAAAGAAAAGGGGAGATTACTGAGTCAAGCAGGGAAGTTATAAATAAGCACTTGCCTTGGTTAGCTCAGCACAGGCTGCACTTCCAAATATTTGGGGCTTCAAAAGCCTTTGCTGATAGCAGCGAGATTCTCAGAAGAAAAAACCCCAAAACACAAAGTGCAACTCATAAAATTTTGGTCTGTCTTTGCAGGGGATGAGGCTATAATGGGTAGCTTTAAGAAATAGTTGAATTTCAGCTGTTTTTTTCAGTGGCACTGAAAACCAGTGGCTATCATGCTACACTGCATCTCAGCTGTTTCAAAGGCAAGACAATCCTCAAAGAGTGTCTGCACGTAGTGCATGTATCTTCTTTGGTTTTAACAGCTGGGGGAATTGAATTTATGATCGTCTGAACTGCATGAGGAGTTTCATCCACAGATTACACGGACCAAAAAAAAAAACCAAAACAACCCACAAACAAAAAACCAAAACCAAACCAAACCAAAAACAAAAAAGAAAAAAGAAAATAGAAAAAAGTAAAGGAAAAAAAGAGAGGAAATTTGTTGATTGTATGCAAGGATGGTTCAGATGCATTCAGGATACCTTTGAGATATGGAAGTATTTTGTATATGTGACCGTAAATAAGATTTTTATTTTTCTTAACCTGCCACTGGCCTGTATACAAAGCTATACACACAGCACTTTTCTTGCTACAAAACAGAAATAAGACCAAGAGATAGGTCAGTCAATATTTGTTCTTCTGCCAGTCTTTTTGGGGAAATTTTGCGTCCAACCCTAATTTACTGTTGGCTGTTTCTCCTTTGGAGACGTGAGGGACACAGCAGAGGACACAGTTTGTAAAAAGTAGACAAGTTAACAAATGCTTCTTTTGGGAGATATCCTAAGAGGAATGTTGTGAACAGGCCTTTTCCCAGCATTACAGGAGCTGGTCCCTGAACGTCTGGTCAGCCGCCCTACTGCTGTGATCTTCCCCCTATTGCATTATGATTTATTTTACACTAATTTTATCTCGTGGGGATTAAAGAGGGCATAGATGAAGGAAATTGGTGTTTAGTGTTGAAAAGAGAATGAAAGATGCCTTCTCCAGAGCATCCTGGTTACTCGTAGAGTTCCTCGGGTTGCTGGAGCTTCCCCAGCATCTGTGCAAGTCTGTCCTGCTGTCCAGAGGTTATTTACTCCTCATTTCCCCAGAAGATGAACTGCAAGCTGAAATGGGAGAGAGGATGAGGTGGATATTAAATCTTTAAACTCTTTCATATCCTTCAGTTTACCTGATTGCTCTCCTGCTGCCTGAGAGCTTAAGTTTGGGAGACTGGTGTGGAGGCAAAGACTGTCAGAGGAAATTGTGGAAGAGAGACAAGGAGTGGAATGATAATTGTGGGTTCCCTGTTAACTGCAGCTATTAACAGCTCAAGGTCAGCACTAATGAATCTGTTTCCCCAAGGGTGGAATGAAAAGTACCCAAACTACTAAAAAAGCTACTCTATGGCCAAAAGCAGGGCCTGGGCAGCTGTGGTTGGACATGGAAGAATGCATCAGTGCAGTTTGAGTCTGCTGGGGTCACCAGATAATGCCTTCACTGAGCACAGCCTGCTGAAATCATAGGGCACAGGTAGGTGTTTGCTGCTTTGCTTATTTTGCAGTTGTTCTGTTGTACCTTTGAGAGGAAAAGTTGACTCTTTCAAGAAAGCTGGGGGTACTTTTGGAGACAAAAATATACTGTGGCTTTGGTATTCCTGACATATGGGGTGGGGAGAGGACTGTATGTGGAGCAGCAACACAAACATGAGAAAACTTATGTGCTTTTTGTGATCTGGAGTGTAAATAGCAAGTGTAAAAATGAAGGAAGTGAAATATGGTGATTACTGACCTTGTAATTTGTCAAACTCCCCGTCCATAACATTTTTGCACTGCTTCACTACCTTATGGATATTATATTTTGTTCAGATACTGAGATCTCCCTGCTCAACCTTTAAAGTCCTTCAAGAGTAGTTGACCTTAAAAAAATATTTAAAACAAAATGCCAGATGAGAGTTTTGTTAAGTGAAACTCTTGCCTACATCCTTTTCCTCAGATATTATTCATTGCTTAGACATATTTTATGCCCTCTTGCTATTACAACACAGCCAGGTTTGTTGGTAGAAGCTGAGGCAAGAGGGGAAAAACAAATACAACCCAGACCCCGAGACTGCTCTTTTTCTGTGGTAACTAAATTGCAAATGAAACTGAGTAAAACATGTAGCAGAAAATTAGTAGAAATCAAACCGAATCAGTGGGAAAAAGTAACCTTATCCTCAGAATGCCAAATTCTGAGTTACAGAAAATGTTTCAAGGCCTCCAGGAGTAATTTAAGGAGCGGGTGAGCAACATTATTGTTTGGTTTGTAAATGAGTTGAGTTGGCTGCTTGCTGGTGTGGGAGCTGGAGCTGTGGGTAGGCAGTGTGCTGTGCATTCACTGAAAGCATGTCATTAATTATCTGCGCTGATTTCATGCAGTGGATACTTCAGGCATTACCAGGCCAGCAGGCAGGGAAGAAATACAGTGTAGGAAACAATGACACACTGGACAAATGGGGAAGGAGGGAGGGCAAGCAAAGGCATGGATGACCTGGGTCTTTTCCATCTCCAGCTTCTATGAATCTAGGAAATAGGCTTCCTGGGGCCTTGGGATATTCTTATTAAAAAGAAAAAGAGGAGTCAGCAAATCCTCCATGAGCAACCACACGGCAATTCCCAGTGGAAATCATGGAGGAGGAACGATAGAGGAGGAAATAAGTATCAGGAACTGCTGGGCTCAGGCCAGCAGTTGCAGGGAGGGGATCAGCAAGACAGTGCTGCTTGACCTGTGTTGGTTAAATTCAGGACACTTTCAGGGGTTTCCCTGACAAATAATGGGAAAATACACTGCTCTTGTGACGTGGTGCCACAGCCTGAAGATCTGCTTTGGGACTGATGTCTGTGTCTAGCAAGAATATCCTGGTCTGTTTGGCTCTGCCTGTTTTTATGGGCTCTGGTTCATCCTTTAGCAGCTTTGGTGAAACTTTCTGTGCTGTTACCTCGGTCCTTATATAAGGCTTTTTTAGTACCTGTTTTAGCTTCTTAGAGCTGACCTGTGACATGGGTATTGTACCCATTTCTGATCAAGGAATGCTCTAAAATAGGGGAAAGCAAAGCAGGTACTACGCCGTGCTAGGGTGTTTGTTGTCCTTTCTGTCCCTTTTGCCTCAGCCGTGCCTGCCTTTGGTCTGCCTCCCTTTTCTGGGACACAGAGTCATCCTTCACCCTCTTTCTATCCCTCTGGGGGCCTCCTGGAAGCAGGGAGAAGGAGGCATCCTGCTTATCCAGAGGCAGCCTCTGGGCTACCTGTTTAACTGTGGCGCCTATGGATAAGGAAGGAGGGACTTAAGTGCAAAACCCAGGGGCTTTCTGGCTGCCAGCTGGTTTCTTTTTACAGATAAACTGAACTGCCCAAAGCCTCATCAGTCAGGAATGTGAAAAATCAAAGTGTTCAGGTTTCACTGCTTGTAGGCATTGATTCTGCACCTCTTCTTAGTCAGTGGTTTTGCAGGAGCATTGGTGTGAATGCAGGGCATAATTCTGGTATGAAGTCATTGATTACACCAGTTTCAAGATATTTTATAAATCACATCCAAATCCTTGAATAAAACCAGGAATGAGGTTGGAGAAAATCTCTGATGGCTTGAGAGTTATGTGGTCTGCATTTTGACAGCAGAATTTCACCCCCCTCCTTATTTCTCACAGCTACTCGAGGCTGAATCCAGACCCTCCAAATATCAGCCTTTGTTAAAACAGGTGAGGAATGTTCTTCAGAGGGATTTATTTGTGTTACTGTGCTAAGAATTTTCTAATGGACCTAATTTCTAATATTTCATTTTGGTTATATGCATCTGTGGAGACTGTTTAGACATTTTACTGATCTCCTGTATCGAATGGAGCTATGAGGTCCATTCAAAAACAGACCAGCATGCTTATGGCATTAAGTATTTCACTTTCAATTGCTTCATATTCATTCTAATAATTAAAAAAAAAAAAAAAGAAGAAGAAAGGAAGGAAGTCCATAGCAAAAATTTCTAATGACAAATTTAGAAATGTCTAAGCTAGAGATGAAATAAGACCTACTTGTTCTGTCTTTCTCAGCGTTGATTACTGCTACTTCCAATGAGTTCCTGTGTAATTCATACACCTGAGGCTGGAATGGGGCAGCTTTAAGGCAGGAAGACAACTTCCTGCCTTTTTCTGCATCTAGAGCTTGGCAAAAATGCCAACATTTCTGCCAGCAGAATCACTGGAAGGAAAACACTTGAATCCCTTCCCACTGCTGGTATTAACTAGGCTGAGTCAGAAAAAGCCCTGCCAAACCCCACTCTCTTTCACTCCCAGAATGGCACAGAATTATGCGTTTTTAGCTTGTGCTGAAATGCTAATGGCCAAGCTGCTGTTGTTTCAGAAGAAAAGTGCTTTATTGTCAAGGGTTTGAGCAACTCTACCAAATCCCCTTCCCATATTCTACAGATGGTTTTGGTGACTTTTTTTTGGCCCTCAATATTCCATCTCCACAAAGGAGCTAATGTTCCCTATTGTGGTGAGAGCACTGCAGTTGCAATTTAGTTTCTCTTTGTGACGCCCAAATAACATGATGGGCTCACGTAGGGGTAGAAAAAGGAAGGAGCTCTATCAGGCCTCTCAGTGAGGTTGCTGTGCCTTGCATCATAACTTTTGCTGGTCCCTCTTGCAGCTGTTCTCTCTCTCTCTTGTTCACAGAATGTCTGTCTGCTGCTCCTTTTCTCCGTACAAATATTTAGGTGTTAAGCGTATCCATCCGTTAATAATGACTGAGATAACAGAGGAAAGCTGTGTAATGTTCCTGGGCCTTGAATTCAAGAGAGGAAACCTATTTTTAACATTTTTGCAGGTGATCCCTTTAATTTTAGCAAGTGAACCTCCCCCTGGAAGAAGAGTTATCTTGCTGAAGTGATGTTTTTCAAAAGGATGAACAAAGATTATGAATAGGCTGTGGCTGTGAGGAATAACTTAATGATATTTTCTTTGTTCACACAGCCACATTTTCTGTTCCTAAAACTACTGTAATCTGTCTTGG
>VZTE01004935.1:158788-220756 GCA_013397775.1 Eulacestoma nigropectus | reverse complement strand
AAAAAAAAAAAAAAAAAAGATTCGGTGCTCAGGGTTAGTGCCGAGGTTTGGGGGTGAACCTGGCGCTGCTGGACTTGATCCTTTCCAACCTTTCTGGTTCTTTGGATCCCCACTGCAGCTCCAGGGACACGGAGATTTCTCCAAGTTTCCCACCCTCCTCCAGCTGCTGAAGGCCAAAGCAGCCGAATGTTCCCAGTCAAAATCCACATCCCTGTTGGAGCTGAGCTGGTCTTTGCCATCTCCCCTTTCCTGCAGGACTGGCTCCAGCTCCCAGCTTTTCTGGAGCTGTTTCCCGACAGCCAACACCCAGCACAGGCTCTCCAAACTGCCCTGGTGGCTCCCAGGTGCAAAATAAATGTTCCAATTCCACATTCTGCATCCCTCCTCCCTTAAAATGCTGCTCAGGGCTGTATTTAATGGCTCTCTGTTGTTTTGGGGTTTTTTTCCCCTTTTTTTTTTAAATGGGAATTTCTCCCTTTCAGCAGCTCAGCTGTCTCTGTGCTTCCTAAAGCTCCCAGAAATCTCCAGCCTGGAGGCAAAGATCCTCCCAGATTTAAGGGCATCCCTTGCCTGCGCTGAGAGGGGGGATGAGGCCCAGCACAATTCTTGGATAATAAAGCTCATCCTCCTTCTTTCTTAATCCTTTAAGTGCCTTCTTGTGAATATTTCAGCAGCTGACAGGGAGGGTTAGAAAAACCTGACTTTGTGGATGTTTATAAAGCCTGATTCAATATGGATGGATTCAGCAGCACTGCCAAATCATAAAGCTTCTCCAGAAACTCTCTTGGGGTTTTTTTGTTTTAATTTTATTTATGATCCCCCCCTAAATCACTCAAAAGAAGGGGAAAAAGATAAAATTCGATTAGACACGTACCTGGAGAATGAGGGGTTTACTGCTGAGTAAATATGATCATACAAGCCCCAAAATTGGCCTGGAGATACAAGGGAGTTACTCAGGAGTTCAGTTTGTCCCAGGAGACTTCCCTGACATTTCTGCTGTAAAATTAATTGAGATCAGCACTGAATGTAATTGGGAAAACCAGGAGCAATTGGAAGTGCCTCTGTTTAGGGCAGACAGAAATTTTTCCAGCCTCAGGACTGGAACATTTCAACGTTCCCCACTTCTGGATGCTAATTTGGGATTTTTTTATGTGGCATTTTGGCCATTTCTGGGCTTGGTGACCTGCCCAGAAGAGAAGTTATCAGAGCTGGGACTACACTGAGCTGCAGCTTGATCATCCCAGAGCTCGCCAGTGCTTAGGAATGACTCTTACTGGGGGGGAAAAAATAAAGAATCACCAGCTTTGCTTCCAGTCTATAAAAAATCTGTTCCCCAGGTCCCTCTCCTGCTCCTCCTGTTCTGGCCTTGCACTGACTCAAACTCTGCCAACCCAATTTTTAGTGATTCCTGAGAAGTCTCCTGAATCCCTTCGGGTTCCCGAACCTTTAGGTTTTTTTTCAATATATTGGCAGGTTTTTCCTCCTGTTCACTAATTCAGAGTGGAATTTACAATTCCCCCCCCCAAAATTTGCTTGTAAAATCTCTCTGGTGGTCATCCAAAATGTCTCTGGAGACAGAAAGCAGCTCCTGCTTCGTCCTCATTAAACTGGAGTGTAAAAGCACCACGACTGATGCTTTATTTTCCTAAATACCCTTAAGCAGGAAGTGTTTTCTCATCTCTGTCCACTGCCGGTGATCCCTGAAAAAGCAGGATAAAAATGTGTGTGAGGGATGTGGGAATTTTATAGAAATTTGTGTCAAATTCTCGGGGAATACCCAGAAATTCTGGACTGAAGGGAGTGGCCAAACCAAACTGAGAGTTGCACATCCATAAATCCCCCTCCTCCTGCTCCTCTGTGGAAAACTTCAACTGGGTGAATGTATGAAAGAAAATTCAGTGTTCATGATGCACGTCGTGATGGGTGGCACCGAAAGGTTTTATCGTGACAGAAACTGATTTAAATTAAAATTTAGAGCTCTAGAAAATATAAAGGGACCTGAAACAGGGATGTCCTTATGGGCAAGAGCTTTATCTGTCACCCCTGTGAAATGAGGATAAAAACATGTGAGGGATGTGGGAATTTCAGAGAAATTTGTGTCAAAATTCTTGGGGAATGCCGAGAAATTCGGGACTGAAGGGAGTGGCCAAACCAAACTGAGAGTTGAACATCCATAAATCCCCCTCCTCCTGCTCCCCTCTGGAAAAGGCTTTAATTGTATTAATGTGTTAAATGTATTAAAGAAAATTCAGTGTTAATGATGGGTGGCCCCAAAAATGGGTTTTACCACGTGAGAAATTGGTTTAAATTAAAATTTAGAGCTCTAGAAAACAGAAAGGGAACATAAAACAGGGATGTCCTTATGGGCAAGAGCTTTATCTGCATTGTCCCTGTGAAATGGGGGTGAGAGTTTGAGCCAGTGTGAGCTGGAATTTTAAATATCAGGCAAAAAGTTCATAAATTGTTGGAGTGATCTGCAATATCTGCCTGGAAGGAGCTGCAGAAATATTTATTCTAAAGCAGACATCTGCTGAGGACTGAGCTCGTTCTGAGTTAGGAGTGGCTGCGTTCTGCTGCTCCTTCAGGAATTCAAATCCAGCAGAAGTCCGGAGGCACCCGGGAGAATGGAGCAGGAGCTCCAAACCTGGAAGAGGTTTTAAAGCCTGCACCTGCTGCTTTAGGGGCAGAGAGAGAAGAACCAGCAGCCTTTGATTTTAAGGCTGCTGGAGACCCCTCAAAGGAAGAAATAACTTGAATAGACCTGGGGGATGAAAGGAAAACCTTAAAGGTTTTTTTATTGGGGTCTGATTCCTTTTAAAACTTGTATTTTGAGGATAACATTTGTGCTGGATTGGGATGGGAACAGTTGACTTTCTCCACAGGAGCTGCTGTGGGATTTGTGTGGCAAACTGGGATTTGTGTTGGAACCACCCAGGGATGTTTTGTTATTGCTGAGCAGCGACCCCACAGAGTCCAGGGGGGAAATCAGGGGAGGGCACAAGGATTTGGGAGCTGGGACGGCCAAGGGAGATTCCAGACACTCCCGTGACAACGTTTGTCTGTCCCAGTCCTGCTCCACGTGAGGGAGCTCTGCTGTCCTGGGGATGGCAAAACCTGGGATGGGAAGTGTGGAATTAATTCCTTTCTCTGCTTGTCCCCACAACTTTTTCTTTCCCAATTAAGCTGAATTTATCCCAATCCATGGGTACTTTGCTGTTTTCCCACCCCGCCGGGGTGACAGGACAGGTGCCTGGGGCTGAGCTGTGGGCCAGGATTAAACCAAACACCCTTGATTTGCAACAAGCTCCCAAACCTTTGAGAAATCCGCTGGAAATATTGATTTTGTGTAATTGCTCAGCAGCTCTTTTTTTTTTTTGAGTGGCCTGGTTATAGACTTGCAAATATTTGCAAAGGGGGAAAAAGAAAAGGAGAAACTTACACAGTAACGATTTTTTAAATCAATTTCCCGTCTTTTTTTTTTATTTTTCCTGCTGAAGGAGAAAAGGAAAACAGTTTCCAAATGAGTTCAGTTGAAGCAAATACCACCAGGGGCAGAGTGAGGAGCTGTTTATGCAGATGGTGTCCAGGGTGGATAAATCTCTGTAATTTCCTCTCCCAAAGCTGCTTTCGTTGTTTTGATCCTGATCCTTCCAGCATCAGCCTGGGGGAGCAGAGGCAGACCTGGGGCATTCCATAACGTTTGACACAGGAGGCTGTGACTGCTCTCCATGAGGTTTTTCCCTGGATTTGTGAGGTGCTGGTGTTGCCACCAGAGCTCTGTGCTTACCCTGCCGTGATTTGACTTTATTTGGGGTAGAAAATCCCAGGGAAGTTGACCCTTGATGACCATGGAAGGGGAACCAGGCTGGTTTTTTGCTCTCATCTCAATGTTTAAGATGCTGTAGTTCGAATTTTAGTGGTGCTTTTCATGCTGGGTAGGAAGAGAGAAATCCCAGCTGCAATCTTCAGGTTCTTCTGAGCCAACAGGGGTTAAAAATCCTCGTGATCCAGGGATATGCAGGAAGCAGGAACATAACCCTGCTTTGCTCTACAAACTACGTTAAATACGGTTCCTTAATGTTTTCTGAGTCCTCAGGGATCTGAGGTGGGTGGGAATATCTGGAGTGAAACTGATGGGAGCAGGACCAGTCCCAAATCCATCGTTTTGTTTTTGTTTCAGAAAAGTCCCCTTGGCAGGAGGTCAGGAAGGATTTAGGAGCCTGTCCCTGCATCTCAGCAGGACGTTGGCTTTAGAGGGTTATCACCCCCACAGCTCTGGGATCAATGGGGGATTGTCCCACCTGGAATTGTCCCATTCCTGCTCAGGTCCCTCCCTGCTCCATCAGAGTCTCCATCCCTGGTGCCACGTGCTGAGACGAGACCCAGGAGAGTCAAGACAGCTTTGTGAGGGTAAAAAACCCTCTCGAGCAAACCTTTCTCACCTCAGCTTGCACCAAACCTGGGGCTCCTTGCGAGAAGTTCTGCCCTAAATTAAAATCCCTGTGTCCTCGCAGTGACAGCCACCCCGCCCCAGGCCCTGGGCAGCTCTGCTTGTTGCTATTCCATGGTTTATTCCCTGATTTCTCTCGCTTTTGTGCCCCAGGACGAGGAGGAGATGGAGGAAGCCACCAACCAGAAGCTGGCCCTGCAGAAGGCCAAGGAAGTGGCCGAAGTGAGCCCCATGTCCGCGGCCAACATTTCCATAGCTGCGTAAGCACCCTTTGATTCCTTGGGAGAAAATCCCGGTTTTCCGGTGCCGCCGCGTGTCCGTCCCGCTGGAGCACCCCACGGGATCTGTGAGCCCTTCTGCACCACCTCTGGCACTCACGGGCCAAACACTTCAGTGCTCAGCACTTAATTAGGAGTTTAATGAAGGATTTCCTTCCGTTTGGTTCTCTTTGTAATGCCTCACCTTTGGATAATTGTATTTTAGGATTTTTTTTTTTTTAAGCTGTCCCGGGATAGATTTCACCAGGTGAAGTGTTAACATCCCACTTTGGATTTTCAATGAGGGGAGGGCTGTGTGCACAGAATGAACTATTTTTTAGTGATTTTAAGTATTCAAGTGCAAAGGCATCCTTTTAAATAGCTGGGAAGTGTGCTGAAATTCCCTTTCCTTGCTGTTTGAAAGGGCTGGGTTAATAAAATCATGTCTGGGAACTGGTTTGGAGGTAGGAACATCCATTTGGAATTTTCAGATTCCTGGATGAGGACGAGCACAGGCTCTGTGATTCCAAAATCCTTGGAAAGCTTTGCCTTGGGACACCTTTTCCTGGATCCTAGAGGTGCAAAAATGAGGTGTAGGTGGAAATATTTGTCCTTTGTTTGAGACATCCCTGGAAGTGTCCAAGTGTTGGATGGGCTTGGAGCAGCCTGGGGTCGTGGAGGGTGTCCCTGCAGAGGTTGGGATGGGATGGGTTGGGATGGGATGGGATGGGATGGGATTTAAGGTCCTTCCAACCCAACCCATTCCATGGTTCTGTTCTGTGCTACCTTGTGAGGATTTGCTGAAAGGGTTCCTTGAACTCTGCTGGAATTTCAACATCAGCACCAAAATTCCTGCGTTTTACTGGGAGCTGCTGATGTTTTCCAGACCCCTTTTATAGGGGAGACCTCCAAGCATTATAAAAAAAGAAATTTCCTGCTCAATTTTATTGGAAAAAAACCTGAACTGGAGCCGGATCCCTGCTTGTTCCTTTGGTACAAATCTCTTTTTACTGGGGGTTTAATCCACTTTGGCAAAGACAAAAGGCCAAGTGGAGCCAGTTTGTTCCATGTGAAGGAAAAGAATATTATTAATTTGAATATTTTATTCTTCTCACCATTTTATTTTGTCATTACTGCTGTAATCAGTTCCTCTTTATGCTCTGGCTGTTTGATGGTTTTAAATATCATTTTTTCCTTACAATTATTTTCTGGCCCGCCTTGAAAAGGAGTCAAATGAAGATAATTGCTTTTGCTCTTTGATGAATTTCTTGGTTCTGGTGTTTTAAAATGCGAGATGATGATGGTGCTTATTTGCTTCTGTTTCAATCAAAGCATTTTGCATTTGGGGAAGATTTCTTAGAAATCAGCAGAAAAAAACCAACCCACTTCCATGGAGCTGAGGTTGAAATTGCTTAAAATTACCTTTTTTCCAAGGTTTTTCACCAGGTTTTCAAAAGCACAGGGAGAGTTTTGTGACAATTCGAAGTGAGGGCAAAACTGTGGATTTTTGCTTATTTTGCCTCAAATTGAGTCTGCCGTGCCCTGTTTGTGTGAAAATTCACAGGAGTGGAAAATGCACACAGTGGAAAGTCGATGGTTTCCACATCTCCTGACCCTGGCACCCAACCAGGGTGGTGTGGCATCTCTTTGCCCCTGCTGCAGGGCCAGGCCGAGCCTCCCAGGGCTCACTCACAAAGCTTTTTTGGGTGAAAAAAGCAGCATTTAGGTGCAGAGGTTGATGCCCAGAGGGATGATGCCCTAGAGGACAAGGCAAGGGGGGAGTCAGGTGTTTGGGAGACGGGAAGAGAGGTCTGGATGGGTTGGTGATCCGTGAGATTTAATGAATCCATGTCCAAGCAATTTGTTTTACACATAAACCCCGGAATATTCCGAGTTGGGAGGGACCCACAAGGATCAAGTCCAGCTCTCAAGTGAACAACCCATCCAGGGATGGAATGTCCACCCACAGGGAACTCCAGAGGGGCTTGGCAGCCCCTAAATCTTGGATAGGGGGGCGGTTTGCAGCATTTATCCCTCGGATCGCTCTCTCCAGTGCAGCAGGGCTGATGTAGGGACCTTTGGGCACCCAAATCCGCCCCAACTCTTCATTTCTCCTGCTCTTCATCCCCACGGTGCTCTGGGGGCAGAGCCGTGACAATGGCAGGTCCTGGCAGCTCAGAGCCAGAGCTGGGCATGCCAAGAGGGAAAAGCGCTGGGTGTTCTCAAAAATGGGATTTTTGGCAAATGGAAATGCCACCACAAAGCAAACCCCTGTAAAACTTGGGTACAAAGAACTGAGAATCCAGCCCCTGTAGGGTTCAGTGAGCAAGGCCTGGCAAAACTGGGATCGAGCTCCTGCAAAGGTGGCTCTACCCAATCAGTTTGTATTTGTACTTTCCCCTAAGGAATTTTTGTTTTCAGTTTTATAGTTTAGTGTTATTTTCCCCACATGTGAAAATGGATTTCTGTAACAACAGCAGGCATCGATGGCATGGCTCAGTGCTCTGAAAACAGTGACATTTTCCCTGCCTGCATCAGTCCAAGCAGGGTGGTGGCAGAGAATATCATGACTTGGATTTTCTTAAGCACGATGTTCATGTTCCCAGTGTTTGGCCGCCTCCCACAGAGGTGACAAAGCTGTCCCTGGGCTGAGCCTGGTGAAAAGTCACGTTGGTTGTGCTGTCTCAGGAGTGAGGAGCTGTTTTGTTTTATTTTATTTTATTTTATTTTATTTTATTTTATTTTATTTTATTTTATTTTATTTTATCAGTCCTGCTCCAAGCCCTGAGTGTGTCTCCCCCTAAACCTCCTTCCAGCCCTGTCGCCCTGGTTTTTCTACTGTTCTGTGTTTTTACTTTTGTAGTAGAAGTCCAGATGTTGCATTCAGACACGAAAAAACCACGCAGACCTCGCCAGGTGGGAGCAAGGAAAAAGAGAGAGCCGGGGTGAGACCCTGAAATTTATTATATATGTTCTTAAAAACCACTGTGGATTGGAGGGAGAAATTACCACCCCTCAATCACACTGGTCAAAGGAAAAATCCATCAAATGTCTCCGCCTAGGAGAATGGAATGAAAAACAATCTAGAAGTTCAGAAAACATTCTAGGCCGGTTAGAAAAACAAGAGCTATGTTTATAGAAAATGCGTGAGAACTTCTACTACAAAAGTAAAAACACAGAACAGTAGAAAAACCAGGGCGACACAGCCCTTCCCACGGTGTTGGATCCTCCACCTGTGGCGTTTTTCCCGTGCCAGTACAGGGTGAGCTGTGCCTGCGCTGGTTCTGCTGCCCCAGCCTCCCTTCCTAACCGAGCTCCATAAAATTTGCACTTCCAGTGCCTCGGAATTGTCCCCTTGTTCCCCCTCCTCCGTTCTGAGCTCCATTTACTGTGTTGGTCCCTAAACATCATTCCCTAAGCGTAAGGAGCTGGTTGTTACCCAGCGTTCCAGCCTGCTCAGAGCCTCTGAAGAGGCATCTTCACCTTCCCACCTGGAATTGGATGCTGTGGGAGCCGGGAATTGCTTTGTGATTGATGGACACCGGGGATCTCTTTTAATAACGGGCTCATCATTGCAGTGCCAGGGAGGGATCATTTATCTTGCATCTGCCTCACACTCAATATCCTGCGCTGGTTTGGAGCTCCTGCTTCATCCAGCTCCCAGCATTTCCCTTTTTCACCTGGTGAACTCTATCCTGAAGGATTTATTTTGTGGCTTTTTAGGATGAAAAGTGAGCCTGGTGTGGTGGTTTGGAGCTCCTGCTTCATCCAGCTCCCAGCATTTCCCTTTTTCACCTGGTGAACTCTACCCTGAAGGATTTATTTAGTGGCTTCTCAGGATGAAAAGCAGGGGTGGTGCATTGGTTTGGAGCTCTTGCTTCATCCAGCTCCCAGAAGTTTTCTCCTCCATCAAAGGGATTCACCTGAGCAGATCTGTCTGTTCCTTTTTCACCTGGTGAACTCTACCCTGAAGGATTTATTTAGTGGCTTCTCAGGATGAAAAGCAGGGGTGGTGCATTGGTTTGGAGCTCTTGCTTCATCCAGCTCCCAGCATTTCCCTTTTTCACCTGGTGAACTCTATCTTGAAGGATTTATTTTGTGGCTTTTTAGGATGAAAAGTGAGCCTGGTGTGGTGGTTTGGAGCTCCTGCTTCATCCAGCTCCCAGAAGTTTTCTCCTCCATCAAAGGGATTCACCTGAGCAGATCTGTCTGTTCCTTTTTCACCTGGTGAACTCTACCCTGAAGGATTTATTTAGTGGCTTTTTAGGATTAAAAATGAGCCTGATGTGGTGGTTTGGAGCTCCTGCTTCATCCAGCTCCCAGCATTCTTCTCCTTCACCGAAGGGATTCACCTGAGCAGATCTGTCTGACCACAGTTGGTTTTTTCACCTGGTGAATTCTATCCTGAAGGATTTATTTAGCATGAAAAGTGAGCCTGATGTGTTGGTTTGGAGCTCTGCTTCATCCAGCTCCCAGCATTTTTCTCCTCCACCGAAGGGATTCACCTGAGCAGATCTGTCTGTTACTTTTTCACCTGGTGAAATCTACCCTGAAGGATTTGTTTAGGATGAAAAGCGAGGGTGGTGCGCTGGTTCTGTCGCTGTTTGCAATGTTTGCCTGGAAACAGGAGATGTCTTTGATTGGAGCCCGTTGTTTCACTCTTCTTTTTTTGTGATTTTTTTTTTTTGTTTGTTTGTTTTCCGTTTAGCGTTTTCCTTGCTTTGTTGTTTCTGGAGGTGAGTTCTGGGTTTGTCCGGCCCCTCTGTGTCCTTCGCCCCGCTCAGCCTCTGCACCCGAGGGACTCCACAGAGCGAGGGGTCTTTAGGGCAAACCATTGCTGCAGCCTCCTTGGCAGCCAGAACGGAGGAGGGGGGACAAGGGGACAATTCCGAGGCACTGGATGTCCAAGGCGCCTTTTGGTGCCGCTGCCTGAGGAAGGAAGAGCCCTCAGGCTCATCCCCGTGGGTCACACAAAGACCCCACAGCAACCACGGGGATTTTCCCTGGTTTTGCCTGACCTGATGCCTGAATTCCCCGTGTTTGGGTTCCTCCTGTGCCTGTCCTGTCCCAGCCGGAGCTGCACCAATGGCCCGTACAAAAGGGGCTGCCACGAGCACACCCTGCCCCAGGCAGGGACACAGCCTGGGGCTCACCCAGCACCCACACAGCCCACCCAGCGCCCTCTCCTCACCTTTTCTTGGGAAAAGCCTTAAAACAGCAATTTTTCAGCACCCCTACATTTGTAGGAGCCTGCCAGGTAGTCAGTCACGCTTTGAGGAACTTCTTGCACTCTGTGATTTGAGAGGTCTGGGGTTTTTTCGATTCCATGAGGTAATGGATTCCAGTTGTAGCCAGATCCAAGGGAATCATTTAATCCCGGGTATGAGGGGTGACTTTCGGGTGGGAGGAGAACGTGGGTGGTGGACAGAACGCTGTGGGCAGTGGCAGAGACAGCTCCTGGACATGGGCACCAGACCTAAGCCCAGTTTGTCAAACTGCCCACTGCTGCTTTCCAAGGTCATTGGTGCTTCCCAGGACAACTTGCCAGCCCCCAAAGACCTCCTTCTGTCTCCAGGACTGGTTTCTGCTGGCCCCACCCGGGGTTGTTCACAGCATTGGTGCTGTAACTGCAGTCCCACGGGGGAACAGCGCCTGTCAGTGTGAGCAAGGCAGGAAAGCCACGAGAGAAGCACCTCAATCCCTCCCCCCTGACTTCTCTGTCCCTTTTGTACAGGTCTGGGGATGCAGGGGAGGGAGGGGGGAACTGCTCTGTTTCTCCAGGTTCTCCATCTCGGAGGTTTTCCATGTTCTCCTTCTGTCTCGGGAACACCGTGGCTGATTTCCACATCTCTGTTGGGCTGTGGGGACCCAACAGGACCCAGCAAGAAGCTGCCTGAACACCCAGCCCGTGACCTGTGCTGTGCTGGGGGGTGTAGATTAGCAGAGGTGTTCTTTTTCTCTTGCTGGCTGTGATTTCTTCCCTCTCCTCCTGCCCCGGAGTGTGTCAGTGTGTGAGGTTCTGTGGTTCCTCCCGTGGGTTTTCCTCCCTGTCCTCGCCATTGGTGTCACGGCCACTTGGCCACACCCAGAGCCACCCTCTGGGCTCTGTCCCTCACTCCTGGTAAGTAGCATCCGGTGAAAATCAACTCCTGCTGTCGTTTCGCCCTGGAGAAGGAGGCTGCGTTGGCTTTGTGGGTTCACACACGGCGGTTCCAGGGAAATTTGTGGTTTCCAAAAGGCAAATCCAGGCACGGGAGCAGAGCAGAGAACCCGGAGCGCTGCAGGACTTGGGTGACATTCCCTGCACAGGTGACAAGGACAGAGCGTGGCCTCCATCCTGCTCTGCTCCACACGAGGCAGGGACACACGCAGAGGTTCATCCCCGCCTCCCACTGAGGGGTGTTCATCAGCTTTCAACAATCAAACCCAGAATCTCCACACTGGGGCTCGGTGCTGTCCAGGGTAAATCCAGGCAGCCCCGCGCCTTCTCCTCCAGCCCAAGCTTCCCACCTGTTTTGCCAAAGGAATTTCTTGGTTATGCCTGAGGAATTCGTGCAGCCAGGGCCTTCTTCTCTGCAGGTTTTTGCTGCCAAGGGGTAAAAAGATCCCTGGCCTGAGCAGCCTGGAGACAATCATTTTCTTGGCCAGCAGGCAGGACCTGCCACCCTCACTCTGCTCCTGCTCCTGTTTCATTTGGCACCAGACAAATACAGAAATCCTGAGGTTGAGGTAAAATCCTTCACCTGGCTGCTCAGCAGATTATTTGCTTCAAGCAAAACTTTTATGATGCTTTCCATAGTTTCTCTAGTGATGATTCCATGTTTCTGACCCTCTGGATTTTGTGGTTTATGCATTACCTGAGCCAACATTTCTGTTTAGAGCAAGCCATTAATTTTAATAAATGTATATTTTAAAACTCTACTTACACAATACCCAAAGAACATTAGGTTTTAACTGGGCCTTCTGGTTTGCTGGAACTGATTGTTAACAGATTTAAACGCTCATGAAAGCAGGAAGGAGAATGCTGCAACTGAAAAGGCAAATCAAGAGGTGAAGGGATTTTATTTTAAGTCTTGAGGAGGGTTCTTTGAATGCTGTAGATTGATAAAAATGATCATTTAGAAGTAGGAAAAAACTAATGCCTCAAGCCAAGACCTTTTAGGATACTTAGAATCCTGGTTTTCTGTGGATTCCCTGCCTTTTCTGCGCGATTCAGTGATTTCCACATTTGGAACCCCCCACATAAATGGTGTGGAGGAGATGGAGGAGAATCTACAGAATTCCTTGAGCTGCAAGAAGCTCCTTTCACCCCTGGGCCCTGCCCCGCTGAGGCTGCAGCAGAGCTGGGTGTTTGAGGCACAGTGGCCCATTTTGGGGTGGTCTGAGCCAGGCACATCCCAATCCCTGCCTGAGGAGAGAGGTAGGTGCCTCTAAGGAGCTGGTCTGAGGCAGGGACTGAGGAGCAGCTGCCTGGCACCAGCTGCTGGAGCTCAGGTGGATTTTTGGAGCCCAAGGTCCTCTCTCCAGCCCTTACTCGGTGCGAAAGCTTCCTCCTGGTGCCAAGAGCAGGAATTAGCATCCTGCTCCACGTGGAAACGAGGATTTGCAGCACAATCCCCACGTGGCTCCACTCCCAGAGGTGACTCCTGCAGGACCTTGGCGGTGTGAGTACCAGGAGGCGAGGAGCCCCGAGATCATCATGTGCCTTTTGGTTCCCCTTTTCATTTTGGCCCCCTTTTGGTTCCGTCTTGGACTCTCTGGTCGTGTCCCCGTTCTCCAGAGGGTGGTGTGTCCGTGGCTTCCACAATCCTGGAGCTTGCCCGGTCTCCTCCCCATCTGCATCCGACAGGACACGGCCTGTACGAGTCTCCCCCCCGATGTCTTCTATGGTTTCTCTGCTCGTTTGGTTTGTTTTGGTTTGGTTTGGTTTTTTTGGTTTTGTTTTTGGCTTTTTCTTTTCTCACTTTTTGTTTTCTTTGTTTGTTTTGTTTTTTTGCATGTGCAGTTTTGTAAAGCAAACTCGAGGTTCTGTATCTCGCAGCTCGTCAGTCTCCAGCGTAAATTCACCGTGAGTTGCTCTCTGTTACGATATTCACTAAATGGAATTCTCATTTAGAGCTCCATAAACCTTCCCCTTCGCCTGGTGCCTTCACTCTCCCTGTGGTTCCCCCCCCAAAAATCATTCCCATCATTGTGGAAAGCCTCCAGACCAACATCCAGGGAAAGGACTGGAAGGTGTCATTGTCATTTGATGCTTGTCATTTGTGAGCAACTCTGTTGTGTTCCATACATTGGCTGTGACTTTTCCCTCCTCTTCCTTCCTTCATTTCTCTCCCTTAATTCTTTTCCATCCTTCCTCCTGAACTGTTTTCCTCTCTTCTCCTGTCTCCCCTCGTTTGATGGTTTGTCCTGTTCCCGCTCGTGTTTATTTCCGTTCTCTGTGTTTATTCTGCGCTGGGCTGTTGGCTTTGATGTTCCACCAGTGTTTGCACTCCGGGTTCAGTGGGAGAACCAGGAGAGCCCTCTTGGAGGGAAAACTGGAGGAGGACTTCAAAAGGATTCTGGGAACAGGGTCCGAGTGAGACTAAATTGGGAAACTCCTGAAAAGCTGGTTATGTCTTTGCTCTCTGCCCTTCTCGAGCCGGAGCTTAAAGCGACAGATTTTATCAGAACGAGGCACTTGGCAACTCCTCCGGAGCTGGAGTTGAGCAAACACAGTGGAAAACTTCCTCTCCCTCCATGTGCTTCCCACCAATCCAATCCTACTGGCTGCGCTGTGAGTCAGGGTGTGCTTTGACACCGAGGCAGGTTGGTAAGAACATCATTACTGCTGCTGGCTGACCCCAAAAACTCCTCATCAGCCCCTCTCCCGCCCGCGCGAGCGTCCTTTGGGTTGTCCTTTAACTCTGTGACCTTGTCTTTCTCCTTTAACGCTTTTGGAGACTCAAGTAAGTGCAAATCCAGCCTGGGGGTTTGTCCCGGCCGCGCAGCAGGGACCAAGGTACTGTGAAGGTTTTCCAGCAGGTTTTCCAGCAGGTTTTCCTTCCTGATATTTCCCTGGGTGTTTCGGGGTCCTTGTGCACTGGTGGATCTTAGACAAGTTGGGATTTAAAATATGTCGATGCTTTGTATGAGTTTAACTTCCATGACCAAGGTTGAGCTGTTGTGACTGCCAGAAGGAGACGTGACCTGTCTGTGCCCGGGTCTGATGGCTCACGGGGCTGGGACAGTGAAAAATAGGAATAAATTAGATTTAGTCATCTTTTGGATCATTTCTTCCAATGTATTTCCTGGCTGCTGGGAGTTCTGACAGGCACAAAGGTGCAGAGAGGGCTCAGCTCCACCCTGACAGGAGGGAGAGGGTGGAGAAAGGGATGTGCTGGGAGCTGCCTTCTCCCCAAAACCCCAATTTCCCCCAGCAGAATTTACCCCAACCTGCTCCAAAGCACCGTTTTCCCAATTAGGAACAAAGCCTTGAAAGAATACAGAATTGTTCCTCTTTTCCAAATATCCACAGGCGTATTTGGAGAAGGGGAAAAAGAATTGCCTTTTATAAAAGGATGAAATCACAGTGCAGGCACCAAAACCCTTCTGGAAGGAGGATTTGGCCACATTTTGAGGCATTTTTCATCGAGGTTTGTTGTTAACTCCCCACCAGAACACAGACCCTGGAGTTTAAGTTCTGTTTCTAGCTAATATCGGGAGAAATATAATGAAAGAATAAGTTTTGTCTCTGAGAAGCTGCAATATCAAAACAATCAAATTTATAAATGTATAAAAATAGATGAAACCCATGAATCAATATATTTAATTTTATATAACGATATAGAAAATGAGTGCGATTTATTATCTATGAATTTTGAATTTCTAAAACCAAAAGCAAATTCAAGAATAATTTTGGAGAGATTCATGAGTAATTTTGGAGGATAATTATCTCACACCAAGATAATCATTCCCCTCAGAGATAATAACACTTGAAAAAGTGTTTTCCCCCTGGTTCTGGTGTCTGTGATGCCCCAGCTCTGTGGGAATGCTCGGAGCATCTCCCAGGGGATCTCGGGAAGGAGATGGAGCTCAGAAGGATAAAAAAGGTGCTGAAGCATCCAAGCAACAACTCCGGGGTCACTGGCGAAGCACATTTAAACACCAGTGTTGAGTTCAGCTGAGAGAAAATTCTTTTATCAAATCCCAGAGAGATAAGACATTCGGCCAACCCCAAAGTGAAATATCCCATTGTGTTCTCCAAGTGGAAAATGGAAACGTGGAGAGTTTATGAACTCAGAGTTCATGAAGAGAAAATAGGATTTGAGTGGAGAGGTTTTGTTGCATTTTAACAACAAATCCCCTTTCATCCGAACCACAGAATTCCACACCCACCGTGTAACGTGTGGTTATTTTTAACATGGGATTATTATCTTTCCGTAGGCAGCTTCCATTCATTATTTACTGGAGCAGAATCTGAAGGATTGCCATGAAGTGGAGCACTGATTTCAAAGGTTATGGGAACAAAATCTTGAATCATTTAGGAGCAACCTAAGATTAGAATCTGGCTAAAAATACGCTTCCCTTTCCTGAACAAACCACACAGTGGCTGCATTTTTAATTTATACCAATATTAGTCACTGACTCATTAATTTGAATTTGATTCTCCAGGAATTGAGGGGTTTTCTTTATAGCCACAGGCAGGAGTTGTTTGGTGGTGTCTTAATCCAAGGGAAACCAGTGGAGCTGGTACCAGCAGAGGTATCTCCAACATTTCCAGCCTGGAGGATCTGGGAATGGAACGGAGCCTTCAAAGAGTTCCAGATATTCCAGAAAATAGGGCTGGGAAGTACAGCAATGAATCACCAGCAGTGTTTGTAGGATGTCTGCAAGTCAGGAGTGATTTACAGGGCAATTTTCTTAATGGCTTCGGGAGGATTTTAAGCAGCAGTGAGCAGGGTTCAGATAAGGAGTTGGCTTTATGGGGTTTTTTTTGTGTGTGTGGAGTAAATATTTGTTATCACAAAGGCTACTTTTTATCAGGTTTTTTATCAGTTTAGACAAGTCCTGCCCTGCTCGTGCTGTGGCTGGGCCGTGCCGGCCCCGATTTGTGCAGAATTCACTGCACCAAACGAGGGGGGAAGCAGAGGGATAAATTTTTGCCCCGTTGATGTTTTTCCATCTCCTCTAAAACCCCTCCTGTTGCTGCATCTCCTCCCAGGCGGGCAGCTGGGCTGGAGCCCTGCTTTGTTTTAAGGGGTGCCATAAATCAGCTCCCAAGCTGCTCCCCCGTGCCCAGAGGGCACCAGGAGAGGAGGAGCTGTCGCAAATCCCCGAGCTCAGTGGCTGTGGGGACTCGGAGAGAGCCGGAGCCGGATAAATCCATCTGGACAAGCAGCTGGCACTTCCCTCCCATTGCTGCTGCTCTGGCTCCGGAATTCCCAGCGCTGTCCCCACGGGGCCCATCCTGCTCAGGTGCTTTGCCCCCATTCCCACAGCAGCCCCTGTGCCCTGGCTCTGGCTCCTGACTGGTGTTTTGGGATGGCAGGATTTGGGATGGCAGGATTTGGGATGGCAGGATTTGGGATGCTCCTCACTGCTCTGGAGATGGAATTGAGCTCACGGGCGCCGCGTTTTCCTGGTTGGGTTTTTACCGCGCTTCATAAATATCCTGATTTGTCCTTTTTTGTCTTTTTTTTTTTTTTTTTGGAGTGTTTTCCCTGTGGGAAGAGGAAGGGCTGTGCAGGCCTTGCTGCTGCAGCTCCTGCTCTGGGGTTGTTGGTGCCCAGAGCCAGTGGGTGCCTTTGTGCCGGAGTTTTTGGCGCTCGCCTCTGTGATTTGTGTCAGCGTTAAGGCTGCAGCTCCTCTCCAGGTGCTGGGAAATTCGAGGCTGGAATGTCAGTGCCTGTTTTTTTCCCACAGGGATTGGAGCAGAACAGGCTGAGCTGATGTGTGCACTGCCTGGTTCCTGCAGGTTCCCAGGGCTGTGGTTCCCTGGCAGCACCTCTCCCTCAGCCCTGAGTGATGGGCAGTGCAAACACCTCAGAGATCATTTAAAAGCTGATTTATGTTCTTGGTGTAACTGAAAGACGAGGGAAAAACCCCTCCTGAGGTGACCCAGCTTGTGTCAGAGCTGGGCTGAGGATCAGCCCTGCATCCCCACCTTCCTCCTCACCACATCCAGCCTGATTTAGGGGATTTTCTTTCCATCGTGGATGTGCTCAGCACGGGCAGTGAGGGGCAGTGTCCCTGGGAGCCGCCTGGTGATTTCCTGGGTGTTTTGCTTTGGGGAGTCACTGCAGGGACGCTGAGGCTTCGTGTCCCACCCCTGGTGGTTCCTGTGCCATGGCAGTGGGGCACAGGATGGAACAGGAGGAGTTGGTGATTGTGCTCCTCCCTGTGCTCTTGGGCTGTAGATGAACTGAAGGTTTCAGCACAAAGACGCTTCCCAGTTAATCTGTAAGGCTGATTGTCACTTCAGTGCTGCCCCAAGCACAGGGCCGAGGCCGGTCCCCACCCCAGGACTTCACGGAGTGAGGAATATTCCCTAAGAACAGAGGTGTTGTGGCAGCATTCAGGGAGCTCAGCCAAGCACAGAAAATCCCCGAGCTTTCCCTGAGCCTGAGTTTGAGGAGATTTGTGGCCCAGATGGGTTTAGCCGAGCTAAAATGTGGAGCAGGGCAGAGCAGGGCACACACCCATCCCAGAGGAAGTGTAGGACATCCCGGGATGCCCATCCCAGGCAGTTCCATCCCTGCTGGCTCTGGAGAGCTGTGCAGAGCTTTTCCTCTGGCTTCCCATGGGGAATCCTTGGACAGGGCAGCAGGGCTGGGCAGGGGGAGGCTCTGCACGTCCCTCATTCCTTCTCAAAACAAGGGAAGCTGCTGATGAGTGAGAAAATTTAAATTTTTCATCATTTTGAACCAATGAAAGCGGCAAGTGCCCGCTGTGATGGGGCTTTTCATCCTTGTGCCAGCTTGGAGGGGGCTCTCCCTCAGGAGCAGCCTGTCCTCCCTTGGATGTGGGATTTGTGGTGAGCAGGGCTCTAAGCTGTGTCCCCAGGACCTTCTGGTATTATTTACATTTAAAACCATGATTTCTGTCACTTGTTCTCCTGCCGGGCTGCAAATGGGGGCTTCGGCTGCTGGGAAATGAGTCCAGAACTTGGCAACAGGGTGTAGATATTTAATTTTGGTGATCAGCTCTGATTTGGGGGTTAAGTGAGGTTCCTTCACATCTGCCTGGGTGCTCTCGTGAGGGTTTTTTGTGAGTTTTTACCTCTTGAGCAGCACCCGGCAGCAGCAACCTCGGTAAAGAAGCGATTCCCCTGCAGAGCCCAGCGACGCAAAACCCTTCTGACAGCTCCCACTGTGCCACACGAGCGTGGCTGGACGTCACCTCCCCCAGGCCTGCGCACAGTGACAGAGCCAGACAGTCCCAATCAGCACCAAAACACGCAAAAGCTGCTTTTTCCCACTGCCAGGGGAGCCCAGAAATGCATAAGGAAGTTGTGTTTGCCTCCCATGCAGGCTCTGCTCGCTCTGGCCGTAGAGCTCAGGCTGAGCTGTGGGGAGTGGAGATGTCAGAGCAGGCTGGGGGGAGGAAAATGCCTTTCCTGGTTTGGCTAGGAAAAGTTTTATTAAGGAAAACAATGGGTGCTGAGCCTTCATGAGGTTAAATCCAGAATTTCACCCTGGCAGCCAGTGAAAAGTAGATTTGACTTGAAATCTTTAGGAGGAAAAGGAGAAGTCTTCCCTTCACGCCCTGGTTGGGTTTGTGGTCACTTTGAATGCGGTGGTTGGAACCCAAGTGCTGTGCTGAAAAATCGAAGCACTCAGGCCATGCCAGAGGGGGTGTCCTCGTCAGAAAAGGTGGCAGAGATGAGCAGGTGACTCCAGGTGTTCCCATCTCAGCTTCATCTTGGGACACGGGGATGGGGAAGGGCCTGGAGGGGCCCACGAGGAGCAGCTGAGGGCACTGGGATTGTTCAGCTGGGGCAGACTGAGGGCAGAGCTCCCCGGGGGCTGCAGCTCCTCCCGAGGGCAGCTCCGATCTCTGCTCCCTGGGACAGGGACAGCACCCAGGGAACGGCTGGAGCTGGGCCAGGGCAGGCTCAGGCTGGAGAGCAGGGAAAGGTTCTTCCCCCAGAGGGTGCTGGGCACTGCCCAGGCTCCCCAGGGAATGGGCACGGCCCCGAGGCTGCCAGAGCTCCAGGAGCGTTTGGGCAACGCTGCCAGGGATGCCCAGGGTGGGGCTGTTGGGGGGTCTGGGCAGGGCCAGGGGCTGCACTGGATGATCCCGTGAGTCCCTTCCAGCTCAGGAGATTTTATGGATCTATGTGTGACTCTCCCCCTCTCTGGGATCTCTGCACAGGACACTTTTCCTCTCTCACTTGTACTTTTCCATTCTCAGTGATGTGTGGGCTGCTGGTCCATGCTCACCTGGAAGGATGCCATGGATTTAGAGCAGTTCTAGACCTGTTCCATGAGCCAAGAGGGCAGCACAGCTGGAACACAACCCCTGGGGCTGGCTGGAAGGGGAAGGGGCTGGTGGCAGGCTCGGATCCTCAGGGACAGGTTTCATTTTCCCTGCTCCTCCTGCTGATCTAACTTTTCCCGCTTACCGCTAATTTCCTCATCCAGATGTTTCCAGGTGGGGAGAAAAGCGCTGCTAATTTTGGGAAGCTTTGTGGGCTGTTCCAAAGCTCTGCCTGGGGGGTGTGATTTCTGTGTGCTGACGTTTTAATCCTTCAGACTATTCCCGAGGCTTCCACATTTCCGAAACGCAGAGTAACTCCTTTCCAGAGGGCTGATTTCATAGCGTGTGGGCAAACTAACACGGATGATCCCGCTGGCTTTCCCTGCTCGTGTTCTCTCTCCATCCCCGTTACTCCTTTGGTCCAACCCTCTAATTCCCCACCTCGGCTGAAAATTCCCCTTTTTTTTTTTTTTTTTTTTTTTTTGTTTTTTTTCCTTGTGGTTGNTTTTTTTTTTTTTTGGTTGGTATTTAGGGAATTGGCGAATTCGGGTGCTGACTTTTCCCGTTTCTCCCCGCCCTTAGCAAGCAGCAGAATTCCTCCAAATCCAAGTCGGTTTGGGAGCAGAGGACGAGCCAGATCCGGATGCACAACTTCCGAGCCAGCTGCGAGGCCCTGTACAACGAGCTGGACCCCGAGGAGCGGGTCCGTTACGCCACCACCCTGCACATCAGGCCGGACATGAAAACCCACCTGGACCGGCCGCTGGTCGTGGAGCCCCGCAGCGAAGGCAGGAACAACATCACCAAGCTGAGCCCCGTGGATGTCCAGGAGGTGGTGGAGCACCCCAGAGTCACCTCGGCTGATGGGGCAGAAGCGCCGCGGAAGCACCACCGGCATCGGGACAAGGAGAAGCCGGGAGAGCAGGAGAAGGGAGACGTGACCAAGGATGAGGGCGGCGAAACCGGCGCGGGCAACAAGGAGGAGAGGCACAGGCAGCACCGGAGCCGCAGCAAGGAGGTGGAAGGGGGCAGCAAGGAAGGGAAAAGCGAGCGGAGCAGGGGGCAGGAAGGGGGGAAGAGGCACCACCGGCGGGGCTCGGTGGAGGAAGGGGCCGAGAAGGAGCACCGCAGGCACCGCAGCCACCGGCACTCGTCCGACCGGCCGGGCAAGGAGGGCAACGGCACCGCCAACGGCGCCCGTGGCGAGCGGCGCTCCCGGCACCGCGGAGGGTCCAGGTCTGGGAACAGGGATGGAGAGCCCGGAGCCAAAGGGGACAACGGAGAGGAGCCCCACCGGCGGCACCGGCTCAGGAACAGGGCTCTGTCCACCTACGAGTCCGTGGAGAAGGACAACGGCGAGAAGGAGGGTGAGGCTGGCGAGAAGGAGCACCGCAATCACCAGCCCAAGTGAGTGAGTGCTGCCGGACCCTCCCCGGGTCGGTTCAGGGGTCACAAAGCCCTGGAGGTGTTCCAGGAAATCCCTTTTCCCCCTCCCCGTGGCATTCCCTGCTGTCCCTGTCCCCACCCCAGCTCTCCCCACAACCTGCAGCTCTGTTTGGCCTCTCAATCAGCGATGACAGAAGCTCCCAGAGATGATTTTGGTTCATAAACCAGCTCGGCTTTACAGCAGGAAATCTCCTTGCTGTAAGCACCAACAGACCCTGTAGGACACCAAGTGGAGTAGAGAATTTCCCAGCTCCTGAAGGAAGCTCTTGAGGGACATCTTTTAAATTTCAGCCAGCTTTGCTTACAGCCCTTTGATTTTCATTTTTCATGGGGAGCCTTCGGCTGCACCACCAGTTGTTCCAGCACGTGGCCTCTTCCATTAAGAACAACGATGGCCCCCATTTGCTTTAATTCTCACGTAAGTCAAGTGAGAAAAACAGCCCTGGTGAAGCATTTGGAGTAGTTAATAAAGAAGGATAGATTGCCTTTTCAGCTTTATTAGTCTGATGGAAAAGAAATTGCACTGGGATTCTTTTAGAATAGAGTTCATGTCACCGTGGAGAGCTGTGAGTGGCACTGAGATAATAATTTTCCTGTCTAAATTATCTTCCTTTCAGCTGCATTTCCAAACACTCTGCCTGCTGTTCAGCGTGCTCACATGCACGGGCTCGCTTTCCTCCTCACTGGAGCAGAGCTGCTGCTGCACAGGAGAGCAGGAGCCATTTAGCTGCTGACAGCCACGTTCCAGAGTGCTTCCAGGCTGGAAAAGAGAATCCCCACATTCAAATAAGGCCTCGGGAGAGCATCAGGGAGCAGCGTGTCAGGGCTCATCCAGCAGCTGATCTGGGGGGTGGCTCGTGGCACTGCTGCACCCAAGTGCCACATGGTCCTGGCTTGGGAACATCATTAACGTGACCCAAGGGATGTTCAGTGCCCCTAATCTTGTGATTGGGGGTTGGCTCCAGAGGTCTCAGAGGAAAAGGTCCCAAATTTTGCTATCTGGGGTTTGTCCTGCAAAGGATTTCCATGGAGAAAACAAACCCGGCACGAGGCGCAGCGTCGGGGATGTGTCGTCTGAACCCTTCCCGGGCCATATTGAGCAAATCCTGCTTTTTCCTAGGGAGAACCAGTGTGAGCTGGAGGCCAGTGGCAGTGGCAGCGTCCCCGGGAGTGTCCCTGTGCACACCCTGCCCAGCACGTACCTGCAGAAGGTGCCCGAGCAGCCGGAGGATGCCGACAACCAGAAGAACGTGACGAGGATGATTCAGCCCCCGCTGGACAAAACCACCACTGTGAACATCCCCGTCACCATCACGGCCCCTCCAGGGGACACCACGGTCATTCCAAGTGAGTGCCTTTGGCTCCCTGCCTTCCCTGCTGCGCAGCGGCCTCCTGGCCTGTAGCAAAAACAGTGTGGCCGGCAGGACCAGTGGTGCCTTCGGTTCCAGCTTTTATATTTTTAAATCCTGCACTGCCCAGGGTGGAACTCTGGAGTTTCCTGTAGCCCCTTGGCTGCTGCTCTCTTGTGCCAGACAGACACAACAAAGCCTCTCCCAGCTCGTTGTTCAAGGACACCCAGGCTGTCCCAGGCCCAAAAGGTGCAAACCAGGGCCTCTGGAGAGGGGGAGAAATGGAAGAAATTCCATCATTAGCTAAAGTTTTAATTGGCGAATTGATGCTGATCTGCAAATGAACCAAACCTATCAAAGTGTGAAGAACTCGTGACTCGGGGTCCATCTTGGGGCCCAGCTTGGATGTGGCCTTTGGCTCCCCAGGGTGCACCTTTGAAGGCCTTTCAAATAAACATCCACCTTTATTCCCTCACTCCTGTCTGGGCTCTGTTTCCAGGTAACCCCTCAAGGCATCACCAGGGAAGTCATTTTTCCCCTGTACTCAGCACTGGTGAGGCCGCACCTCGAGTGCTGTGTCCAGTTCTGGGCCCCTCAGTTCAGGAAGGACGTGGAGACGCTTGAGCGTGTCCAGAGGAGGGCGACGAGCCTGGTGAGGGGCTTGGAACACAAACCCTGTGAGGAACGGCTGAGGGAGCTGGGGTTGTTTAGCCTGGAGAAAAGGAGACTCAGAGGTGACCTTATCACTCTCTACAGCTCCCTGAACGGTGGTTGGAGTCAGGTGGGGGTTGGTCTCTTTCTCCAGGCAGCAGCTGACAGAACGAGAGGACAGAGTCTCAGGCGGCACCAAGGGAAATATCGGCTGGATATTAGGGAAGGTTTTCCACAGAGAGAGTGGTGAAGTACTGGAATTGTCTGCCCAGGGAGGTGGCGGAGTCACCATCCCTGGATGTGTTTAAAGAGAGATTGGATGTGGCACTCGGTGCCATGGTTTAGTTGAGGTGTTGGGGCATGGGTTGGACTCGATGATCTTGGAGGTCTCTTCCAACCTGGTGATTCTGGGATTCTGTGATTCTATGGAATTGCCAGGAAACTGAAATTTCCAAGGAGTGGTGGGGGCTCTGCTGGGCGCTGCCATCCTCCAGAGAGGCAGACAGGGAACTTGGTGGCAGAGGATCTGTAGTTCCCACACAGACTGCAGGAACTCAGCAAGGGCTCCTGGCTGCCTGGTGCCTCTGGAAAACACCCGAGAGTCCCTGGAGAGGGCTCACCCAGAGCACAAAGGAAGGGGAAGGAGCAGGGAAAGCAACATCCATGCGTGATCCTGCAGCTTTGGGATCCTGTGACATTCCAGAGCTTTTTAAAATCCTCTGCATCACAGTTGGAGCAGATCCACCCTCCCTGTCCTTCTCCAGAGCTCCCTGCCTTGGGTTTATCAGCACAGATTTACAGATGGTCCCATCATCCTTGTGCCCAGCCTGTTCCCACCACCTTGGGGCTGATCCCTGGTGGGGTGGGATCAGCCTGGAGAAGTCTGGAGAGCTGAGGAGAATCCCAGTGTGAAATCCAAGAGGTCCACACTGGACTTCAGGCTGTCAGGAATCTGCTTTCCAAGGGGCACAGCCAAAACCTGGCAAGGTCTCTGTGCTTTTTCAGTGTTGTCAGCCACAAGATTTATCTTTCATTTTTTTTCCCTTCTCCTTTCTCCTTTTTTCCCCCCTCTTCAGTGGTAATTTTCCTATATTGCACTGCTGAGTTCCTGTCAATCACAATTTATCAGCCTCTCCCTTTCCTGGCCATTTCCTCTGGCTCTGACTGGAGATCCAACAAGGAGTTTATTGAACGTGTCACTCAAACACAATGAAATGTCATTTTCTTGCACAATAAAATAAAAAGCAATAAAAGCCCTGCACTGAACACATTCCAAAGGGTGGGGCTGTTGGACTTTAGGTCCTGGGGATTAATGGAAGAACCTTTATACATGTCTAAAAAGAGAATTTGCAGCATAAAATGTTACCCAGTTCGTAGATGGGAAATGATCTTCAGTAAATTATCCCATAAACCCCCTGCAAGTGAAGTTAGGATGAAAACTGGGGAATTTCCAACCTTTGGGAGGGAGGTTGGGAACAATCTCAGAGAAGGAGATCTTCAAACCTGAAGGAGCTGCACACTTTTGCACATGGGGAGCTCTGACCAAACCAAGGTGCACGATGCAGGCGCAGCTCTGGGGGCTCCAAGAAGTCCTTTCCAGGTTTTTTTCCTAATTCTGGGAATTTCCGCAGTCTCAACCCCCAAATTATTAAACCTCATCCACGAATTTGCTCTTTTGAGTGTTCCAAAGCCAGCTGTGCTCCTGATCCATGGGAGAAAACACCGAATTACGAGGCTGCTCAGACTCCCTTCCCCTTTCCTTTCAAGGATCCCGAGCTGATCCCTCTTCCCTAAGAATTTGTGCCCTTTGGGATGGGTTTTCCAGCCCCAGTTTGGCAGCTCTGGGATAGATAACCTCATGGTTTCTTTTCATTTCCTGGCTGCTCCGTGGCTCATCAGCAGCTGAGGGGCAGAGCTGCCTCACTGCGGAGTGATGATAATCCAATGATTGTTCATCCCATTTAATCGGCACTTCCAAAGGCTGTTTGCCCTCCCAGCTGCACTGTTGGCATTTCCAGCTGTTCCAGGCAGCGGGAAGGCCACGGATCCATTTTTTAACCTTCTCCTTTGTGTTTTCCCTGAATTCCCGTTTCCAGTGAACAACGTGGAGTTCGAGAGCAAAACAGAGGAGAAGAAAGACGTCGATGACTTGACGAAAAATGGGCCCAAACCGATCCTGCCTTACAGTTCCATGTTTATCCTCAGCCCCACAAATCCGTAAGTTCCTATAGCACCAATTGTGGGTTCCAGGTGCTCCAAAGAGTGGGATTTTCATCTCTGAAAACACACTGGGATATGAAATAAAAGCTCATTTCTGTGGGCCAGATGCTGCTGCTCAGCTGGGTTTTCCTGGGGGAATAAATTACCAGGACAGGGAAAAGAAAATGCTTTAGGCAGACCCTGCCTGATGTAGATCCAAAAAAAATGGGAGCACAGGTGGTGTTGGGAAAAGACTTAATCAGGAATATCAGGAATAACAGCAAATTCCTGCAGGTTCCTCAGCTGGGATCCCTGTTCTTTCCATACAAGTGGCTCTGCATCCCTGCAAACTTTGAACTCCTGGGAAAACCTGGATATTTTTTCTTTGCCAAGGCTGGGATTGTGGGATCTGCTGGGATTAGGGCATTTCTTCCCCTTCAGGCAGCACTGCCTCCTGGGGAGCTTTGGACTCAAAGCCTGGAAATCTGTTCCTCTGGAGGGCTGCAGGACTGTGGGGAGAGAGGGGTTGGAATAATTGTGGCGTGGAGGCATTTTAAGCATTTTAAGGGAGGGTGTTTGAAACTTCTGGAGCTCCCCTTGGAGCAGAGGTTTCTCTCTGGCTCAGGTAAACTTGTAGATCTTGGAGTTTCTCTGTCCCCAGATACCAAAGGGAACTCGGGCCCTTCTTTGGCAGCTGGATTTAAGAGGAAAATGAGTTCTCCTGCACCTCCTGCTGCTCAGGGCTGTGGCATCTGTGCAGTCATGGAACAGAACAGGCTCCCTCTTCTCATATTTGACATCCAAAAAGCCCCTGTGGTGGAAGCACCCCGGACACTGGGCAGGCTGAACAGAATCCCAGAGTATCCTGAGCTGGGAGGGACTCACCAGGATCACTGATCCAGCTCCTGGCCCTGCACAGACCCCCCCCAACAACCCCACCCTGTGCATCCCAGCTTGTCCAAACGCTCCCGGAGCTCTGGCAGCCTCGGGGCCGTGACCTGGGGAGCCAAATCAGGATTATGGAGCCTGGCCTCTGGCTGGCTGGATAAGGAAATGGTATTTCCCTAATATTTGGTCTTTCTGCTGGGAAGCGACCACCAAAAATGAGCTGGGAAGGATCTGCCAAGGCAGCATCGCTGGGTGGGGACGGGAGGGTGCTGAGCCCAGGGCTCTGAGCTGAGACCGGGCTGGGCAGGCAGAGAAGCAGCAACACTCCCTCATTCCCTGTGGCTGCTTCTTTTCTCCCCCCTCACCCTGCAGTTAGGCCCTTCTGAGCCTCAGAGCCCAGGATCTGGGGGTTGTTTCCTTTGTTTTGCAGTTTTCTCCAGCTCACACCCTCCCCAAAAAAACCCCTTGTGCTGAAAGACCGTTGGAAAAACAAAGTTCACCGGGAGAAAAAATATGTTCCAAGCAAGCCAGGGGGGATAACAGGACAAAGCCCAAACTCCAGGATTGTCAGCAGCTTGTTTTGCCTCCTCTGGGCAAGGTGCAGAGCCAGCTGCATCCCCCCAGGGGTTCTGGTGGTGGGAGCTCCTCCAGAGAGCTCCTTCTGCTCGCTGGGGTAGGAAGATTTTCCCACCTCCCTTCCAAGCCCTGCTGGGGATCCCTGACCCGGCTGCTGCCAGAGGGGAAAAAGCTCAGGGAAGCAGAAATGAATTCCCTTTTTTCTTCTCCAAGTGCCACCACCCTCTTGGAGCACGCAGGGCTGTGAAGTGATTTCTCAAGCCCCACTGGCAGTTCACAAATGCTCCCACATCTCACTGCTGGTTATGAATGGTGAGGAGCTAAAAATAGGGGCTTGTTATTGCTTTGATGAATTGAGTTTGGTGCGGGAATCACGGCTACAAATGTTATTGGGAACGTTGCCTTTCACTTCCGTGGCTCCATGGAGCACGGAGATTGTCATCTTCTCCTGGCACATTGAAAACCAGCGTGAAGGGGTCCACAAAAGCACTTTTCTCCAGGTTATTTTTCTGTCAGATCTGCTTCCCTGGTATTTGTAGCTCTTCTCCACTCTGAATCCATTAGCAAGGAAAGAAAAGGAATACGTAAGCAGACGTGAAAAATAGACTTTAATTCTCACTGTTCAGATATTTGCTTAGAGAAAATGGGATAGAGGAGCTGAAATACATTCTCAGATAACAAAGTTGCTGGCGAGTTAAATCCATAATTTGATTTTCGGGCTAAGTCCTTTATTCAGCTGACAAACACGGTGCAAATGCAGAGCTCTGTGTACAGTTAAGGATTTGGGAACTGTGGTCAGATGGAATTATTAGCTGCAATTTGTGAAGAGTTTTGGATTGCTTAGAAATGGGAGCATTTACCACTTTCCTCGGACGCCATTTGTGAATAAAACCATTAGGTGGAAGTAATCAAATCTCCTCCTGTAAAGTGTTTGTGCTGTAAAGTGTGACTTGGGGTGAAGTGCAGGCAGAGGGGGATTGGTGGGAGGAACACTCAGAGCCACAAAGGCAGATTCAGCCGAGACTCTCAACATTTTAAAGGGATCAGTTGACACTAAAAAGGATTTCAAGCCTTGTTTGGAACTCGCAGGGCGTTAACCCGGGAGTTCAGAGGGAGAAGGAGGGGGGAGTGCCATAAACATAATTTGTAGAGTGGAGTGTGGATGCTTGAAAGCTCTCAGTGCTCTTTTGACAGATGGGTAGAGAGATAAATAGATAGAGAAATAAATAGATAGGGAGATAAATAGATAAAGAGATAAAGAGATGAGTAGATGTTGCTTTGTAGAGGGCGTAGAGAGCAGTGCAGAGATGTTGAACTCCCTTATTTAAATCTCACCAAGATCTGCTGCAAACTGGAATTTAAAGCCTGGTTTTTTTCAGTATTCTCCCCATTATTATAGCAGGAATGCCAAAGGTGCTGTTCCTGCTGGATTTGTGCCACTTTCCCACCCCGCACACCCCCGTGACCCCTTCCCTGTGCTCCTGTTCCCGCAGGATCCGGCGCCTGTTCCACTACATCGTCAACCTGCGCTACTTCGAGATGGTGATCCTGATCGTCATCGCCCTCAGCAGCATCGCCCTGGCTGCAGAGGACCCTGTCCAAGCTGAGTCTCCCAGGAATGATGTGAGTGCCACCCAAAATTCTCAGAATTCAGGGGCTTTTCTTCTCCCATCCCCATCTCCGCAGGGTAACGCGCTGCGCTGGCAGTGCAAAATCACAGCTGTCTTTGGTAACACACCCAAATTCTCTTTGTTCCTAACACACCCAAATTCTCTTTGTTCCACTGTCAAAATGCTCCCAGTTCCTGTCCCTTCAACCCTTCCCTGCTGCTTCAACCACATCTGGGGTTGAGAACTTGGAAATTGTGTGGCTGATGTGGCTTTGGTGGAGGAGCTGCAAAGCTGGCAGCCCATCCTGCAGTGGGAAAAGCTGCTGGATAATCCCTTCAGGAAAGGGTGTCCCAACATTTCCTTTTGAAATACCCCTTTTGCCTTGTTAAACCTGCCAGAAGTGCAGGAGCACTGAAGCCAGCCTTGGGTGCGGTCTGGCAGGGGCTGGGGAAATGCTGCTTTAAATCAGATGATTCAGGTTTGTGCCTAAATGATCTGAAACCCTCCCACCAGATGGTTTTTGTCCATCCCAGCACACAGACCATTGCTAGCTGAGATATTTAACCTTGCTCCTGTGCAGGTTTTTTCAGTGTGTGGCCCTCTCTGACACACATTTCCCTCTCCCATTTAGGCTCTGAAGTACCTGGATTATATATTCACAGGAGTCTTCACCTTTGAGATGGTGATCAAGGTAAGAACTTTTCCAAGCAGAGGGAGTCACCTCCTCCTTCAGATTTGTTTGTGAGGAGCTGGAGAAAGGGTGGAGCAGGATGGAGGTGGGAAGGATGGAGAGCTTGAAGTTGGGAACAGCTCTTAAAATCAGATGCAGCAGCTCTCCTGGTTTGCCTAATCTCATATTTTATGGAGGAAAATCAGGATGTCTTTAGGAGCTGTCTAAGAGGATAAGAACTGGGGAGACACAGGAGCTGCCAGACCTTGCTGAGACGCTCCTGATTCTTCCCTTTTCCTTTGGCACTGAGCAGGAATATTAATAACAGCTGATTCCTGGTTTGTCACATTTCAAAAAGCTGAGAATTGATCTTTTTACTCAGCAGGGTGGCAGGTTTTTCCAGGACTGTGGGGCAGTACCTTCCCAGAGAGCACAATTCCATAAAGTCAGGATTCGGTGTTGGGATAAGGCAGGAGTTGGGTTTTCCTGTCAGAGCAAGAAGCAAAAGGGATGCAGAATAAAACCAGGATTAATGCACTTGTGTGGAAGGAATCCCAGGGAGCAGTGAGGGCTCTTGTTTCAACAGCTTTTGGTTAAGGTTGATTGATTTGAGCTTCATTTTTGGGAGAGTTTTCCTGCCTGTTCGAGAGGAGCAGCTTGGCTGAGGATTTCAGCAGTTTGTGAAGGGGCCTTTGATCCAGAACCTTCCCCTGCCCCTCAGCAGGGTGGATTTGGGCCATGTTTGATTAAAACTCTTCCATTTCCTGGGTTTTCTCTGCAGATGATTGACTTGGGGCTGCTGCTCCACCCCGGCTCCTACTTCCGTGACCTGTGGAATATCCTGGACTTCATTGTGGTCAGTGGGGCCTTGGTGGCTTTTGCCTTCTCGTAAGTTCCTTTTCCTTCTCCTCCCGAATTCCAGGGAATGGGTGACAGAGGGGGCAGGACCCTGGCACAGGGACAGGGGATGTGTGATGTTTGTGGCTCCAGTTCTCAGTGAAATGTTCAGTTCCTGCCCCTTTTTCGTCTCGTAGCTGGGGGGGGGGGAGGAAGAAAAGAATAAACCCAACTAAATTTGTGTCGTGGAACCTCTTGAAAATCCTCCCAGCTTTAGGCTGAGTCCACTCACTGCTCCTTCAAACACGAAGCCAAGATTTTGGTGGCTGTTTTGTGGCCAAGTTCTTTTCAGGAACTCGCTGTAACACTTTGTGGCAGTCCAGGGTCTCCAGGCAGTGGTTGTAAGAATTGCTCTCACTACGAAAAAAACAGTGAAAGAAAGCAGCTGATCACTCTAAACCCTTGGCAAACCTTTATTTCCAGAGTTGTGGGTATTTCTGGTTCACAAACCTTTGCTATTTCTCTCCTTTTCTCTCCTCTCCCACTCAGGACCTTGTATTTTCCACTTTTATTTCTCCCTCCCTCAACCCCAGCTCTGTATTTATGACTTTAAATAATACCCCACGTTCTTCTTTAACGTCATGGAGGATTTTGAGCAACAAACACGGAGGATTTACTCTTTAAAAATGAAAATTAGCTTCTCATTTGAGCCCTTTTTCTCTTGGAAACAACCACGGGAAGAGCAACGCAGCTTCTCCCAACCTTCAGGAGCCGAGCTGGAGAATGGGAAGAGATTTCCCACTCGTTCTGAGGCACGGGAATTGTTTGCAAACGCTTTCCTGAGCAACCATAGGAGATGACCCGGAAACAGGCAGCAGGACTCGGCCACTTCAATCTTCTGCTAAATTAGCCCCGAGCAATTCTGGGAGTGTTTAGCAGCCCGTGCCCAGCCCTGCTCACCTGTTTGTCCACACGATGATTAGAGGAGAGGAAATAGTTTAATTTGCTAATGAGAATTAGCAGCGTTTCACTCGCTAATGAGGAAAGCATCCACCTTTGTCAGGGAGCCACGGAGCGGGGCTGGGCTGCTTTAAATTGGCAGCAGTTTTCAAAGCAGAGCCGAAGCCCTGCTCCTCCCTCAGCTCTGCACCAAAGCAAATGCACAAAATGTTGCCTTTCTGGTAAAATATTCCTCAGGAGTTTGTCATTTTCAAAGTTCCTGTCGCATTCAGGCTGTGAGATTTGTGTTTTAGGTCTGCTTTTCTTCAGTGCGAATGCTGGGTACAAATAAACCCTCCAAGCTAAATCGACCAAAAAGTGGATGGACAGGATTGGTGTTTTAGGAGTGATTTTGGGGGATGTTGGAATCTGGGCTGATCCTTCACCGAATTATTCAGTGCTTGGAGAAAATCATATCCAACATAATTTTGTCAAAAGAATGCTGCCCTCCCCTCTTTAAACGTTTTGTCCCTCCTTAAAAATCAGTTTTTTGGAGGAGCTCAGTGCTCTGTCAGAAGCAAAACTGTCTTGGTGAATGTCCTGCTAACCTAAAATCTAACATCCAAAACCGAGCTGCTTTTTTGAGCTTGACTAGACATGTGGGGTTTTATTTCCCAGCACATGAAAAATATCCATGGAACACCTTTCAGAACAAGATTGACTTAAGCCAGACTGAGTTAAGCAAAAATTTAACTTAAAAAAAACCCATTTAGCAACATCAGAATTTAACAAAGCTCCTCTGAATTGAAGAGAGGTGGAGAAGTGAAATGATCACAAAAAACCAACATAACCCAAAGTCTGGGGTTCTGTGAGAATTTCCCTTTTCCATCAGGAATTCAAACTTCCAAGGGGCATTTTGGGAGCCCTTCAGAGCAGCTCCCTGTGCTGTGAGAGCAAACCTCAGGCTCTGCCTTTACAACATCTTCTCCTTGAACACGATTTTCTTTCGAAGGAGATTTTCCTTGCTGGAGTTACGGATTAAAATGAATAATTTTTAATCTTTCTGAGCCTTTTTGTGCTCAGGTTTTCTTCTCTTGCTCACCTTGGGCCATGAATATCTAACAGCACCTCATCAGCTTCTAAATAAATTACTGCTACACCCCCTGCCTGTGCTTTGGTGCCCCAAGCTGCTTTTATTTTCCACTGTGAGTGAGTCTTGAGCAGGGTTTTACAGCCAGGGACTGCATAAACCCAGCCTAGCTGCTGTCTCTGAGATTAAAGTCAGACAAGCTTATTTGTAAGGCTTGGGAAAATTTGAATTTCTCCTGTGATTTTTCTGCTTTCTGTGAGCTCTGCTCCACATCCCCGTTTCAGGAGGCAACATCCAACCTAAGGAATGCCTGCAGCCTCCCTGCTGTGGCCCAAAAGCTGGGAAATCAGTCACTCCTAGGAAATGAATTCTCTCTGTTCCAGCCCTGAACCCTAACAGGGTAGATGGTCGTGACTTAGGCCCAGCCCCTGGTTTGGTTAAACCAGGTGGGCACACAGAGCCAGCTGAGTGTTGCTCATCCTGAAAAGGAGCTTTTGGAGACTCTTTGTTGTTCAAACAGTTGGATTTTTCCAGCAAATCCCACAGCCCTGCCACCCTCCTCAGTGGCACTAAAAAGGGGATTTAACGTGGCTGCCACCACTTTGTTTGCCAGAACCCACAACTGCCACGTGCAGGGTGGGATTTCATTCATGTTCTTGGCCTCCTCGCTGCCCACTGAGGGTGATGTGAACCAGCTTCGTGCTGAATCAGCCCATCCCTAAAACCCTGGGAGTTACAGAGCTCCCATCTGGAATATTGCAGCTGCCTGTGTTGATTTAAGCACTGGAGATGGTATTGCTGCTGCAAGACTGATAAAATCCAGCTCTCAAAGCAGCTCTGGGTTTCCTTTCTGCCTGCAGCTCTTGAGGAGCAGCTCTGTGCTTGGCTGTGGTTAGAAAAATCAGAAAACAGGTTTGAAACAACACCCCTGGGGTGATGCTGGGAACAATAATAATATGATGATGATAATAATAAACGCATGTTTTCCATTTAGCAAAGCATTTCAAAGAGAATTCCCTTTCTTTTTCTGGAGATAAACACACCACGAACACCCAGACACGTTTGAGTCCTCAGGGAAAAGGAAGCAAATGAAAAACCCATAGAAACTTGTCCCCAAAATCTCTCAGCCTCAAGTGCAAAACGTGCTTGGGAGGAACAGCTGATGAGGAAGAGCAGCAAAGATTTGGCCTGGAAAAAATTTGGAACAGAGGAAAGGTGGCTGAGATGCCCAGAGTTTCGGGATGCTCTTGGGAAAAAACCAAATAGTCGAGGTTATCCCTCCCAAAGTGGGAGAGAAGAGAGATTTGGAGGTGTTTTCCCAGTGGATCCAGCAGGGAATGTGGGATTTCTGCTGTCCAGAGCTCTCCTCTCCCTGCTGGTTTATCCTGTTGAGTTGGGGGAGTGGGCCAGGGGCTGGGGGATCTCTCTGATGTTTCTGTTTGTCATTGACTCTGCTCTTTCTTTGTCTTCTCCTTGCTGGAATCTCTCTCTAGGAGTTTCATGGGGTAATATGTTCTTCCTGTCTCTTGCTGCTCTGTTTTTTGCCTGTCCAACCTGTGTCCACACACTTTGCCACTGTGGAAACAACTCAGCCATGTTCCACCCATCGCATCGACTCCTCCGTCCCTTTATTCTCATTATCCAGTGAATATTTTCCTCTAACAACCCTCATCCATCCTGATTTTCCTTCAGCAGAGATAGGAACAGAGTAAAAATGCAAGTCAGAGAGTCAAAAAACGCACGGAGATGTATCTGTACCAAAAAGATTCCAGGGGCTGGCTCAGTGGGCACTGATGGGTGGGTTACAGTCTGTGAAAATCTGAATAACCAGGTTTAAAGGAGAAATTTTAGTCTCTTTTAGAGGATTTCACCTCCAAACAGCCAAGCTGGAAGCCCCAGGACTAATTTAGGGCAGTGTGGGCAATGGGACCCAGCCGGGATCCAGGCTCTGATGCTGGGGGAAAGTCTCTGACGTGAAAACAGAGCTCAGGGAGCTTTTTGCAGGGAGATTTGTGAAGAAGGAGGTCCCAAAATCGTATTTAACCCTCTGCAAGTGGCAGTTCTGCTGTCAGTGCGGGGGCAGGATGGGAGGCAGAGCTGTGTCCTCTGTCCCCCCCATTCCAAGAGCTCTGGGGGGATCCTCCACAGCCAGGAAAAGGATGCCAAGAAAAGCCTTTGATGTGATCCAGGAAATTTGGCACTGGATTCTCTCTTCTCTCGAGGAAAGCAGAGCATTTAGGGCAGAACGAGGGTGGCTTTGTGCTTGGGCAGGGTGGGGTGACCTCGTTTACTCTTCCAGGGTGGAATTCACTCTGCCAGGAGGATTCCAGGCAATCACAGAAGGCAGAGGCTCCACTTTACCCTGAATTTTTGATGCCCTGGCTCTGAGAGGTCCCTGTCACCTGAAATCAGAGCTGCTGCCAGCAGCAACAGCAACAAGCAGCTTCCATTTGAAAGAACCACTACATTTTTAAAGGCTCCTTTATTTATTAAAGGGAGAAAAGGCTCTGCAAAGCTCTTTTAAAATATTCCTAATGCTTGAAGTAAACAGGCAGCAAACTGACACAGAAAACAACAACAAAACAGCGCTGGCCTAATGCACCCAAAACTGATCTAATGCAATTTTTTTTTTGGTGGTATTCTCTTTTTTCCCTTTTTTTTTTTTTTTTTGCTGTCTGCCTTTATCCTGTGCTCTTCTGTAGCTCCAATTCAAGATTCAGCTCTCCTGAATGTTGCAGTTGTTATTCTGCAGTCAATTAAAATCTCGTCCTTCCACAGCAATTTCTTTTCTGTCGTGAGGAATATCCAGGTCAGATGTGTGCTTGGATACACCTTTTGACTGAATCCCAGCTCCATCTGGAGCTTTTATTTTCTGGGACATCTGGCTTTGTGTGAAAGCAGCGAAAAACCCCCAATATTGGCAGAGAGGGTTCTTAAAAACACCCAAACCCAACCCTTAGGGTTTTATTTGACAGGCAGAGGATCCTTTTAATTAAAATGCAATTTGCATCACTCTGGGTCAGAGTGCTTTTCCTATAGCAGGGACCTTACTGTCACAAGAAATGGGAATTTTTCCTTTTTCCCTCAGGATTCTCTATATGGCTCAGAGCATAAAGCCCATTAAGATTTAATTGGCTCACGCTCTTTATTTGCTTAAGTGCCTGAATGGAAAAAAAAAATCAGTCAGCCCTTCTTAGTGTCCTCTGCTGAGGCAGAAGGAATTCCGTGTGACTGGAGCTGTCTGCCCTCCACCTCTGAGCTCTCCGTGCGCCCATCCCATTCCAGGGAAAAGCAGGAGCAAGGATTTGCTCTGCCCCGCGTCTCCTTAACCTTCCTGGAAGTATTAAATCCACAGAAATTCTTGCTTCAGGCGTGGAGCCCACCCTGGGAGAGCAGGGCAGGGAAACGTCTTTGTTCTCGTTTGCACGAGGCCTCGTTAGTGCAGCTGTTAATTGGCACAGCAGCAGCGTCCAGGTCTCCAGGAATCAGGAGCAGGCACCGTGTGGGAATATTCTGGGGTTCTGAGTGAGAACCAGAACCAGGAGAGCAGAGCTGAGCTTTGCTGGGCTGGGGGTGCTGATGTGCAGAGCAGCGGCGCGGCCGTGGGCGGTGGAGAACGGAGCAGAGCTCTGGGCACGGTGTCCCCGTGTCCCACCCCCCTTTCCTGTCCTGCTGCCCCAACCACGGGGCCCTAAAGAGTCTCACCCTCACTCCTCTCCCACCCCTGCCTTCCTCAGCTCCCACCGCTTCCCTGCCTTTCCTCAGGTGGGACGCACGGAGCAGGGGAAGGGATTTGCGTGGCCTCGCAGAGGGGCAGCCCCGGGGCTGGGGTGGGGTGTCCTGTGGCATCTCCTCGTCCATGACCCATTCCCCCTTTGGCTTCCCTGCTGCCATTCCCATCCTCCTGGAGAGGCTGAACAACCTGTCCTGCAGCCAGGGCACTGCTGAGGGTCAGCCTGGGCGGTGGGGGAGCTCCAGCTCAGCTGGTGGCTCTGGTGACACCGAGGTGACCGTGGCAGCTGAAAGCAAATCTGCAAAGCCAAGCCTAGGCCAGACCTTCAGCTCTGCTAAAACCAGACAAGAAAGGCAGTGAAAGCTCTGCTGGCAGTGCCTGCTTCATCTGGGGCAGATCAAAGGTCTCTAAGGAGAATCAAATATTATTTTTAAAAATGTTTAAGAGTTATTTTGTGGCTTTAAATCAGTCCTGTAGCTCTGGCAGTAAATCCAGCCAGGATTTAGGGCCATGCCAGTGGTCAGGGTCCAGCTGGGATGGATTAAAATGGCCCTAAAACGGCCCTGAAGGATGAGAGAGGGAGAGGTCAGGGACCTGTCTGTCCTGTTCCCCCTCTCCTCCACTTCTGCTGAATCTTATGGAAAGGGAATTCTCCTCAAGTTATATAACCCTGGGATACAACCTCCAGAAATTCCTGTGTCTCCCTCTCACTGCATTCCCAGACCACTGCAGTGCCTGGTGATGGGGGAAAGGGACTGGAGATGAGGCAGGAATGTGAATTTGGGTTGTAGATTCCAGTCCAGCATTAGCTGTGAGTTCTCAGCCCTTTGGAAGCAGCTGGATTTCCAAAAAGACCCTTCCCAGGGCTGAGCAGGGTCAGCCAGCCACAAAACTGGGTGGTTTCTTTCACCCTTGGTGCTCCTCCCTCAGCACAGGGTGTAGGGCAGGGTGGGGGAGGCTCTGCCGTCCTTCACAAACCTCCGTGGGTCTCTCGGGTCTCTCGTCCTTCCATGATTTCCCTCCTGGAGAAGAGGAATGTTCAGCACAGGATAGGAATTATCAGCATCTGTCCCACACGTGCTTCATTCACACTCTGTGTTCCCTCAGCGCCGTCCCAGACCCGAACCTCCAGCCATGAATAAAACTCCAGGTTTCCATCCCATTTTCCACTTCATGTGAAACGAAGGGAATGTCGTTGTTTTGCCGTGGGGTCGGAAGGAGATGTTCCCGTTGTCTTCTTTTGTTTATTGATTTTGGGAGCGCACGAGGAAAGGAACTCTGTCCTTCCCCCCTAAAGCCCCTCTGAATGTTAACAAGAGGAACGTTCTCGGGCCTTGCACTCGGTTTTAACCAAAGCTAAACCCCAAATGTGACTGACAGCACCTGCATGCCTGAGTGGGGAGTTGCCCCAGCACTGCTCCAGGCATGTAATATATTGTCATATTACATGGTCCTGCATGGGATCGGTGGCATGTCCTCCACGGGACACTCAGGGATGAGGGAACAGCCTCTGACCCCCAGCAGAGCTCTGTCCCTCACCAGGAAGGCTCCCAAGCCCTCTTGGCACCATGTTCCTGCCAGAGAAGTGCACGGAGGAACGGCCCCTGCCTCATCCAGCTGGGAGGGAAGAGCCACGTGTGGCTTTGTCCCTTCTCCTGCCGGGAGTGGGACGGAGGAGCTGAGCCTCCTGTCCCGGTGCTGCTGCCCTGGCTGGGAGCGTTGTCCGGTGTGGAGTCGGGGCAGGAAGGGCCCCAGGTCCTGCTGAGTGGCTGGGAGGTGACAGAGCCTGGACATCCTGTGGCTGAGCCCTGCCAGGACCCTGTCCCGCCCCAGCCTTCTCCTCGTGCTGCTGGATCCATCCCAGGTGAGGCTGGGTCATCCTGCCTGCAGCCCTGCTGAGGATGGACGCAAAACCTGCCAAAAAATACCCCCAAACCCAACCAATTCCACCACCAAAGCCACCCTGGATACCCCTAAATACCCCAGTGAGTGACCCGAGGAGCAAACAATTCCCTCTGTTGTTCTTGTGCCTTTTTCTCCCTTGCAGAGGAACCAAAGGCAAGGACATCAACACCATCAAGTCCCTGCGAGTCCTGCGGGTGCTCCGGCCTCTGAAGACCATAAAACGGCTGCCAAAACTAAAGGTCAGAAAATAACCCCAAATCTGCCTTCTCTGGAGGTTTCTGACTGATCTGAGCAGGAGCTGGTGGACGCCACTCCAGCCAAGTTGTTTCTGCTGCTTTCATTCCGTTTCGGTGAATCTCTGTGCCGGAGGAGCACAAACAGCTGGGCAGGTGTTGAGCGAATGTCAGACACTCGGGTGCTTGTGCAAACATTGTGGGTCGTTTTAGGGACTCTTGTGAATCCACGTGAAAATAAAACCTCTACAAATAGAAAAAAACACAAATAAATTAAACGATGGTTTGTAAGTGGGACGGTCTTGGAAGTGATACAGGAGAAAATGGGGTTGGGAGGGCTTGGGTTTCCCTGGAGAATTCAACAGGAATATTGCAAGGTTTTCCTCAGGCTGTCCAGAGGGATTTGTCATTGCTGTGGGAGGAGCTTTAATTTATTCATCTTTCTATTAAAGAATCCATAGTCCCGTTCTTTTCATCTCCAGAACACTGATGTAAAGAATTAAATCAATTTAATGGCCTGCGGTTACTCATCCAACACCAACCATTTGAGGTGCAGCCAAAGAGAGAATAGAAGGAGTTAAAATTCAGTAATTTCTGAGGTTTAGGGACTCTTCAATGCATTTTGTGGGCAGTTTACTGTGAGAGATGGGGGGAAAAAAGCAATGGATGTTTTGGAATGGTGAAAATGTGTTTGACAATTCCTGTTTTCACATCAAACTAGGGGTCAGCTGCTCTGTAGATTTGCTTTTGTCTGAGCCCACCATTCATACTAAAATAATTTTAGTTTTATGCACACGAAATTCATCTGAAAAGAAAAGGAACATCAGTGTTGAACCATGTAGGAATTTCATGTTGGATTTCTGGGTTGATGGGGGAGATTTCCATCAGGGTTCCTGGGTTCATAGAGAGATTTCCATCACGATTCCTGGATTGATCAGTGAGATTTCCATCAAGATTCCTGGGCTGATCAGAGAGATTTCCATCAAGATTCCTGGGCTGATCAGAGAGATTTCCATCAGGATTCTTGGGTTGATCAGTGAGATTTCCATCAGGATTTCTGGGCTGATTGGAGGGATTTCCATCAGGATTCCCGGCTTGCCTCAGGAGTGTAATTCTGTGAATGTTTCACTTCCATTCCGAGGAACAGAGCAGGATTGTACAAACCCTGTGCTTGGGCAGGGATTGCTCACTTTCTGGTATTGTGACCAACCTCTGACTAAAATGAAGCTGCAGATGACTTGTAATGAATCAGGGCCTCATACCCACATAAGAAATGGATTTGGGAAGTTCTTCGCAGGGAGTTCAGGAGAGCACATCAGTCACGCCTCGTTTTGACAGACAGCTCTTTAGAAAAATATTTACTCAAAGCACTTGATTGTTTTGTTTCTGGTATTTTTTCCTTATTATTCCAACAGTTTTTATGCATCCACTGGAAGTAAAATCAAAACAATTTTCATTTTATAATGAAATGTTTGCTCAGGACTAATATTGTCTCGACAAGCTGTGATTGTCTTTGTAAATGTTATGAGCAGCATCAGAAAATTCAGTGGCACAGCCAAAGCTGTGGATAAAGCAGGAGATGAGGGAAGCTGGAGTTGTTTCGCACAGCTTTAGGAAGTGAAAATCCATCGAAGCATCCGTGGGTTGTGGGATGGGGAATGAGTCCCAAATGAGAGAGATTTAGATGGGATATTGGGAAGGAATTGTTCCCTGGGAGGGTGGGGAGGCCCTGGCACAGAGTGCCCAGAGAAGCTGTGGCTGCCCCTGGATCCCTGGCAGTGGCCAAGGCCAGGTTGGATGGGGCTTGGAGCACCCTGGGATAGTGGAAGTTTGGGATGAGATGATCTTTAAGGCCTTTTCCAACCCAAACTCTTCTGTGATGCCCCAAGTGTGGCTAAACGGTGGATGCCAAGATTTTGGATGAACTTTTCCTTCCTTCCCACCCTTTGACCTCGCTCCCCTCCACGCCCAGGCTGTCTTTGACTGCGTGGTGAACTCCCTGAAGAACGTCCTCAACATCCTCATCGTGTACATGCTCTTCATGTTCATCTTCGCCGTCATCGCCGTGCAGCTCTTCAAGGGCCGCTTCTTCTACTGCACGGACGAGTCCAAGGAGCTGGAGAAGGACTGCAGGTACCGCTGGGAGCAGGGAATGTGGCAGGGAGCGGCTTCCTGCAGCTCCCCAGGCTGGCCCAAAGTCAGGGATTTGCTGAGTGGGAGGAGTCTCCTGCAAATAAGAGCAATAATTCAGCACAGCTACCCTGGAGGTGAATTTCCCCTTGTTTTTCTTTAACAGCTGTGTCATTCCTGGCTCTGATCTTCAGGATACAGGGGAGGCAGCTTCTTTCCTGGGAAAGCTGGGTGTGATTTTTAAGAGAAGGGTTTTTGATGGCGGGACTCCTCTTTCCACGTGTTGCCTCGATTCTTAGAGCTCCCGTGAATTAGGAAACCACACTGAATAAATAATCAGAAGCGTGGGGCGTTAAAGAGCTACTAATTAGCGAGGAGAGGGACAGGATCTGAATATTTTAAAAGCCCTGTCACGCTTTGTCCTTCCCAGCAGGCTGCCAAGGTGTGTTACTCCACAATGTGCATCTCATCAGCTTTTTTCTTGGCACCCAAAGCACCTCCTCAGCACTGTCCTGCTCTGCCCGTCCCTCTCCTGCTGCCTGGCATGAGCAGGGCACATCCCTGGTGGGGTCCCAGGGGCTGTCACTGCAGTTCTTCCTTGGAAAAATGCGGATAAATTATGGGAAGGACTGTGAAATTACAGGAAAGGGTAGGTTGGAGAGGGTTCTCCACGTGCCAGGCCCCTAAAAGCAGGACACAATTAGGACTTAGATCCAGCCCTGGAGTAGGAGCCAGAGGTGCTTCCCCATCAAGCAGAGATTTTCTGTGGGGTCACACAATTTAGGGGCCGGCTTGGTGTTAATGGCTGGCTTTGCCTAATGAGTGAGTGAATGGCCTGATTAAAATATCTTTCATTTTTAGTCCTCAGGCCCAGTTCCCATGGCTAAAAGTGGCTCAAAAATTGGCCTTTACTTCTGTCACAGACTTTGAGGGAGTCTCTTTGTCTGTAATCCACAGCAGAGTCTGGACTGTGCTGCTGGGGCTTCCCAGTACTCCTGAGTCCTAAGAAATGCCTGATCTCCTTTCATTCTCTCATTGGCTCTGAATCTCTTTTTCCTAGGGGTCAGTACCTGGATTATGAAAAAAATGAGGTGGAGGCACAGCCCAGGGAATGGAAAAAATACGAGTTCCACTACGACAACGTGCTCTGGGCTCTGCTCACGCTCTTCACCGTGTCCACAGGGGAAGGGTGGCCAACGTGAGTAACGGGGCTGGCAGGGGCTGATGGTGCAGGTAAAGCAGGTCCCCAAAGCTCTGAGGGACAGCAGGTGACCTGGGAAATGAGAGAAGTCTTTTATCAGCTCAGTTTTGTGTGATCGTTGGGTGAACCAGCAGGCAGAGCTCTGCGTTTTCCCTGCTGCTCTCCCGAGTTCGCACGGGGATGCTCAGGCAGTTTTCAGTTCTTGCTTCAGCCTTTTGGACTCCCACACCTTTCTCAGGGATAAAATTGATAATGGAAATGTAAGAAAACGAAGGGGAAAAAGTATTGGGAGCTCTGCTGGAAGTCTGCTGGGCGTGACAGTCCCCAAATGACATTTCCTGTTCAGCACATGACTTTATTTTGGCACACGTGGAGTGCCGTGTGTGGCCAGGGCTCCTCAGCCTCCACGTTCAACTCTTTCATAAAATAAAGACTAAAACAGCATCAGCCTCCTTCTTCCAGTCCCTCACTGTGTTCCCCTATTGGATGTCATCAGTCCCTCTCTTTTCCCGCTTTTACTCCATCCCTGTTGACCAGAGAAGAGAAGCCAGATCCAGCTGGATCCTCTCCCCTTGGCCAGGGCGGGGATCAGTGGATCTGGGCACAGCAAATCTCCACCATTCTGCACAATGGTGAAGAAAAAGGGTTTCCCCTAAAAATATCCTCAAGGAAAACTTCTCCCCAGCCACGCGGACGGGAGCAAGTTTTTCCTGAGCATATGTGGAAAACCCTGCACGTGAGGGAAGGCCAGGGAGTGATTCTCAGGGGGTCCTTGGTGCTTCCCAGGGCTTGTGTTGACCTTTCCTCTCTCTTTGCGTTTGCTTGCAGTGTGCTGAAGCACTCAGTGGATGCCACCTACGAGGAACAGGGGCCCAGCCCTGGCTACCGAATGGAAATGTCCATCTTTTACGTGGTGTATTTTGTTGTCTTCCCTTTTTTCTTTGTCAACATCTTTGTGGCGTTAATCATCATCACCTTCCAGGAGCAAGGAGATAAAGTGATGTCAGAGTGCAGCCTCGAGAAGAACGAGGTACCCACCTCTTCTGACTCCAGAGTTGGTGTTCCAGGGGCTCAGAGTTCCTGGATACTGGTGGAAGGCCACCCCTCGTCCCCCTGTGCTGGGGGGACTGGAGAGCAGTGGTTTTTGGAGGGTGTGTGGTGTAGAGACCAAAGAAATAAGTGGCAATTTCAGCTTCTGCATAAAAATAAAACCAGGGAGAGCGCCCAAGTGCTTCCTGTTGGGAATCACTGTCACCCGACCCCTTGGACCACGCCAAAGTGAAGATGGCTCTGCCCTGGCACAGGCCCAGAGAAGCTGCCCCTGGATCCCTGGCAGTGTCCAAGGCCAGGCTGGACGGGGCTTGGACACCCTGGGATAGTGGGAGGTGTCCCTGCCCATGGCAGGGGGTGGCACTGGATGATCTTTGAGGCCCCTTCCAGCCCAAACCATTCCATGATTTTATGTTTGCTCGAGTGTGGAGGTGTGGAAAGAGACAAACCTTGAGGCCAGAGCTCAGAAACCAAACTGAGCTACAACTGCTGTGGCTGCCCAGAGGAAAACTCCTCTCCGCAGGCTGGTTCTGTGCCTGGCTGGGACTTTTCCTCCTGGCAGCGGCCAAAAGGAGATGCCTTGAGAAGAGTGTAAGACCAGGGTAAGAAGCTGTGAGATTTCTCCTTAATGCCCCCCAAAATACCATTGTTTCCCACTCAGGGACCTCCTGAGCTGGTTTTTCTTCAGTCACTGGCATCTGTGTATCTTCCTTCCATGGGTGTATCCAGTTTCCTTCTCAATCCATGCAGATTTTTAGCATCTGCAGCAATCCTTCGTCCAGGGCCCCACAGCCTCAAGGACCTCTTGTGGGAAGAACCATCTCTTTTCATGTATTTTGAAACTGGAACCTGATTTTTTGATGAAAAGAGATGAATTTTTAAGCTGTTATTAATTAGTTCCTTGTTTGTCTATATGAACAAAAAGTCCAAAATAAAGCAGAATATTTAGAGATGCTTTGTTATTTTCCAACTGAGCAGAAAGTGATTTCAGACTGAATTCTTACACAAATCCAAGGTGAGAAAACGCTCCAGAATCAAAACCTCTTGTGGGTAGAAACCGATTTCTATCACAGTTTTATAGTCATAAGAAAGCGAACAGAAACAGCCAGTGAAGGGGATCTTTGAGATTTCCCCCAGTGCTTTTGGTGGATAATTTATTGGTAAATTCAGTTCTCATTTGATGAAGCATTCTGAGCTGTCTGGGTGTTGCTGGGTGTGAGGACACACCTGAGTTGCACAATGCTTTTTGAAAACCACAGAGAACATCTTTACCAATCCTCTGGTTCCTGCAGTCGCCCGTCAGGAGGACTTGGAAGTGTTTTTGAAAGTGGGAAGGGATCAGGACCCAGCAGGAGCTGGGCTCTAACGGAATGCGGTAGGACTGCAAGGGGGCACAGGAATGTTATAGGGTAAATATTCCAGGAAAATTGATCAGGATTTGGGGATCCTGTGCTGCATTTTACAGGAACAGTCAGCACTCACTTGGTGTGAATGCTCTGCTCACTCTCCCAACCACATCCCGACGGATAAAGACTTCCAGCCCTTTTCCTGTCATCTCTTCATCCCCTTCTTGTTTTGTAGAGGGCCTGCATAGACTTTGCCATAAGTGCCAAGCCCCTGACCCGCTACATGCCTCAGAACAAGCAATCCTTCCAGTACAAGATGTGGAAATTCGTGGTGTCCCCTCCCTTTGAGTATTTTATCATGGTCATGATCGCTCTCAACACCATCGTCCTCATGATGAAGGTGAGTGGGATCTTCCTGAATCCAGGAATTTCAGGCTGTTGGCTGGAAACGCTCTCACCCTCAGAGCTGGGCGGCTCAGCAGGAGCAGCCACCACTCCTCATGCGCCTGGTGGAATTCCTTTGGCCCCCCGAGGGAGGTGGTTTAGCTGGGGTGAGATCCCAGCAGTGGGATTCCCTCAGAGTGGTGGTTGGGCTCAGCCCCTTTGGTGTGTGAACATGGGATGGGAACTGGGGTGTGCAGGTGCTGATCTCCAGCTCAGCCTGGGCTTCCTGCTGCACAGCAGGGTCGTGGGGCTGCTCAGAGTCCAGTCAGGCCAGGGAAATTCAAACTGAAACAGAATAGGTTTGGATGGGATATTGGGAAGGAATTGTTCCCTGGGAGGGTGGGGAGGCCCTGGCACAGGGTGCCCAGAGAAGCTGTGGCTGCCCCTGGATCCCTGGCAGTGCCCAAGGCCAGGTTGGACGGGGCTTGGAGCAGCCTGGGATAGGGAAAAGCGTCCCTGCCCATAGGGACTGGATGAGCTTTAAGGTCATTACTCAGTTTTGGAACAGCAGCAGGCTCCTGGGATGTGATCCGGAGTGGGGGAAGAGATGCAGGTGGATGCATGGTGTAGATGCTGTCCCCTCCTATCCCTTGCCTATCTTGGAGTATCTTCACAGTCAAGGGGTCCCCATATTCTTAGTGAAAGAAACAAAGTTCTGCACTTCCCCTCTGGGTTTGAAAATGCCCTTCCTCCCTCCTGGGCCGTGCTGTGCTTACAGGGGGATGTCCCCCAGCAACAATCTCCAGCTCTGGGGATATTCCAGCTGCCCCCTCAGTATAGGATGGAGGCAAGAGAGACAGGAATAATTGTGTTGTAACCCCAAATCTCGCTTCAAGTGAGCACGGAATCCTGACTAAAATGAACAAGTCAGCTGGGAATGTTTTGCTCTGTCAGTGATTTTCACTAACAGCCTTCCTTCCCTCCCGCTTTAGTTCTATGATGCTCCAGAAGCATACGAAGAAATGCTGAAATGCCTGAACATTGTGTTTACATCCATGTTTTCCATGGAATGTGTGCTGAAGATCATTGCCTTTGGTGTGCTGGTAGGTGCCTCCCTCGTTCCCTCCCACCTCTTTCCTCTCTCGACGAAATGCTCGTGTTTCGTGACGCGCATTTAAAAACAAGCAAACAAAAAACAAAAACCCCCCGACCTGTGCTGGCAAAAAGAAAATAACCCCTGGACCCCTCTATTCCCCTTGTGTTCTCGTTTGGCAGAATTATTTCCGAGATGCCTGGAATGTCTTTGATTTTGTAACAGTGTTGGGAAGTATTACTGATATTTTAGTAACAGAGATTGCGGTAAGTACAGCTCGCTCCATTTCCTTCCTTTATAAACAAAGCTGTGCCCTGTCAAGACACTGAACCCTCTCCCTACCAGCCTTATTCCCTGGAGCTGCCTCTGGGAGTCACGGTGGCCTTGGCTGACCCTGTTCCATGAGCTCTGCTTTTCCACGGAGCTGAGCACAGCTGTGCGCCCCAAAGAGGGGAAGCTCTGATGAGAACCACGGTGCTCGTGACTCTGCCAGCAAGCAGCTCCCCCTCTCCTGCAGCCAACTACTCTATCCCCAGGCCTTTTCTGCCTGTTCATGGAAAAATCCTGCTGGGTTTAGAGAGGGAAGAGACCAAGGGGATTGTGCTGTGTTCATGTGGGAGGTTTTTTGCCGGGCAGACGTCTGGCCCTTGGGGCTCCTGCCCAGTCTGGCTCACGGGGCAGGGTGAGGGTGATAAGAGGTGAAGAGTGTGGACTGGGGGAACGTTCCTGTCACAAAAGCTCTGTGGGGCAATGAATAAACAGCTTTCCCATAGGATTTCTGGCCAGCCCTACAAGGGCTGCTGTCTCCCTGCTGACGAGTCCTGTAGATCCCACAGAGTGGACAGACCTGGCATTAGATCCGAAGGATTTTTCCATGAGGGCAGCAAATGCCTGTCTCAATCTCCACCAATCTGATATTGCCCAATGAATAAATCACTCCTCTCCTCTCCCAGTGCATGTTGTAGCTGATGATGTATCAGTGTGTGATGAACTTGGACTTGACCATAACTTCTCTCCTCAGTCCCGGGGTTTGCCTGTAGATCTGTTCTGTGTGTGCTGAGAACTGCTCCCCACGTTCCTTTACAGGTGCTGCTGAAGACCACGTGACTGTTTCTAACAAAATGCATTTTTATTTAACCTCTTCGGCACAAAATAACACGCAACCCCCCCGGTTTTCCTCCCCATACAAACGATGTTCATTTATCTGCTGGTGAATCCTGTGCTGTAGGATTTTGTTTTCAGTGCAGCCAGGCTGACGTTACTCAGCTCACCCGCTCTGGGTGCTGTGGGTTGTTGTCCCCACTCCCTCTCCCACGGGATGTGTTTTCTTGTCAAGGGCACCCAAACTTTTGCCATGGTTTGAAAATTTGTGAAACCATTTGCAAGTCGGCCACAGACAGACTGAAGCTTTTCCACCCCTCCTCTGGCCACTTTTCCTGGGAGGAAGCGGCACTGACAGCTCTCACCGGGTAAGGGAGCCTCTGGTCTCTCGCAGATTGGTGTCTTCTCCTTCAGGAAGGTTTCTACTTCTCAACACCAAGCCCATGTGCTGCTAAAATCCTCATTTTTGGAGCTGTTTCGCAGGCAGGGAGCAGCCCCAGTGTTGCCCCTTCCCTGCTTGGTTAATGGGACATTGCCTCTCCCTCCAGCTCCCAGGGGATGGCCCAGCCAGGGATTGGGTCAGGTTGGGCTGTGAGACATTTCCAGCATCAAAACCTTTGCAGAGGAGAGTGAATTCCCCCTGAAAGTCCAGCAGGGCACTCATGTGCCTTTCCCTTCTTCTCCTGGGTGGGAAAGGAGAGGTTTTTTGGTTTATGAGGAGCTGGATCCATGCAGTCCTTAGAGAGGATTTTCTAAAGGAGGTCACCACATTCCCCTGGCAGTGTCCAACGTGGCGCTGATCCCAAACCTCTCTCCTATAAAAACCAGATGTCCCCAGGACCACTCCAGCCCTGAGCTCTTGGTCCTCTGGCTGTGTCTGCAGAACTTTTTGAGCTCTGCTCCCTCTAAACGTTCCCCTTTGTGGGGGGTTGATCTCTTCTCCCACGTAACAAGCAGCAAGGCAAGACAAAACAGCCTCAAGTTGCTCCAGAGGAAGTTTAGGGTGGATATTAGGAATAATTGCTTCATGGAAAGGGTGGTCAGGCACTGGAACAGGCAGAGTCCCCATCCCTGCAGGGATTTGAAAGCTGTGTGGATGGGGCACTTGGGGACAGCGTTTAATGGTGGCCTCGGCAGCGCTGAGGGAATGGTTGGACTCGACGATCTCGGAGACCTTCTCCAAGCTGAACAATCCTCTGATTTCTGTGCAGCCACCACATCTCCTCCCTGCTTGTCCCTTCAGACAGAGTGCCCAGGGGTCATCCCCTGCCACCTCCTTTCTAGGTTTGGTTTCCAGCACCTCTTTCATGCAGCTCCTGTCTGATCTCTCCCCGGCAGCACTCCCATCCCCACCAGCGCACACTCCTTAAGCCACGCACATCCCCGTCAGCCTCCCACAGGAACCACAGACAGGGATCAAAGGCAGCTGGTGCAGCGCCCTGAGCAGCTCCCTTGGCTTGAAGGGGGCAGTGATGCCCAGGTCTGAGCATCCCTGCTTAGTTGGGCAGTGGGTGTTGGCAGTGGTGCCCTGAAGATCACGCTGATAACAGGATTGGTAACAGGATTGATAACAGGGTTGGTAATGGCAGCTGTCAGGATGCCCCTCATGGAATCCATTCCACTTCAGCACGTGGAGATGTGGTCTTGGACGAAGCTCTCCACCGCCACTAAAACATTCCTGCCCTCAAAGACAGGTTGGAGGGGGCTTGGAGCAACCTGGGACAGTGGAAGGTCCCTGCCCATGAAGGAGATGAGCTTTAAGGTCCCTTCCACCCCAAACCATTCCATGGTTTTATGATTCTCCCCTTCCAGTCCTGAGGATGGAAAAGAAGCAGAAGGATGCACCTCTGCTCCTCTGCTCCTGCCCCATGTGGTTGGCCCCATGCGAGGCTGCACGTGGCTTATCCTGACCCACAGGGCACCAAGGGCGTCCCAAGGGCTCCCAAATCTGCCTGGCAATGCCAGGACTGCTCTGCTGCCTGCAAAGTGGCACAAGGCCTCTTTATCCTGGCAGAGTCACACTTTGAACCAGCTTTGGGATATTTTGTTAAACTGCGATTTCACCTAATTGAAATACTTCTGGTATTGAGAGCCAGTGTAGAAAAATTGAACCAACAGATCCAGTTGGATCCAATTTTGAACCAGTAGTTCCAAAATAGAACCAATTTTAGAAAAAGGTAGAAAAAAAAGGCTGAAAGAGCTGATGCAGAGATGTGAACGTGCAGGGCTGGAGGTGAGGAACAGGGGGTGCCTCATTCACAGAGCACAGCCCAGGTGTGGCCGCTGCCCAGCCTCTCTGTCCCTTTGGAATTCCAGGTAGGGCAGAGCAGGAAATAAAGCCTGGGGATGGGCTGAACCAACCCCACCTCTCCTTCCCCAGGGCACGAGCGGGGTACAGGAGCTCTCTCATGGAGCAGGGAATAACCGGAGAGGAGAACAGCTCTTGGATCATCCCTCCCAGAGCTGTGTCCCCCGCAGGGAACGGCCCTTTCTCCGTGTGCCTTCCTCAGCTCCAGCCTCCCCTCATCCACTGGGCAGAGTTTGGGGCAGCCCCTTTAGTCCTTCCAACCCTCCTGGCAGCCATTCCCATGGAATTTCCTCAGCTGGGAAGTCCAGGTGACAGCCACGAGGTGACCTTGCCTGCCAGTCTGCAGCTGTCCCTGTCCCAGCCACCCTCCAGGTCCCCGTGGAGATGTTTTCTGGGTGTGACGCTGAGCTCAGGCTCACAAGTAGTTGCCAGAGCGCCGTTTTCCTCCGTATTTTCCAGCTAGAAGCGTTCTCCAAAGGTAAATAATCCTGGCTGGCCTCACCTCGAGAGACTTGGCTTCCACCAGCCTTGTTTGGTACCTTTAACCCTCGGAGAAGTAAAGACAAAAGGAAAAGAAATGTGTGGATTAATTGCTTTGTTTTAATTTTCCTGGTCATGTCACATGTAATTTACTTTGTGATTGTAGTGGAATATCTATTTTTTTTTTTATTTCCTCAGGCAAAAGCATGAATGTCAGTTTTTTTACCCTCAGTAATTGAGGGAAAAGAGGTGGGATTCAGGAAAAGGTGTCCTTGTGGACACAGTTGGCCTCAGGAGGCCGAGTGGGTGTGGGGCAAACTGACATCTATTTCTATGCCTGGAAATAGAAAAAAAAACCCTGAGAAGTGTTTGTGAATTGTCTCCAGATTTGCATTACAAGCTGAAATGCAAATAACAACTGCACTGTCTGTGTTACCTCGAGGATCTCCAAATCTCTTTGGGGTTCGAAGGATTTTTTATTTCTGGAGTTCCCATAAAAAAACACCTCCCCCCATTCCCCCCCCTCCCCGACCCCGATAGCCCAACAGGTTTTTTTTCCCAGTGAAATTTTTCAGAGTTTCCTTTTTGCTTGTCCTGATTACTCATTTTCTCTTTTTGTTTCCTGTTTTTGTTCCTTATTTTCCTTATCTACCTGCTGAATCACGCCATCCAATCAACATACAATGCGAAAACCATGTCTCCGTCTGTATGTTGTGCACCTGCTGCTCAAAAAAAAAAACCTAAAAATTTGTAAATAATCTTGCAAATATCCATCCATGACAACATCACATATAGGACACGGTTGGTTTCATTGAATTTAAACAATTCTTTAAATTCTCTGCTTTGATTTTCTCTCGTTTTTCTTTGATTTGGTCCGGTTTTCGTTCGTTGTTTTGTTTTTTTTTTTGATGAAAGTTCCGATTGCACTGGTGGAAAAGCCTCACTGCAGCGTGCCCCGAAGCGGCTTCTGTCCTGCACCTCCCTCCCTGGGCTCATTGGTGACAAGGAGTTGCCAACAGCCCATCCCCTGCTCCCCCGTGCCACCCCCTGTGCCAAAGGGGACACTGCCACTTGCTTTGTTTCCCTGGGAAACGGGAGGAGATGAGGAGAGAAGGATGTTCTGGACCTGGAAACAGGGTTTGGAGGTGGTGGTACCAAATTCAGCTCTCCAAAGGTTTGGGTTCTTTCAGGATGAGGTGATGGAGCTTTCTGCTGAAGGAAGCACCTCCCAGCTGTTTTAACCTCTGTATTGTAAGGCAAGAATATTATTGAAGTGATAACAGACTTGCTTCCCTCAAATTGAAAATTATGGGAAAGAAGGATCTTGAATTTGAAAATTCTCTGTGGCACCAACCCACAGAAGCGTTTTGCCACCACGGTGGACACGGAGGCGCTGGATCCAAACCCAAAACCTCAAGTAAAGTGCATAAGTCATGTTATGACCAGAGCTGAAAAGTACCAGGAACCAGATCCCACTGGGAATTTAGTGCCAAAGTGCAAATTTATTCCAAAGATGCCTTTGAAAATATTGGCCTTTATCTTTGAAAATCATCAATTAAACAAAAGAGAATCCATAAAGAAAAATGCACTCTGAAATATTTCTATTTTTTCCATTCTTAATTATCTTGGCTATGGTTGATAATGCAAATGAGACCAAAAGCTTCTCAAAAATCCTTCCTCAGCCACCTGACACCAGCTCTTGGATCTGTGAACATCCACATTTCCTGTTGCACAGTTGCTGTTAAGAAACAAATCAGGGGGAATTTTCATTTCCAGGCTGCACAGCAGCTCCATGGATGTTCATGGAGGGTATTTTCTGTTGGGATGCAGCAGAGAAAATGACAATGTGTAAACTCAAAGTTTGCCCAGTGCAAGCTGAGAAGGGAATCCTCCACAGTGCTGGATCCATTCCAGATGTGGGGGAGCAGTCAGGATAAATTTGGACACTTTGTCTGCTGCACACCTGGCCCAGGCAGCACAGAAAAGGGCTCTGGCATCAGCAGTGAGTGTGAAAATATACTGGGGGAAAGGCACTTCGCTAAATTTGGGCTGCTGTCCCTGTTGCAGGTTAAAGGTTGAAAAGCTCATCCTGCTCTTCGTTAGGATTGGGGTCGTTATTCCTTAGAGACAGGTCCAGGCTCCTTTGATCACTTGGCATCCAAGTGAGGTCTTTGGAGCACCACGTTGTCCTCTGGAGCTGCTGCAGTGACACAGCAGGAGCAGCAAAGCTGAGAGGAATTCTGGAGAGGAGGAAACTGAGGTCAGACCTCAGCAGCTCCTCCCGAGGGCAGCTCCGATCTCTGCTCCCTGGGACAGGGACAGCACCCAGGGAACGGCTGGAGCTGGGCCAGGGCAGGCTCAGGCTGGAGAGCAGGGAAAGGTTCTTCCCCCAGAGGGTGCTGGGCACTGCCCAGGCTCCCCAGGGAATGGGCACGGCCCCGAGGCTGCCAGAGCTCCAGGAGCGTTTGGGCAGCGCTGCCAGGGATGCCCAGGGTGGGGCTGTTGGGGTGTCTGTGCAGGGCCGGGGTGGGACTGGATGATCCTGGTGGGTCTCTTCCAGCTCGGGATATTCTGTGATTCTGTCAAGTAGGGAACGAGGAGAGTTCTGTGCATCACACACAAAATAGTTTTTCCAGCATTGTTGACTCAGGATGGAAGGACTGATAGGATGTCCCTGCAATGGCAGGGTCCTCAAGGGTCAAGGGTGGCAAAAATCTTCAGCCTCTTAAAATCAGCAGTGGATTCCCCAAGCTCCAGATGAAGCCAAGACCCCATGCAAGGTTCAGGAAAACTTCAGTGCTGGCAATACCATGGACAGTTAAATGGGAACACAGCCATTCTCTCAACAGTAGTTCCTTAATTAAGTAATTAATTAGGTGATTTGTTGATGTCAGATGAAGAGGAGTCCTAAAGCTTCCTGAGTGATCCCATTCTTGGCTTGGTCAGACGCCTCTTCCTGCAGCATCCGTGTGGACAGAGGGAGCAGCTCCTGTGCTGGGCAGGAAACTGGGCTGCTGAAGGCACTGGGAACGGATCCAGGCAGTGCCTGTGTGCCCTGTTCTCCAGGGCTGTCCTGCTTTTCAGTATGGAAAACTCTGAGGCTCCCAACAGGAGGAGGACATGGAGCTCCTGGAGTCCAGAGGAGGCCCCGGAGATGCTCCCAGGGCTGCAGCCAGGCTGGGAGAGCTGGGGGTGCTCACCTGGAGAAGAGGAGGCTCCAGGGAGACCTCAGAGCCCCTTCCAGGGCCTAAAGGGGCTCCAGGAGAGCTGGAGAGGGACTGGGGACAAGGGATGGAGGGACAGGACACAGAGAATGGCTTCCCACTGCCAGAGGGAAGGGATGGATGCGAGATTGGGAAGGAATTGTTCCCTGGGAGGGTGGGGAGGCCCTGGCACAGGGTGCCCAGAGAAGCTGTGGCTGCCCCTGGATCCCTGGCAGTGCCCAAGGCCAGGCTGGACGGGGCTTGGAGCAGCCTGGGACAGTGGGAGGTGTCCCTGCCCATGGCAGGGATGGGATGGGATGAGCTTTAAGGTTTCTTCCAACCCAAACCAATCTGGGATTCTCTGAAAACAACCTAAGGAAGGGTAACAGAGGAGGCTCCCGTGGTGGGGCAGCCTTCAAGGGCAGCTCTTTATCCGTGGTGTCTATTTCCCTGTTTCCCCACTGCTTCCCAGTTTTCTTCAGGGACGCATCGTCCATCTCCTGTTGTGGGAAGTGGTGGCAGTGCCCGGCCATGCCCAGACCCCCAGGCCCTGGCTGGTGCCTGAGTTCCTTCAGTCCCAGACTTTCCTCTTTTAGGAAAATAGCGACAGGCCAGGGGGAAATGATTTTCCAAACAATTTGTTATTCCTCAGATGGGTGATAAAATCCTAAAGCTCCGATGCCTGTTGTGAGCACCGTGAGCATCTGTGCAACAGGAAAGCACAAAACACCTGGGAAGGATGGCTTTGATAACCCAGATATCAGACGTGTGTCATGGCACAGAGGTGGCTCAGTGGGAGGAGAATCGATGCCAAACACTGTTTTACCCGAGAAATCCGGCAGTGTGGAGTTTCCCCTTTGGCTGCATGCGATTCCAATTCCTGCCTGGAGAGCTGAGGTGTTGGAGGTTGGGATTTCTCCGTGGGGTGCTGAGGGTGCCACACACGTGGAGCCCTTCCAGCCACCACCAGCGTGGGGAACTTCGCCTCTCTCCGGGCAGTGCTGAGAACGGTCCTTCCAACAGCCCCAGGGTGTCGGTGATGGGGATTTTCCTGGGTTGGGAGTGATTCCACACGCAGCCGAGGCTTCCACTGCTCTTTAGGAACTGGCAGTGCCAGAGTCAAACAGGGAATGTGGGGGGGGAAACAAAAATCTGTGGACTGTTTGTCCATCTAAATCCCAGGGAATGGGGTTATGGACATAACTGCACACTTTTAAACCCTTTTCCCATTTATATCCCTTTTCCATGGGTAGCACTGGGGTAGCTCAGCTTGCAGGGAGCCCAGCCCAAAGCAGGCATTAAACACCCTGTCAGCTGTGAGGATGAGGTTTTAGCAAAGCCTGAGCAGGACAATGTTCCTGCTGTTGGGCTGCAGTTATGTGGGAAGAGGGAGATCCCGCAGAGATGGGTCCTGTGCCCCTGCTCCTCCTTGGAGCCTGAGGGTTGTGCACAGGGAAGATCTGGCTTAAGCATTGCTCTGGAGTTCAAATGAGACTTCCAGGCCCAAGTGCTGCCAGCATTACCCATAAGGTCTGACCCAGTTCCCGCTGCTGGGGAGGTTTTCCTGATTGAAAGGGGCTCTGGGTTAAACCTCTGCCCTGCCCTGGGACCGGCTCCCAGTGGGATCAGGGGATGAAGAACCCCATTAGTGATGCCCCCCCGTTACCCAGCCGAGTTCCAGCTCTGCCCCAGGGGCCTGCCCTGCTCAGGTGAGTGCAGCTGGACTGTTGAGAAGGGAAGGTAAGCGCTGTGAAAACAAACCTGGAGCTGATGCCGAGAGAAACTGGACATTTTCAGTGCCTGTTTTACTGCCCAACCCAGGGGAATCCTCGCTTGTGCTTTGCCTGCCAGAGCTGGGTTCTGTTGCTGGCTTGAATGAGCTCCGTGTTGTCTGCTCTTTCATTGAACATTCCTGTGCTTTTCTCTTTTCTCTTTATTTGAAGATCGAGTCTGATTTTCGGTCTGTGCCTAACTCTGAGCTGCTTGTGTTTTAAACCTGAGAGAAACCGAGTGCATGCCTGAGACTGAGTTCTGGAACTCTTTGATGGGATTGGTGGAATGCAATGCTGATGGCCCCCAAACTGAGCTGGCATTGAAAGAATCAATAGATCCAACAAGCCCCCCAATTTCAGCATGAGCTCTGTAGCCAAATGAGCAAGAAACGTGGCTCAGTTCAATGTGACTTCTGGTAAAATCATCCCAGGGAAATCCTATTTTTGCTCATCTTTACCAAGCAGAGCTCCTTATGATTATATTTGCTGCTCCACTGCTCAATAGTTTAAAGTGGGATGTTTTCTCTTTAGCTCACTCAGTCAAATAAGTGGCTGTGATCAGAGATCCACAAATTAGTGAATTATGGAAAGGGGGAATATTTTTCATCTCCTTAAAACAGGAGGGCAAGAGGGATCTGGCTTTTGCATGTTTTGTTTTGGAAAGAACCCTCTCTAGATTAGCTCATTGGGGCAAGAATCCTTTTCCCTGAAGGAAAGAAAAAAAAAAAAAAAAAGTGGGGTGAGGGGTGGGGAAAAATCCTAGAAAACAAATGGAAATCAGAACCTGCCTCCAGCAGTTCTTTGATCCACCTGTGAAGACACATTTAATGAGAATTTGGAAAACCAGCAGGTTCCTAAGGCATTTTCCTGCTGGTGAAAGCTCAGCCTCCCCAATTGACTCGCTGCCCTTGATCCATCTTCCAAACAACCTTCTGGTGCCGTTTCTCCTTGAAAAACCTGTCCAGTTACATGCTGAGTAAACACTGAAAACCTCCAGGTTGGAAAACATCCTCATTCTTCCAAGGATGTTTGAATCTTCACTGGACAATGCCTTTCTTTGTCACGCCGTCCCTTGCGAGTGTCTTGGCTTAAGTTCAATTCCCTGTGGAAACAGAGCTGACCAAGACTTCCAACCAACCTCATTCCTTTACAAAATGAAAATCCGGCACCATCCCCTTCTCCCCGAGTCTTTAGGGGGAGAAAATCCGCCTTGCTCAAAGCAAACCTGCCCTCCCTGGACAGCGTGACAGGGCCTTTTCCTTTCCTCTCATTGACCCAGTAGCAGAGGGGAGGGCTCTTGTGGAGAGGGGTTTTCTCATTCTTGCTGCATGTGGAGTGATCTGCACTGACGAATGTTTCTTTTGGAAGGTTTTCTGGTGGCCGATTTGCTGCTTAGATCGTGAAGCTGGTAATTTTAATTTCTTTTTTGCGGGCTGTGGTTTCGGATCGCGGTCGTTTCTGAAGGACACAAAACCTTTACTTTCCGCAGGACAACTTCATCAACCTCAGCTTCCTGCGGCTCTTCCGGGCAGCCCGGCTCATCAAGCTCCTCCGCCAGGGCTACACCATCCGCATCCTGCTCTGGACGTTCGTGCAGTCCTTCAAGGTGAGCCCCGGGAATGTGGGAGGCAGGGAAGAGATTTGGGAGGAGGGTCGTGCTTGGTGCATCTGGAGCGTCTTCCAGTGAGGATCCAAGAGCTCCCCTTGCCTTGGAACGGCCTCTGTGCACCTCTACAGAGAGATTACAGGAATTCAGGAGTCAGGAATTCTTCAGGAGAGAGGATTGGTGAGTGCTGCCCAGCCCCAGGAATATTAATTTTCTGCAGAAAAGTCAACTGGTTTAGCACTGCCCAGCCCTAGGAATATTAATTCTGTAGAAAATGAGCTGGTGAGCACTGCCCAGCCCCAGGAATATTAATTCTGCAGAAAAGAGAACTGGTTAGCACCAGGAATATTAATTATTAAACTGGTTAGCATCACAAGGAATATTAATTCTGAAAAAAACCAACTGGTTAGCACTGACCATCCCCAGGAATATTAATTCTGCAGGAAATCCACCTGGTTAGCACTGACCAGCCTCTGAACACTGCATTTTGGAGGATGAGGCTGAAGGGCTGCTCGCTCGTGCGAACTCCAGCAAGTGCTCAAAGCTCAGGTTGCCCTTGAAACTCTCCCAAAATCCCTCTGGCAAAGCCTGGATGCTCAGGAATTTGCATAATGAAGCGGTGGCCTGACTGATAACTGCCTTGTTCTTCACCTGCAGCCAGTGGAAAGTTAAATCACCTTCCCCAGGATTTGAGTGTGGTGGGATCTCGCAAAGGTGAAACCCAGCTTCGGGCCACAGGCCTGGGTTTGGTGATGTGGAGGATTAAAAAAATGAAGTTTTGTTGAGGTTTTGTTGTTAAGTTGAGGCAGTTGCTTTGCCCGGTTTCCTTTACCTCTGCCCTTCCCTCCCACCAACCCTCAGCACACTGAATTGGCTGTTTCCTAGATCTAAAGAAGAGCCCACATGTCCCAAAGCTGGTTATTTTTACAGCTCTCAGCTGGTTTACAGCCCGTTTTTCATTGTTTTATGCTTTCACTCTGGTCCTGGCGCTTGCTCAGGTCTTGCAGTGCAGGGAGGAGAACACAGAATGTGAAGTGGGGATTTGTGGCTCCGATACGGGGCTCTGACACACCAGTATTTATGGGCTGTGAGCTGTGGGGGCAGACTCCCGGTCCCTGCTGTGGGCTCTGCACGTGCAAAGCGTTCCCAGTCGGGAGAGAGCGGGTGGATATCGGGAGAAGGGGCTCAGTCACAGCCTTCTCCAGCACAATCCCAACCCTTCCCAAAGCCTGTGTCCGGAGCATGGCCCTGAAGCGGAGCCAGGCTGTTCCTGGGCTTCATGAGGAGCTGTTTGTCTGTCTGTCCCCCCAGCTCTGAGCTCTCAGTCCGTGTCTCTCGTGCAGAGGTGTCCAGCAGACCCCACATCGGCCCTTTTTTCCCCAGGTTTCCCCCAGGTTTTTCCCAGGGGTGCCTCAGGCCCAGCAGCGCTGGCCGGGCCAGGGATGGGATTGTCCCGCTCTGCTCCGGGCTGGGGCGGCCTCAGCTCCAGGGCTGGGGGAGTTCCTGGTGTCTCAATATCAGAAAAAGACCTAAAGGAGGGAGGAATGTCCAGAGGAGGGACACGGGGATGGGGAAGGGCCTGGAGGGGCCCACGAGGAGCAGCTGAGGGCACTGGGATTGTTCAGCTGGGGCAGACTGAGGGCAGAGCTCCCCGGGGGCTGCAGCTCCTCCCGAGGGCAGCTCCGGTCTCTGCTCCCTGGGACAGGGACAGCACCCAGGGAACGGCTGGAGCTGGGCCAGGGCAGGCTCAGGCTGGAGAGCAGGGAAAGGTTCTTCCCCCAGAGGGTGCTGGGCACTGCCCAGGCTCCCCAGGGAATGGGCACGGCCCCGAGGCTGCCAGAGCTCCAGGAGCGTTTGGGCAGCGCTGCCAGGGATGCCCAGGGTGGGGCTGTTGGGGCTGGGGTTGGACTGGGTGACTCTGCCCCTCTGGGTCACCTGCCCACTGCCCACCTTGACCAGGGGCTCTCACGCAGGCAGAGGAAACAAAATCCAAGTTCTGACGCTTCACTCCCAGCAAAATTTCCTCTCCTCTCCATTTCTAAGTCGTGCAGAGATCCCAGGTTTCCCCAGTCCCGTGCAGGGCACTTCCCACAGCCCCCAGAAAACCCCGAGCTCGCAGTGCAGTGCCAGCCCCTCTCGTGCCCTTCCTGCAGGCAGGGCTGGGTTTGCTCGGCTCCCCCAGCCCTCAGTCACTGTCCCCAGGAGTGGCTGCGACAGGAGGAGCTCTGTCAGCTCCTGCCACCCCTCCTCTGCTCCTCAGGGCTGGGAGAGCCTTCCTGCAGCTGGAATATGTGTGGACATCACTCCAGCTGCCAGGCACGGGGCACCACAGCCACTGCAGGGGCTGCACACCACAGGTTCCTCTCCAGTTTTCCCAGAGGGTCAAAAATCCCAGAAAAAACCCCAAGAGCTGGGCTCGATGATCCTTGGGTGTCTTTTCCAACTCAGGATATTTCATGATTCTACAATTCCTTCTGGGCTCCCCTTGGCCTGCAGAACTCCTGCCCCAGGCATCACAGGGGCTGGCCTGAGGGCAAGACTTCTCAGTTTTTGAGCTACTACTAATTAAGAGGCATTAATTACCCATTCATTTAGCCCAAGTGGAAAACAGCTGTCACTCAGCCTGGGTGACACAATTACATTGCAGCCTTCACTGATTTCTTGCTAAAACTCAGAATCTTTTTTGTCCTCCTGGGATCCCTACCTGGGCCTGTTTGGAACTCATTTCTGGGATGGAGATTTCTCTTCCTCAGACTGAATTTACAGCAAGGTCATTAAAAATTAACGTCCATACAATTATGCACACGAAGTGCCAGGGCCTGCTGGTAGCTCCAGTGTTTGCTGCAGGCCTTGGATTGTGTTTTCCCTGCTTGCTGCTTCCAAGGATACAGAGAGAGCCCTTGGAAAGCCCCGACTGTTGTGTGATCGATGAATACCCAGCTCCGGGGGTTGTCTCCTGAAGGCTGCCAGAACTGTTCATGTTCTCTTCCCAGTTCCCTCACCTGAAGGACAAATGCCATGAGACTCAGTCAGTCCTGCCTGGAACTCAATGTTTGCATTTGCTGTCATTAATCCCACTTTTTCCTTTCCCACAGGCTTTGCCTTATGTGTGTCTCCTCATTGCAATGCTCTTCTTCATCTATGCCATTATTGGCATGCAGGTAAAATACTGAATTCATTCGTTCTGCCCATGGGCTTGTTCAGGGTGGAGATGGGTTGTTGCCTCCACAGCAGGAGCAGCTCTGATTTGGGATGAGGCAAAAGCTCTTCTTGTCTGGTGTCAGGTAAATTAGAAATGATAAAAAGGCCTCATTTTCTACTTTAATTGTCCCCAGTGAGCTGGACAAAGCAGCTGTGGGCATGAGCTTGGATCACATTTCCAGCTGCAGCGCTGGACATCCATGAATCCCATGGGAAGAGACATCCCCTGGCTGTGGACACATCAAGAGGAGGGAGGAGAGGAGGGAGCAGCCCAGGCACTGCACCTTCCTGAGAAGAAATAATGGAGTTTTGTTGGCCTGGGATGGAGCTGAACTGCTGGGAAGGACCTGTGTGAACACAGAGCACGTTAACCTTGTGTTTGATCTCCACGACACATTTTTATCTCCCTTTTCAGCACAGAAATTACTCCAGCTCTTGAGATCCCTTAAACCATGACAAATTCTTTCCCTGCCTTATTTTCCAACTCCACTTGCTGTGCTTGGCTGAATCCCCTCTGTTTCCCGTGGCAGGTATTTGGGAACATTGCCTTAGATGATGAAACCTCCATTAATCGGCACAACAACTTCCGGACCTTCCTCCAAGCCCTGATGCTCCTGTTCAGGTAAGGAGAGGACAAAACACCCTCTGGTTCGTGTGTGAACAGCAAAACCATATTTGTGCAGGTGCCAGCTGAGCTGCTCAGACTCCAGAATGTTTTAAAATAAGGATTTGTATAAATTATCCATTCCTGCTTCCTCCTCCTCCTCGGCAGATCGGATTCAACCCCTCCACGAAGTGTCACCCAGAGCTGTGACAACCCACGGCAGAGGATTAATACAGATCAGACCCCCCTGGTTTTGACTGATGGGTTTCCTGTCCTGAAGCTTAGTTTCTTTTAATGTTTTAAGAGAGGACCCCTTTAATTGGTCACTTCTGCATTACAGGCGAGTCAACAGTTCCTACACCAACACCTTCCTGTGCTTCACAATTCAGGTGTTTCCCTCTGGGTTCATCCTGCCTGGAAATGCAGCATTTCCAAGTGAAAAACCAATCAATGAAATAACAGATTTTCATTTTCAGACCTGGCAAAACAGGCCCTGCTCCAGCTCGGGGCAGTTTGGGGGAGATGCTCCTCATCCAGCTGGGGAGACCCCCCCAGTGAACACCAGTCCCTTCCAGCCCTGCCAGAGCTCAGCTCTGAGGGTTCTGTGGTGCTTGGAGCTGGATCCTTGCCTGGGATTTGGTTTCTGCAGTTTCTGTGAAGCCAGACGGAAATGAAACCAGCCCTCTCTAGCCCAGAATAATCACTGGGCTCAGAACTCTGAATTGTAATAAAACTGGGAAATTATTCAGCCTCGTGGTCCCTTCCCAGACCCACTGCAGCGGGAGGGAGGAGCAGGGGCAGCGGGATTGGGATGGGCACTGGTTCCTGCACAATCCCCCACAAAGGGACTGGGCCTTCCCAGTGGGGGAATCTGCTGTAACTCGGAGTGGCCTGGAAGTTATTCCAGTTCAGGTGGAGCACTGAGTTCTCCCAAAGACCAGGACCAAAGTTTGTGTGCTGGCTGTGGGAATTCCAGGCAAAGTAACACTGAGGGAAGCAGGAATTCAGAGTAAGTGCATGGGGAGAATCCCTGACTTCCAAACCAAGCGTGCACTTCACAGGGACTGCTTTATTCTGAGGACAAACCCTCTGGGACTCCCAGCTTTTTCCTTTTGGCTCTTTTCTCTCGACAGTAGAAGTTAGAGAGAGAGGAGGGAATTGATGAAAAACACCCAGGAGACTGTGATGAAAAAGAGACCCAAGTCCAACCAGCCCATGCAGGAATTTATCTGCCTGCTAAAGGAAATAAGAGATTCCAGTGGAGAAGCCTGGTTTCATTTCCCATCCTCTCCACTGGGTTTAGAGCCAGCACTAGGTTCAAAAGGCAACACTTGAAACTCTGTTTACTTAGATTTGCGCTGTGTAAACCAATCTGGTTTCATTCTCCACAAAAGCAATAAAGCTTTCAGCCCACCTGAGCCTGGCTGGTTTCTTTTACCCCCCTGTGACAGAGGGCAATGTCCTTTCTTCTTCCTCTTCCTTGGGTAGTTCCAACTCCCCGTGTAAATACAGCCTCTCCTCCTGGACACAACCTTCCACCTAATTAATTTGGTGAATTGGGTGCAGCAATACCGCGAGGTGGCTGGCATGGGCAGGGGTGGATAAACTCAGCCTCTGCTCTGGCGTTGCAGGAGTGCCACGGGGGAAGCCTGGCACGAGATCATGTTGTCCTGCTTGAGCAACAGAGCCTGTGACCCCCTCTCTGGCCTCACCAAAAAGGAGTGTGGCAGTGATTTTGCCTATTTCTACTTCGTGTCCTTCATCTTCCTCTGCTCCTTCCTGGTAAGTCAGTCCTGAGCCCCCCAAACCCTTCCCACCCCTTTTCCTCCTCCTCCTTGTCCCTAACTATAATTTAGACACCACCAAGCCAGCTTTGCTAAAGCCCATTTATCATCCTGCTGATAAAACCCCCAGAGAGATCATTTAGTCATTAAAGGGAAAGGGTTTATCTTGCTTCTCCCAGCAGGGGCTAATATTTGGAATTAAGCATGAATCGGGTTTGTCGTGATCTGTAACATCCCTTTGAAGGAGGGCACTGGGGAGGGCAGGGTGAGGTCAGCAGCATTTCCTGGGAGCATCACACTCATCTCACAGAATCCCGGGATCTGCTGAGATGGAAGGGACCCACAAGGATCATTTGTTTGCCAAACAAATGCAAAAATCCCTTCTTGTTCTGCCAGAAAAGCTTTAGACATGGAAACACTCAGGGCTGCCGGGGCTTGGTCTGTGCCTGTTGGCCACGGTGGGGCTGAGCTTTATGGGGTGCCAGGGCCTTCCTGAGCATCCAGAACCAGCTCCCTGCTCCTTGGGTCACTTCCCAGCCCTGCTGGGACAGAGGAATGGAAAAGCAGGGACAAGGACCCAACCACAGCTCAGGCAGGACGAGATGAAAGCTCTGTGATGTTCCAAAAAGCAGCGCATGGAGCCTTCGCTCAGCTCCACGGGTTTGCTTTAAAATCCCACATTCGATGCTCTGTGCAGCCAATCCCTGCTATCCTCAGAACCCTCCCACCAGGAAAGGGAGCTCCCTGGGGCAGTCTGGAGCTGGATATGGACACACCAACTTCGATGCCCACCCCCCCCCCGAGATCCTTTGTGTGGCTGCTGTTGTTCCTTTGACCATCCGTGGATTATTTCTTGTGCATGTATTAAAAAAAACCTGCAGCCCTGAAAGCTTATCCAAAGTTACTGCCCCATTTACTGATTCCTTCAGCATTCTGGACTTGAAACCCAAATTTTTCCCTTCCCCTTTCTCTTCTCCTTCTCCTTCTCCTTCTCCTTCTCCTTCTCCTTCTCCCTTCCCTTCCCTGAAACTTCCCTTCNCTTCTCCTTCTCCTTCTCCTTCTCCTTCTCCTTCTCCCTTCCCTTCCCTGAAACTTCCCTTCCCTGAAACTTCCCTTCTCTTCTCTCCCTTCTCCCTTCTCTTTCCCCTCTTCTCCTTCCCCCTTTCTCTTTTCCCTTCTCCCTTCCCTTTTCTTTTCATTTCTTCCTTCTCCCTGCCCTTCTCCTTTCCCCTCTCCCTTCTCCCTTCCCCTCTCCCTTTTCCTTTTCTCTTTCCTTCGTCTCCTTTCCCTTCTCCCTTCCTCTCTCCTTTCCCCCTTCTCCATTTCTCCTTCCCCCCTTCCCTTTTCCCCCTTCTCTTCCCCTTCTCCCTCCCCTCCCCAACCCCATCTCCCCGCAGATGCTGAACCTGTTC
>VZTE01004935.1:133742-158690 GCA_013397775.1 Eulacestoma nigropectus | reverse complement strand
AAAGGGGACACTTAGGGGGGACAGAGGGGACACTGGGATGGGGACAGAGGGGACACTGGGGTAGGGACAGAGGGGACATTGGAGTAGGGACAGAGGGGACACTGAGGGGGGACAGAGAGGACATTGGAGTAGGGACAGAGGGGACACTGAGGGGGGACAGAGAGGACATTGGAGTAGGGCCAGAGGGGACACTGGGATGGGGACAGGGGACACTGGGGTAGGGACAGAGGGGACACTGGGATGGGGACAGGGGACACTGGGATGGGGACAGAGGGGACACTGCTGTACCTGGGCACGCTCAGAGCCTGTTTTAATGGGAACACCTCCAGGATTTGAGGTTCTGTCCGTGTTAAATGCTCCAATTCCCTGAGCGCTGGAGAGGAACAAACCTGGTGTCACTGCGAGGGCGTTTCCTTCACACACACCCAACCCAGCAACCCCTGAAAGCAAAGCACAGCCCAAAATTAACAGATTAACGGCCTCAATTCCACTGATCCTGGCTCAATGGCCCTCGAGAAAAGCTATTTAGCACTTCTAAAAGGAGCTTTTGGTTCCGGCATCCCAGGCCGGAGATGAAAATCCGCAAATCTCTGGCTGTTGGCAGCGCTGGAGGGAGCGGGAGAGGTTCACAGCTCATTTGTGCAGCGTTTTTCTGGTTGAGATCCACCTCGGTGGTTTCCCGAATGCTGTGCAGACACCTCAGGAGAGGATGCGCTGCATCTGAGTCAGGTCCTGCAGGCTCTGATTCCATCATCCCAACCCGCTCCCAGAGGGAATGAGGTGATGTTCCTCAGCCTTTGGGTGGTTTCCTGAAAATCGGGGATTTTTAAAAACAGCCTTTCGTCATTAAACACAACACTTTCCCCTCGAAAGCCTCCTTGTGATGACATCAAACCCTGCAGTTGGGAATTTGGGCCTTTTGAGTAATATTTAGCTCTGCACTTGCAGTTGAAACTTAGGATGTGCAAAATAATCAGGATAAAACGAAATGGGCTGAAGTTTGGGGGTGGTTCATTCTTAAAGAACTCTGATAAAATATTCCTGATATATGAGGGGGTTAAAGGAGAGGATGGTTCTCACACACTGGACAACGAAATGTTTATTTTATGGTGGGTTTTTAAATTTATTTTATGTCTTCCAAGACAAGGAGGAAGCTGCACACTGGGCTTAGGCAGGGGAGCAGCAGCACAGACCCAAAATTAAGGAATTTTTTTAAATGGAGGGAATGGCCCTGCCCAGTGACCACTTCTAGAGCAGGACTGTTTAATAAATTGCTTTTCTGTATTGCTGCACCACACGTGATGGGGTTATTCTCATTTCTAGGTGCTCTGTCCCAGGTCCCAGTAATTCCCTTGATATTCTCTTTGGGAATTTGCCTCTTGGGAGACTCTTTGTTAATTCAAAACTCTCCTAATTTTGGATCCCTTTTCCTCCCTGTGAGTTCCTCTGCAATGAATCTCCCCTGGATTTGTGATGCCTCCAGCTCCTCCAATCTTTCCTTTCTTTTTTGTTTCCCTGCAGCAGAGACAGAGGCAGGAAGTGTTTGGATAACCAACCTCTCCACCTCCCTGCTAGGATGCAATTAAACTGCTTTAAAATCTCACTTAAAATGGTTCAGGCCAACTTTAAATGGAAATTTGTTCCGAAAAACTTGCATTTCTCTGAACTGTGGGGGATTTTACCTGCTCCAAGCCACCCCTACTACCAGCCTGAATATTTACTCCACAGTTACTACCAGCTTGTAATCTCCAGGCAGATTTTCATCCCTACAAGCTCTGTGACACAGCAAATCCTCTGTGGGGATTTAGCAGGCATAAATAGCTTTTCTTTTTCCCTTTTTCCCATCCAATCCTGCCTCTTCCCACTGAAAAATCTCAATGAGGCTGAAAACTCGGGAGTGCCTGGTTGCTCCTTAAAAAAACACAGCCTTGGCTCTGCATCCGTGGGAGGAGGAACACACCTGCAAGGGAAAAAACTGGGATCAATGTGGATTTGTAATGTTTATATTCAGGAGCTTTCCACCCAGAGGAGGCACCAGCGTTGGGTTTACAGGAAGATTTCTCGCTCTATTAACTCTGAGCAGAGCCTGAGTCACTCAGGGGCCAAACCTTTCCACTCCCGCAGCTGTTAATGCAGAAAATGTCAGATATTAAGATGCCAGTTCTGGGTTTTTTGTCTCTAACCCTGTTCCCTTTTCGCTCTTATTGAGTGTGAATAGTTCCACTGGAATCACATTTTCAGAAGTGGGACTAAAATCTCCACCAATCTGAAATCCTTTCATCCTTTAAGGCCACAAATGATCCTTTAATAATTTTGATTTAAGATCTTTCTGATCTTAGAGGTCTTTTCCAACCCAAATGATTTTATGGTTTGATTATTCCATGATTTGGGCTGAATTTGGTCACTCATTGATCATTTCTCCCAAGGTCTCCTCCTTGATTATCCCAAGGAAAAGGGAATTACAGTGTTTATCCACTTCCCACAGCCTGAGACCCCCGATGGAAGATGCTCCACAATTTTTATATGTTTATTATATAGATAATATTTTAAACACAACCTAGTGTGTATTTTACCCCCATTTCTGGTATCACCTTGGGTTTTGTTACAAAATCCAACTCCCTGGAAACTTTCCTGGGGAAAAAGGTTCAAAAGGAAGTAAAAAAGGCAGTTAGGAGCTGTTATTCCAGCTGTGCCACATTCCCTGGGGGTAAGTGTGGGAAAACTGCTGGATTTAGGGGTGGCAAAAGCCTTGAGCTCACCAAAAAAGAGGGATTGAGATAAATGGGGAGCACAGCGTGGTTTGGTGGGGCTGGGAGTTCAGAAAGGAGGGAAAACAGGATTTAAGGATGAACCGGAAAAGAAAACACAATTGGATTTCTGGAAGCTTTTATTTGTTCAGCATTAAGAGAGTGAGTTCTTGATCTGTTTTATTCCTCTCCCCGTGCACAGCCCATGGAGCCACGGGGAATGTCGCTCTGGCCATCCCATTCTCATCAGCTGTCCCCCAGAGCACTCGGGAGGGGCTGCAGGTGCTCCCAAGGGAGCTCTCGGCTCTCTGGGATAACGGGATGCTGAGGAAAATCAGATTTAAACACGAGGTTGTGGCTGCCCCTGGATCCCTGCAAGTGTCCAAGGCCAGGTTGGACGGGGCTTGGAGCAGCCTGGGACAGTGGAAGGTGTCCCTGCCCACGGCTTTAAGGTCCTTTCCACCCCAAACCCTTCTGGAATTCTCTGAACCCGGGCAAGGATCCTGTTTGTCCTAATTTTGTGCTGTGATCTCCCAATGCAAAGCATTTGTTGGTTTTCCAGCCTTCCACGGACTCTTGGAGAGCTCAGGGAAGTGTTCATCCATATTTTCCACAGCCCTGCTTTTCCAAAATCCTTCTGAAATTGTAAGGAAAGCGTAAACTTGGTGCCTCAGTGAAACCAAGGCCTTTTTAGACCCATGCTTAGGCCTGGAGCCAAGACTTGATCTCCCTCTGAATTCACAGTTTGGATTTGATTGGGGAAGGCTTTGAATAGACCTGAACTTTCTACATCCCAAAAAGCAGCAACACTGAAGGAGTTCTCCCAAAATATTCCAGCCTTCTTTCCAGAATGTTCCAAAATCAACACAGGGAGGCCAAACCATCCCAGCTTTCTTCGGAGGTGATTTTGAAGTTCGCCTCTTTTCGCCTGTGAGTTGGTTACTCACAAAAGATTGAGGAATATAATCCTGCTCTTTAATTAGCTGGGAATTAATGAGAGTGACCATAAAGCTTCCATGAGGTGTCTCATTTCTCCTACTGCTAAGGAAAGCTGGATTTTCCCAGTGCCCAACATGGCTCTGGAGGTGACACTTTTTGCTCTCCCAGCAAATTCTTCATCCCCCAGGAATGGCCCTGCTGGGGTTATGTAGGAGGTGACAGTGGCAGGGAAATGTTCCCAAGGTTTTGAAGCAGCTCATTTGAACCCTGGGAATAATCCATTGAAGAGCTGTCATGAAATCCTGGGAATAATCCATTGAAGAGGCTCTTTGTGGGCTGCAGGCTCCGGGCGTTGGGCAGCCGAGTCTGGAGCCTGATGCTCAGGCACAGGGAATTAAAACACGAGTGGGAAAGGAAACCAAACGTTTGGGAAGCCTTGCACATGGCACTGAAGGTTTCCCAGAGGAAAATCCAAGGACATGAGGTCGGGTGAGCAGTTGGAAGTTCTCTCTGTGCGTGGAAGTGGCTCCTTCCTTTCCAGACTAACCTTTCTTTTCAGCGTGTTTTGCCCTTCCAGCTTCTCCTGTTTGCCTGTGGAAAAGCTGATTCTTCCCCATTTGCCTCGGGAAAAGCTGATTCCTGTCAGATTTTGCTGTCATAACCTCTGGTGTTTCCTTTCCAGTTGCCGGATTCATTATAAGGATATGTACAATTTGTTACGTGTAATTGCTCCACCCCTGGGCTTAGGAAAGAAGTGCCCTCATAGGGTGGCCTACAAGGTTTGGAATTTCAGAGACCCCTCCAGCATCTCTAGTCCTGGTTCTGTTTCTTTTTATCCCCTCTCCCCTCCCTCGAGTGCAAATGCAACCAGTAGAGAAAAGAAACTGGAACGTGACGAATCCCTTGCCTGAAAAAAAGGAATGATTGACTGACTGCCTCCTTTTTCCTCCGTGCATCCCTGCCCTGTCTCCCACACCCCAGCTGGCTGGAACAGGCAGTTTTATGAGACAGGGAACCCTCCAGCTTCCATCCTGCCAGCTCCAGCAGGGAATTGTCAGGGAAAAGCATCCCAGCACCCCAGCACTTCAGTATGTTCCAGAGAGAAATGTCATCCCAAGGTTTCCAGGGAGCAGCGAGTTTGGTTTGGCTTTGTAGCGTTGTTGCTCCAGTTGAGAGATCAACTTGCCCTTTCCTGAGCTGGAAAATCATTGGATCTGAGATGAGGGATGAGCTTTTCACAGTGCCACAGCCAGAAATCGCCTGGGGGTTAAATTATGTCCCTAAATTGTGGTGGACACCCAGGGAAACCTCCTGCTCATGGCACAGCGAGAGCTCACTGTGCTTGGGAGCCCAGGTGGGTGATTTGGGACAGGTCTGGCCAAGAAATCAGCACAGGATGGGCTTCAGTGGGAGCCCAGTTCCAGGCAGGGAATTTCTTGGAGAGCAGAGGATGAAGGAGAAGGGCGGAAGCAGCCAGCCCAGAGCTTGCTTCTCTCCCCCACTCCAGCCCAGGTGTTTCCCACACCTGGCTGAGGATTAGGAGCTCAGGGGAGACCCCACAGCCCAGCCCAGGAGCAGGAGAGGAGCCAGGGGAGGACTGGCTCCAGTTCCCATTTGTGTCTCTCAGCAGCCTTTAAATCACCTCAGGGCTGGGAGAGCTGGGTGGGATTTTATCTGCAGCAGTACCAGGGACTGGAATAGATGTTTTGGGCTGGCCGAGTTCTCTCCTCCTCCTCCTCCATCAAAGCTTTCCATAGGAATTGAGACCTGTGTCAGGGCATTGGGCTGGTGGGAAGGTTCCTGCTTGGAAAATGGGGTTTATGTGGGTGCTCAGGTATTCTCTGCTGGTATAGAGGAGATGATAACACTATCCTGCTTTTCCAGGGGTTAAACTTTAATTAATGACATCCCTGGGCCCCCTCACATGCCAGGCAGCACAGATTTGCACATCAGAGTAAACAATCAGCTCTCTGCTTAAAAACATTGCACTTGTCACAGTCCTGCTCCCAGTTCCAGTGGTCACAAAAGGGTGAAGCAGGAATTTCTTGCTGGTTTGCACCCAGTGTTTTTCAGGCCAGGATTTTATCCACCACCACTACCATGTGCTGAAGGGAGATGCCCTCAGCAATGGGCTGCTCTGAGGGCCCTTCCCCAAATCTCTGCAATTCCCAGTTCTCTGACTGGGAGGAGACACCCAGTTGAGGGTGGCTTGGTGAAAGACGGGTCCCACCAAAAGCGAGGGAGGAACAGGTCCCCTTCCCACCACCTGCCAGGGCTGGGCTCTGCTTTTGCCAGCCCCGAGTTCAGGCTGGAGTAGGAATTTGCAAAGCCCCCCCTCAGCCTGGAGTGGGAGCAGCCCCAGCGTGTCCCTCAGCAAACCCCCCACGATTGGCTTCTCCCTTACCTCATCGCCCGCCCCAAACCCCAAAGTGCTGGTCCCTGGAAGGAAAGCTGGCTGCGTTCTCCCAGCCCTGTCCCATAACTCTGCCTCCAGCTCTCCCTGGCATGGTGACCTGACTGGTTTGGGGGGTGCCAAGGGGAACCCTCATCCCCCACCCCGCCAAGAGCCAGCCAGACCCAGCCCTGCCACCCCCTCTCCCCTGGGGGACATCGAGCATTCCCTAAGGGACATGGAGCATTCCCCCAGGGGACATCAGTCATCCCCCCAGGGCCACGGGCCGCCCCTGCAGGAGGAGGAGACGTTGGGCGCTGAAACAGCAACGGAAGCGGAGCCACCTTTCTCCTGCCCCTCTTGAGTTTGGTTTTGTTTCCCGGAGAAATCTGATTAACCAGATCTCTGTTTTCTTGTCTGCTTTCCCTTCTCTCTCTCCCCTCCTTTTCATTTGCTCCGTTGTGTTGTTGCCTTTTCCCCCGCCCCTTCCCCATCTTCCCCCGCCTCAATCCGGTCGGATTTGTGTGTCCCGGTGCTTTTGCCTCCGTCCCTGTGATCCCAGCGGGCGCATCAGTTACACAGACATGTATGAGATGCTGAGACACATGTCCCCACCTCTAGGCCTTGGGAAGAAATGCCCAGCTCGTGTTGCCTATAAGGTAGAAAACCTCCCCAGGACCTCCTGCCCAACCACCAGCTTTTTGTGCCGTGGCTGAAGTGGGGTTTCTGTGGTGTTGGTGTTGTTCTTCTGGACTTTCCTGGTGCTTTCTCTGCTTTCCAAGCAAGATTTTGGATCTTCTGATTTTTTTTTTTGTTTGTTTTCTAATTTTTTATATATATAATTTTTTGGGGTCTTTGAAACTCTGGCACATCAGTTTGTGTTTCTAAGTATGTCTCTGCTCTCTCTCTCAGTGTTGCTCTCTCTTTTTTCTCTCATTCTGCTTCCATTTAGGTTAATTTGGGGAGGGATGGTGCTAATGAGCAAATGACCCCCCCCCATTAGATCCCCATTTTTCTTCCTGGAGCTCTTTGTCTCACTAACCCTGCAGCAGAATGTTGTTTTTTCCTCCTCTTAATTAGACTGGAGTAATTAGAGTAGCAGTGAGCAAGCAATTAAACAGAGACAACACCAGAAGGGCTCCTTTAACACCCTTGTGGAAAAAATGACTTTAACAGAAAACATTTAGGACAGGGAGGTGGAGAAATCGCTCCCAACTTATCGTTGATTTGGCAAAACGTTTCCATTGAGCCACCAAAATGAATTCTATCCCAAAGGCTGCTGCCTGGGTGGAAATTCAGATGGAAACGGAGCAGATCCAGTTAAGGCCAGGCTGACCTCCCAAAAACTCTCAGGGTGCTTGGAAACTTCCATTTCCAGGGTGATTCCTTGGAAGTTTTCCTATGGAACCTCCCAATTTAGAGGGAGAGGTTGCTCAGAACCATTTATCACTGGTGTGGTGGAGAATCCATCAAACCCAACAGGGTTTTTTGGCTGTTGGGGTCATTCCAGCCAGCCCCAAACCCCAAAACTCAGGGCAATGGATCCAGATCACAACAGCCCCTCCTGCACTGGGGGATTTTTCACTGAGGCCACATAAAACCAAGATTTTTGTCTTGGAGAGGCTCAAGCTAGACCCAAACCTGGGTCTCATTCATTTAGGGCACGTAGCAGCAAGGAGAAATTCAGATGAATCTTCCTACAAGATCCCTCCTCAGCGTGCCAGGATTTAAAATAAAAGGAAAATGAAACATAACCTTACATCTCTCCAGTTGGGTGGCTTTGCTGTCTTTGATTTGTTTCTGGCCACTGTAACTGAGCTTGAGGAACCCAACTAGATCAAAAGTCCAGGTCTCAGCTATTTCAGACACCAATTATCCACAGAATCCATGGATTTGCCACCTGTGGGTTTCCATTGGTTTAGCAGAGCTGCGTCCTGCTGAAAGGAGGTGTTTGCAGGTGGGTGACCAGATCTGCTCTGTGGCTGGACCAGAAGGATAAAACTCTTTTTTTTCCCCTAAATCTTGTAGAATTCAAAAAGGAAGAAAACAAAAGGTGTTAAAGAGATCCTGTGTTAAAATGGGCATTTTCAGTAAGGCTTTGGGCTGGTTTTCACAGCAGACTTTGTGCCCACAGGCACTCCCCCAGCCTGGCTGTTCCCTGAGAATTTCCTGGTATCTCCTTTGATTTGTCTGTCCCTACAGAACAAACCCACAGAACCAGAGTACATAGGAATGGCTTCTTTTTATAACCCAGACTCCTGATTTTTTGGAGACATCATTAATTTTTCCCCATCTCTGGAGAAACCTCTGGGTTGTGTCTGTGTGTCAGAGATGGGTTCAAACAGCTCCAGTCTAGGCTGAACATCAGATTTCTCTGAGTTTGGAGATGATCACGTTCATTTTACACCTCACCAAAGAGCCCTGAAGTACAAAATGTGGATTTAAAACCAGATCAGGATTTCCCCCAGGGATTAAAGCTGCAGTTTGGGCTGATCTCTCACCCAGCTATTGCTGATAAAATCAAACCCTCATGGTTTAGGAGTGGTTTTTGCTCCTTCCCTCCTCCACACCCATGGATTGCTGCTGGGCATCCTCCCCCATGACTGTGGTGGGATGTGGCACCCCCTGCCCTGCTCCTGCCCGGTGTCCCCCAGTGGTGTCACTCACGTCCTCCCACGGGGCTGAGAGACTCAGGAGGACACTGAAGTCCCCCCAGGCACTGACCCCTCCCCAGAGCCTGGAGAGGGCCATCAACCCCCTGCTCCTGCAGGTGTAGCTCAGTCAGTGCCAACAGCAGCCAGGGCTTTGTCTCTGCCCTGTTTTCACCCTCTCCCTCTGACTGTTAAACCCCCTGACTCTTCTGTCCAGCAAAAGCTCTTCTGCCCCAAACACCCCCCCCCTTTTTCTTTCCACGTCTATTCTTCCCAGTCCTCTTCCAAGGTTTTGTGTGTTTTCCCCACGTCTTCGTTGCCTTCTCAGTACGTCCACGCTGGTTTTTGTTTGGATTTCCCCCCTCTTTGCAGCCTCCTTGGCTGCTGTCCTTCCTTTCTGCTGTTTTCTGGTTCCCCTTTCTCAACTGTTCTCCTCGGTCAGCCTGACCGGCCTCTGCAGCTCCGTGTGCGTGGCTTCGCTGCTTCCCGGGGGTGCATGCCTGGGATCCTCGGGATGCGCTGCTCGGGCACCAGGAGAGCTCCATCCTGCACTGGGCTGGGGGGAAAAGGAACCCAAATTCCTGTGTGCAGTTCTAGGCCACTCACAGCAAGAAAGACATTGAAGGGCTGGAGCGTGTCCAGGGAAGGGAACGGAGCTGGGAAGGGGCTGGAGCACCAAGAAAAGCTGAGGGAGCTGGGAAAGGGGCTCAGCCTGGAGAAAAGGAGGCTCAGGGGGGACCTTGTGGCTCTGCACAACTCCCTAACAGGAGGGGGCAGCCGGGGGGGGGGCGGGCTCTGCTCCCAGGGAACAGGGACAGGAGGAGAGGGAACGGCCTCAGGCTGGGCCAGGGTTGGAAATGAGGAAAATTTCTTCCCTGGAAGAGTTGTCCAGCCCTGGAAGAGGCTGCCCAGGGCAGTGCTGGAATCACCACCCCTGGAGGGATTTAAAACCCTACAGATGAGGATGTGGCACTTGGGGACGTGGGTCAGTGGTGGCCTTGCAGTGCTGGGTCAGTGTTTGGACTCAATCATCTTACAGATCCTCTCCATCCTAAGTGATTCTGTGATTCCATGAATTTTAAAGTCTTTTCCATCCAGTCAGATGAAAAGAAGGAAGAAAACCTCTTTGACTTCACTCTGGTGTCTTAGGGGCTCACTGTCCGTGCCCCTGGCAGGGGCTGGAACTGGATGAGCTTTGAGGTCCCTCCACCCAAACCATGCCGGGATTCTGTGATTCCTGGGATGATCCCAGAGCTGGGCTGCTCCAGCAGGATGCAGCGAGTGGGAGGAAGGCCATGGAGAGCCTCTCCGAAGCCAACAGAAGAGTTAAACCAGAGCAGAACCATTCCAACTAGGTCGGGGTGAATTATTCATAGCAAATAATTTATTCCCCAAACTCAACCTCATTTCCCAGAGCAGCGCTCCATTGTCCCCAGTTTATTCCCGTCTGGGGATCATTCCCAGAGCAGCTCCTGTCCCAGAGGCTGATGGGGTGCTCTTAATAATTCAAATCTGTCGGGTTGCCAGTAGTTTTCCAGGCGTTGTGTGCTCCTCTTCCTGCTCAGGGAAGAGGATTTAGGGTGCAGTGACTTTTTCTGGGGCAGGCTGGAGCCAGCAGGACACCTTTGATCCCGGGATGAATCTTCCCCCTATTCCTCCAACACCTTCCCTGCTTGTTGGGCCGTTGTCCAAGGAGCTCCTGAGCTGAACGGGAATTTATTCCTGCCCCAGAGCTTTGGTTCCTCGCTTGTTTATGGGAATTAAACAGCGCCGGGAGCTGCGGCGGGGCCGCCGCCTCCTGACCGCGCACGGACCCCGCGCACCGAGCGCTCCCCGTCTCTCATCAGCTCCCCCCTCGTTATCAGCGCAGCGCTAATTAGGAGACTCCGGAGACAACGGCGCGGCTCCTGCCTCTGGGGCCCTCTCCTGCAGGAGCACTAACGAGCTCCAGATCCTAATTAAAACGCGGGGCTGCGGGAGGGATCCCCATGCGCGGCCGGGAAACCGGAGCGGGGACTCCACCTGCTGCTGGCTGCTCTTCCTCAGCCGCCCCTGGAGGGGAGCAGGATCTGGGAAGTCCTTCCCTGCCAGCTCGGGGCACCTGGGAAGGATTTCCACCTTTGTTTCCTGCTGCCCATCATTAACCCACCGCAGCGCCCCTGGGTTGTGGCTGGCGCTTCCCAGCGCCTCCCAGGTGATGCCCGTTCTTTGTCAGCGCAGGGAAGGAGCAGCAGGCTCCTAAAATTCCCTTCTGGGCTCCAGAAAGATGGAAAATTACCCAAATTAGAGTTGGGGGTTTTTTTCCTGTTTGTTTTGGTTCAGTTCTTTTTGTTGCTGTTGGGATTTTTTGGTTGGTTGTTTCGTTTGGGTTTCCCTTTCCCCGTTTCCCTTTCCCCCTTTCCCCCTTTCCCCCTTTCCCCCTTCCCCTTTTNTTGTTGCTGTTGGGATTTTTTGGTTGGTTGTTTCGTTTGGGTTTCCCTTTCCCCGTTTCCCTTTCCCCCTTTCCCCCTTTCCCCCTTTCCCTTTCCCCTTTCTCCCTTTCCCCTCAATTTTTTTCACCCTGTTTCAAAAATGGGCTCTGAAACAGCCTTAAAGCACAACTTCAGCCAGAACAAACAGCAAAAAATGGGGGAAAAGTCAATTTTTTTTAAACTGAGTACACTCTAAACAAATGGTTCAGCTTTTTAAATCTATGTTTGTGCCCCCAAGTCTATGAGAAACATTAAGATTTTCTCTTCTAGCTTGGTTCAGGATGAAAATCAAAAGTTCTTGATGAATTTTTCAAGGAGAAATTTTGGGTCAAGCAGAGTATTTTGAGGTTGAGAAATGTTACCAATTTCAATTGGATTCCTTTTAAATGGATCCTCTAGAAAGGGAGAGGGATTAAATACAGATAAAATTAGAGAGTAGCCTGGAAAGTCTTGAAATTTCACACTCTGCACAAGGGGATATTTTTATGTGTAAGGTTATTTTGTAATATTGAAAGCAAAAAAAATTCATATCACTTTTAGTAACTTTTTGTTTGCAGTTTCAGCCTCTCAGCTGCATTTCTGGCCTTGGGAAAATGCTCCAGGCAGTGTTCAGGGATCAAATCCCTCCTGGCTGTGCCAGTGTCTGGCTGATTCCTTGGCTCCTCTGGGTGCCCATGGGGATTTGGGACGGTGATTTGGGATGTGGGGTGAGCAATGTCTCACCCAGCCCCTCCCTCACCACCCCAGCCGTGGTGGCGAAGGATCGAAGATGAATCAATTCTTTTCTTCCACCTGCTCCATCCTCAGCAGGAGCTCTCCAGAAATGCCAGATACTCATTTAAGGAAAAGATTTTCCCAAGCCAAGGCCTTCCAAGGAAGGGATTTTCGCTGCTTTTGGGAGAGACCTTGGGTGGATTTAGCTGAGGCCTGTTGGCCTCGGCTGCAGCGGGTTCTGAGGCATTTCTGTCTCGTTTTATGGCTTTGATTTGGCCAAGAAATGGGCGGCTGGAAGGTGCAGCTTGCAGCTCACCTTGCCAGGGCAAGAGCTGCTGTCCAAAGGGAGGCGAATCCCAGTTTGTCACCCCGAGAGGACAGAGGGACACGTCCCATCGCAGCCTCCCCTCTCCTGCCTCCTGATGGAGGAGCAACTCAAAGCCCCCGTTCTGCTCCTTGCTGGGTTCTCAGATTGGGAATTGCACTGACCAGGAGGTGTTTGAGTTACCCGTTTGACCAGTTGGGATGCTGGGATGGAGAAAACGGCAGCGCAGAGGGAAATGCAGGGAGGAGGGCAAGGAGGTGGGGGAGGGAGAGCCTCCTCCAGGTGCAAAATGTGAGTGTTGCTCAGCCAGCCTTCCTAAAAGTGTGAATCCCCTTGGAAAATCTTCCCCTAAATCCTCCATCCCTGGCTCACATTGAGGAGGAAAGCACTGCTCTGGACAGCTGTGGTGTGGCCTGTGCTCTGCATCCAAATCCTTTGGGAATTCAGCCTGGAAAGACAGCTGGGGAGCCCTGGGATGTGTCAGTCACAAAGTGCTTTTTGGTGGTGGTTTCTGTGAGGATTGAGCTCTCCTGTGGGGAATTATTCCTCATGTGCCTGTTCTTCACTTCCATGCATCATCTCTCTCTCTCCATCCTTTGATTCTCTCCCACTCCAGTGGGATTCTGGGGCTCTGAGTGGTAACTGTGGACTCTCGATGTTTTTTTGCAGCTTTTTGTGTGCTGAGGGCAGAATGGGAATGAAATCCTGACACCAGTGAACAGAAAAAACCCCGTGGTGTTGCCAGCACTTGATAGTCACTGACTGAAAAGGGAGGAGAGGCTGGGCTTTGATTTCCCTGGCTCTGAGGCTGGGCAGACACGGAATAACCTCTGGGCATGCTGTGAGGGAGATCTTGGTGATCACAAGGGTTTGTCCCAGGCTTCAGGTGACAGGGACGATGTTCCAGTGGTCTCTTGTCCCCGCAGGATGCAGTGAGAGCTGAAAATGTGCAATGAGATAAACAAGGGGATTTCAGCTCCTCTGGAGCCCATCTGAGCAGATTTTACACCGGGCCAGCACCTTGTGCCCTTTGTCTGCTCATGTCAACACCAACAAGTGTCCCCTCAGGGAGGGAATTGTCTCCTTGGCTGGCAGAATGTGCCAGAGTTGGAGTCTGGAAGTGTCCAAGGCCAGTTGGATGGGGCTTGGAGCATCCTGGGATAGAGAAAGGTGCCCCTGCTCATGGCAGGGGGGGAATGGGATGATATTTAAGGTCTTTTCCAACCCGAGCCAGTCTGGGACTCTAAGGCAGCTCAGTTCGTACATCTGGGAAGTTGGGAGCTGAAGCTGAGAGCTGAAGTTGGAGGTTTCTCTAAGCAGGGAGGTTATCCCAGGGATGGAAAACCTGGCCAAGTCTTCATTCCCCAGCCGTGGCTTGGCTGGGACAGGTACCAGCCACGTGTGTGAATGCTGCAGACACCACTGGAGACAGTCAGGAAATGGGATGAGAGCATCCCACCTGGATTCTTTTGGGAGAGCTCTGTAGGATTGCAGTGCTGGCAAATCACCCCTTAAACCACTGAAGTTCCATCCCAGACCCGCTCCAGGACAGGAGCTGCCATCCACGTGCCAAGAATTCCAGCTCAGCACACAAAAAGTTCCCTCCTGTTTGTATTCTGGGTATTTTGGGGGTTCCCAGAGGGGCAGGGGAGGGTGGGGGGAGGCCTCGTGGCTCCCCCTCACAGCCAGCCCTGTCTGTCCCCAGCGCCTGGTGAGGATGAACATGCCCATCTCTGCCGAGGATTTAACCGTGCACTTCACCTCCACGCTGATGGCCCTGATCCGCACGGCCCTGGAGATCAAACTCGCCTCAGGTGAGAGAAATGGGGTGGCTGAGGGGGTCTCTGGGTCACCTGGAGATCAAACTCACCTCAGGTGAGAGAAATGGGGTGGCTGAGGGGGTCTCTGGGTCACCTGGAGATCAAACTCGCCTCAGGTGAGAGAAATGGGGTGGCTGGGTCACCTGGAGATCAAACTCACCTCAGGTGAGAGAAATGGGGTGGCTGAGGGGGTCTCTGGGTCACCTGGAGGATGCAGCAAAGACACCGAGGGCAGCTCAGCTCCCTGGAATCCTCTGTGACCACGGCACGGTCCCACAGGGATTCGGGAAGCTGAGCTCACCTCTGGGCATGGATTTCATTACGCTGCAGATTTCCTGTGCACGGAAAAACCCCAAAACAGCACCAAGGAGAGAGCAGTGCCCTGCGTGGCCTCTTCCAGAGCTGCTCCCCGGCTTTGGCAGCCTCCAGCCTGTGCCCTGCAGGACCGGAGAGCAATTTCTGCCATCAGAGCTCCAGAAAACCGGGAGAAGAAAGGAAATTGCAGTTTTCTGAGAGCACTCTTGGCTCAAAGCCCAACTCCTGACCCCGAGATGGGCTCGGTTGGTCAGAGCAGGGTGCCAGGAACACCAAGGGCACAGATTGATCCTTGGATGGGCTGTTCACTCAAGAGTTGGGACTCGATCCTCGTGGGTCCTTTCGAACCCAGAGTATTCAGGGAAATCTGAGGGCTTGGTGTCCCCCCCAAAACCATGGGAATTCTGCCCCAGGTGGGAATCCTGTTTTCCCATTGCCGTCCCATGCCAGCACGGGAGGACAAGGGAGCTTGGGGACAGGACAGGGGGGTCCTGAGCATCCCGGTGCCTTTGGGGTGGCACTGAAATGTGGGGAACTTTGCCCGTCCCCGTAGAGAATTCCGGGAGGAGAAGCCCTGGGCGTGTCCTCGTTGCTCTCCATCAGAAGTGAGAGTTTCCACAGCTCTTTCTGAACTATTCCAGCCCTTCCTCCCCAGCGGCTCCATGCTGGGACTCCAAATGCCGTGAACACATTCCGCCTTGAGAGAAAATGTAATTATTGAGGTGTTTAATCAGGCGTTTACTCCCCTTCCCAATTAAACTTCGCAAGGTAATAAAACACATCGGCCTTTTCTGCGGGTCGTTACCCCATTTCATCAGCCGGGCTGGGGTCACGATCAAGGCAAGCCTGGCCTAAGCACTTTTACACCTCATTTAAAAGTTAACAGGAGCTCACAACGCTCTCAGGAGCGCAGGGCAAGGCAGGGTGAGGCTGTTGTGCTTTCCTAAGCACTTTTAGGCCAGTGCAACCTCTCGGGGTTAATCACCTCCCTCCTGTGCTGCTTGAACTTTGCCTTCGATGCTTTGGGGAGGCATTGCTGGGAGGAGACAGAATTTTGAGGTGCCTGGGGCTCCCCAAAGGAGTGGGGGTCAAGACAAGGATCGGACGCTCATTTCTAAGGATGCATTTAGGACTTCCTGTGACTTGTTTCAGGAGTAACTCCTAAGTAAGGATGCTGCGAGTTTGTTTAATTTTCAGTTTCTGGTTACCTGTCAGCCTTTTTCAACTGGAAAAGCTCCCCCCACGCTTTTCCTGGAGTGAAAACTGGAAGGGAGCCAGAGCGGAGAGCTCAGCTGACACCCTGGATTCTTTCTGTGGTTTAGCTGTGCTCTGGGGTGCGAGGCTCTGACCTGTTTTGTTGTTAGGAGCTCCCTTCGAATAGGTTTCATGTGCTACATTTAATTGAGTCTTTAGTGGGCTTAACAGGCCGTTAATAAATCCTCTCTAATGAGTTCCCGTGTGGGAGTTCAAACCTCGGTGTAACGGAGTACCCAGAGCCTCCTCCCCTTACTCTGCTCCTAGGAAAATAATCTCTGTCATTCATTTGAACTCCTTAATTGCCTGCTGTGCCGGGAATTCAGCTGGGAGCTGGCCCGGGGCTCACACAGCTCTAATCACCTTCCACGTGTGTGTTTAGGCCCGGCTTTGGCCCTTGGAGCAGAGCTGCTGGGTCTGGCTCTGCTCTGCCTCGGGGAGCAGCTGCTGGGACAGAACTCAGTACTCGCGGGTCAGGGATTTCGGGAAGAGGTGGTGGCAGAGGGTTTGTGATCCATCAGTGGAGGGTGAACCTGCCCCTGGCAGAGGGGTTGGATGGGAGGATCTGTGAGGTGTTTTCCAAGCCAAACCAGTCTGCGATTCTGGGATTTTGTGATTCTGGGATTTTGTGATTCTGGGATTTTGTGATTCTGGGATTTTATGATTCATGTCCAGGTCCTTTGCGCCCCGCCTGGGAGGTGCTGCTGCTTTCCGTGGGCACTCCCCAAAGGAAGAGGCACCTGCGGTTACATGGAATAAGTCTGAGCTCAGATTTAAGTCCCGGTCACTGCTCAGGGTCCCCAGGGCGAGGCAAGAATGGTCCTGCTGAGTTCATGCACTTGTGTCAGGAGGAATTCATGGACTCCCTCGGCAGGGAAGGGCTGTGCTGGCTCGCCCTTCCCAGGGAATGGGAAGAGGGGATGCAAACAGTGGGATGTGGTGCCAGGACAGGATTTTCACTCCTCTCCCTCTCCCTCCCTGGCTGCAGGCGGGGTGAAGCAGCACCAGTGCGATGCTGAGCTGAGGAAGGAGATCTCGCTGGTTTGGCCCAACCTGTCCCAGAAAACTCTGGATTTGCTGGTGCCTCCTCACAAACGTAAGTGCTTCCAAGCACTGGGCGCATCCCCAACACCCAGGAACCCCGGATTACGTTGCTCTCTCCTTGTCTGCTCTGTCCCAAGCCCCATCTGGGTCATCCGGAGGATGTAGCAAAGACACCGAGGGCAGCTCAGCTCTTTGGAATCCTCTGTGCTGCCCTGGCTCTGTCACAGAGGATTTGGGAAGCTGAGCTCACCTCTGGGCATGGACTTTGTTGCGCTGCAGGGGATTTCCTGTGCGTGGTGAAAACAAACCCCAAACAGCACCAAGAAGAGACCAATGCCCTGCGTGGCCTCTTCCAGAGCTTCTCCCCAGCTCTGTCAGCCTCCAGCCTGTGCCCTGCAGGATGGGAGAGCAATTTCTGCCATCTGAGCTCCAGAAAACCGGGAGAAGGAAAGTTAAAGCTTGCTGAGAGCTTAGAGGATCAGATGTGAGGTGTTTGGGGGCTAAAGGCCTTTGTGTTACTTGGTCCTGGGCAAAAAAGTGATGAGAAAATGGGAAGTTTGCTGTTACCTTGATTAGCCCTGGATTCCCGATTAATGAGAAGCAGTGCAGAATAATAAAGGCGTTGTTAATTAAGAAAAAAGCAATGGTAATTAAGAAAAATGAGGGTGCTGAGGAGGTGCAAATCAGTGGGTAGTGACTGCTGAAGTCTTTCCCTCCGCTCCCCTCCCGATGCCTGTAGATCCCCTGCTCTAACTCTGCTCCATGGTAAATCCTCAGTGCTGGGCAGGGAAGGGCCATCCCGTGGCTCTGAGGGTGAAAAAAAAATCTGGAAAAATGAAATACTCTTTAAAAGTACATGAGCCCATTATAGCCCCGTTTACTGTAATTCAGAGGAGCAGGAATAAATTCAAAGGCTGCTTTGTTGCTAAGGGGCTGCCTGTGGGTCTGGGATGAATTTAGGAATTCTCTCAGGAGTGCTGACAAAGCCACTGAGTTTCCCTGCCTGGTTTTTCCTACATAATCCCTGCGTTTGCCCCAGAGAGCTCCAAACCAAGGCAAGGCAGCGACAGGCAAAGAGCTGAAGAATCTGTTATGACCTTTTCTTGTCTTTTTTTTTCTTTCCCCCACTTTTCTGTGTCTGTTTTGCCTCATTATTCTCACGTTGCTTCCTCCCTCTCCCTGTTTCTCACACCCGTTTGCTGTTATTTCTTATTCCCGCCTTCTCCTCACCCTTGGAACGTCTCTGCCGTGTTTTCCCCGTGCTCTGGCAGCTGATGAAATGACTGTGGGGAAGGTCTACGCAGCCCTGATGATATTTGACTTCTACAAGCAGAATAAGAACAGCAGGGAGCAAGTCCAGCCCCCCGGGGGCCTGTGCCAGGTACACAAGGAGTCTTTCCATCCTCCCTCTTGGGCACAAGAATCACCACCAGGATTCATCCAGGTCGTCTGGCTGCTCCTCCAGGCAGGGTTTAAAAATGCTGCCTCAAAAATGGAAATCATTCCTGAAAGTCTCTCTCAAAAAATATTAAAAAAATCGTTGCAGTTGCCTTTTCCAGGAGATCCAGAAAGATCTTTTCCAAAAAATGGCAGCTGGTCTTTGAAAGTCTAAATCCTGTGTTTAAAAGTGGCCTGGGGAACACTGAAAGATTTCTCAGGGAGACCAAAGAATTGTTGAAAGCTGGTGATAGTTTGGCTATAGGAGGCTTAAGTTATTTTTGAAAATAGGAATTGTTCTAAGTCATTTGGGCTATAGGAGATGTGAAGTTTTTTTACAAATTCTAGAAAATATTTTCACACAACTGGCATTGAAAGCCCAATGCTTCCCAGTAGGAAAAATACCTGCTGTTTTTAGGATGAGCAACCAGCTGATCTCCAGCATGGGCTGGAGATCTGTCCCACACATGGATGGCTACAACAGATCTGGAATTGCACAGCCCCTCTGGCCACATCCGTGTGGGAATTCCCTGCTGTGCTCTGGTGGCTGGGAGAGCATTCAGAGGGAAGGAGGATTGCAGCAGGACTTGGGAGAACAGTCAGAGAAGGGGGATTGCAGCAGGACTTGGGAGAGCATTGAGGGAAGGGGGATTGCAGCAGGACTTGGGAGAACATTGAGGGAAGGGGGATTGCAGCAGGACTTGGGAGAACACTCGGAGGGAAGGGGGATTGCAGCAGGACTTGGGAGAACATTGAGGGAAGGGGGATTGCAGCAGGACTTGGGAGAACATTGAGGGAAGGGGGATTGCAGCAGGACTGGACTGGTACCAGGTGTCCCTCAGAGCCTCTCCCAGCTGTGCCCAGGCTGGGGTGGCCTTTCCGCTGCGCTGATGTCCCAGGGTGGCAAAGTGGGCTTTTTATGGACTGGGAAAAGCTCTGCAGCCCGTCCCAGCTCTGACAACCTCCCCTTGTGCTTGGCAGCCCGGGCCAGTGTCCCTGTTCCACCCCTTGAAGGCCACCCTGGAGCAGACCCAGCCCACGGCCTTCAACAACGCCAAGGCCTTCCTGCGCCAGAAGAGCTCGGCCTCCCTCAACAACGGCGGAGCCTTGTGAGTATCCCTGACCTCCCTCCAGAGCCTCCACACCTCGGGGGCCACCCCATCCACCAGAGCCACCACACCTCGGGGGTCACCCCATCCACCAGAGCCACCACACCTTGGGGGTGACCCCATCCACCAGAGCCACCACACCTCGGGGGCCACCCCATCCACCAGAGCTTCCACAGCTCGGGGGCCACCCCATCCACCAGAGCCACCATACCTTGGGGGTCACCCCATCCACCGCTGCTGCTCCAGTGGCTCTGGTGACACCAAGGCCAGCAGCCCCTTCTCACCATGGCTGGGACATTCCCCACTGGTGGCTGCTTCCCCTGTGGTTATCCCTGTGCTGGTAGCGTTGGGATCTCGGCGTTTCCTTCATGAATCCTCACTGGAGACCTTCCCACTGTGAGTTTGCTCCCAGGAATTTGGGACCGTCGCAAAACAACCAAACAAACCCCACCGACCATCCCAGCAATGAGTTTTTGGGAGGCCAAAGATCCTTGGGAATAAATTCATCCCTCGAGCTCATGGCACTGGGTAACAGCAAGAGCTTCTTTGGACTTGCCACAACACAATCTGTCTCTTTGGGAAAATTATCCCTCCAGGGAGAGCTTTCCAAACAGTCCTAATGACAGTGATCCCTAATCGATTCTCCATTTCCTGCTCTCCAGGTGATTTTCCTCTGGATTGTGAGCCCTATGGATTTTTAGTGACAGACAGCTGAGGTTTAAACATCCCAAATAATCCTGATGGGGAAACCAACAGCAGACTCGACAGCTGGTGAAGGGACTTCAGCATGGTTGAGGTGTTTGACCAGCATCCAGCTGGTCCCGCACACAAAATTGGCCTGGACTCCCAAATTCTTCATTGTCCATCAGGAATTAAGTGGCAGAAGTTGTTTTCCTTAATTACTGAAAAAAAATTATGGCTGGTTTGATTTCCTCGTTCTCATGGGGTCTTCAGGCCCCACAGGGAAAAAACCCAGGGGACCTTAGAGCTTCACCAGCCACTGCACCCATCCTGCAACTGATTTTCACAAGTGAAACCCCAAAGGGTGCTCGAGTTTGGTTTGCCAAGTTCAGCAAAATCTCTTTGCAAAAGAATGAATCTTTTTCCCTCTTTTCCTTCGGACAGGCCACCCCCGGAGGGAGGGATCAAAGAGTCCAGTTCTTGGGGGACCCAGCGCACCCAGGACGTGTTTTATGAAACCAGGAGCCCAGCTTTTGAGCGAGGCCACTCCGAGGAGATCCCCATTGAGAGGGTGAGCAAACGGGGGGAAGGTGGGAAGGGGGAGGTGCAGATTTTAGAGCTGTGGGAGAACTTGAGAAATTTAGGAAACACTCGGAAGAAGCAGGTGAAAGCAGGGCGAGATGCAGGAGATTTTCAAACTGGTAGAACTTTAGAAATTTTAAAAAAATGTTTAGCAAAAGCAGGTGAAGACAGGGTGAGATGAAGGAGATTTTAGAAGTGTGATAGAACTTCAGAAGTTCAAGAAAACATTTAGAAAAAGCAGGTGAAGACAGAGTGAGGTGTAGTAGATTTTAGAACTGGGAGAACTCCAGAAATTTAAGAAAATGTTTAGCAAAAGCAGGTGAAGACAGGGTGAGAGGCAGATTTTAGAGCTGTGGTAGAACTTCAGAAATTAAAAAAAAACTGTTTAGCAAAAGCAGGTGAAGACAGGGTGGCATAAAGGATATTTTAGAACTGTGGGAGAACTTCAGAAATTTCAGAAAATACTCAGAAAAATCAGGTGAAGACAGGGTGAGATGCAGGAGATTTTAAGAGCCCTGGTAGAATTTCGGAAGTTTTAGAAAGTGTTTAGAAAAAACAGGTGAAGACAGGGGGACCTGCATCAGCAGAAGATCTGTCCCTTGAGGGGCCATTGTTCTGTCTCTTGTTTGCTGGAGCGTTGTGGAGAAACACCAAACCCGGCAGCTCCCACAGCCTGATCTGGACGTGCTTTTCCTGGAATTCTTGCTGCCATAGGTCACCTCAGGCTTTCTCTTCCCATTGTCTCAATCCTGTTATCCCAGCTCAGATGAGGGGTTTCAGGTCCGAATGACCTGAGGGGTTTCTCAGGTCACAGCTGGGGCTCGTGGCTGGTGGAAGAGCTCATCCCACTGCCTGTGGGATGTCCTTGCTGAGGACAGAGTAACCCGGGCACCCCACAGCTCTTCAGTTGCTCCCGTTCCCACACCAGCGTCTCTTCCCAGTCAAATCAAACTTCAGGAAGCCGATGGTGGCTTCAAAGCTGATGCTCCTCTTCTTGCTACTGAAACCATTCCATGTTTTGGTCAGGTGGTGGAAATGAAGGAGATCAGCCCCACAGTTGCCAACGGAGAGCCCCAACCAGGCCTGGAGAGCCAGGGCCGGGCGGCCTCCATGCCACGCCTGGCTGCCGAAACCCAGGTGAGAGACGGGGATTTCACCGGTGGTGGGACACTGAGAGTGGGCCAAGAGCTCAGCATCTTCTCTCTGCTTGTCATGGCTTGGGAATATTGGTTTTAAAAGATGTGGAGACAGGAATCCAGCCCTTGTGCTGAGATGGCCGGGATTCCCTGCGGAGTGTGGCTGGGATTCCCTGCAGGGTGTGCCAGGAATTCCCTTGCAGGGTGTGGCAGGGATTTCCTGCAGGGTGTGCCAGGAATTCCCTTGCAGGGTGTGGCAGGGATTCTCTGCAGGGGTGGCAGCTGTTCCTGTGCAGTCCCAGCCCTGTAAAGCCCAGCTTTACTCCTCCCTGCCTGCAGCAAAAGCAGCTCAGGGTGATCCCTCTGGCTGGGCCACCCAGGAGTGTCTGGGTCACTCTTCGGGGACAAGGCCATTTGCAGGCTGGGTTCCTGGAAGGCACCTTTCCCATTAATTGTGTGCTGTCTCTCCAGCCAGCCAAGCCGTGTTCCTGTGCCCTAGCCTTAAAAAAAGCTGGAACTGTGCTGTGACACACTTTGATGGATGCAGTAGGCACAGGGACTGCCAGGGAGCTGTGCCTGGAAGCTGCACTGGGACACCGAGCGTGTTCCCTGTTTTTTCCTGTACTGTGACCTTGGCCAGAAAATGGTGTTGAGGTTTCTCTTGTTGATTTAACTTCATTTTTAAAGAAATCTCCTCACTAGAGCTGACTTCTCACAGCAACTTGTGGGTGCTGCTCAGCGTGTAGGATGTCACAGATCATTTTTGGCCATTTCACACGTTCACTGCTGTTTGTCCCCAGTGCTGCCCAGCCACCGTCCTGCCTCCTGTGTCACCACATCTCACCACTCGTGTCCTGCCTCATTCCCAGGGCCTGATTCACACAGCCAGGAGGGAGCAGCCTGGGCTTGGGGTCTGTTTCCGTGGCTCTCCATGGTGAAGGATCTGCTGCACCCTAAAGTGGAACCCTGTGTTGTGCACACACAGCAGGAATTGTTGTGCCAATGCTCTGGGGCTGCCCCTCACCAGCCAGAGGTTTTCCCACCTGGCTCCAGAAACTGCAGCCTTTGTGTGAGCCCTGGGATTCTCTGAATTTTCCTCACTGTGCTTAATAAAAGCAGCAGCCCACAAAGCAAAGCCTTTCTCCTTCCCTTCCCCCTTCCCAGAAATTGTCCTGTATCCCAGACCACACGTAGCCTCTTTCCTTCCTTCGCAGTGCAGCTGGCAGAGCCTTTCCCTGGGAAACTCCTCTCCATGGCAGTCAGGTATTTGCAGGAGTGTCCCTGATGCCTTTTTCTCTGGTCCTAAAAGTACGAGCCAGACACAGTTAGGGTGATAAAAAGGGTACCTTTATATGAGGATCCTCAGGTGCACAGATCCTTCAGGCAGGAAAGGCTGAGGATGCCCCCATGTATGATTTTCATAGGTTCTGCAAATTAGCACATCTGACAGGAACCCCCCAGTTAGGAACCCGCCTGCTGAGGTAATTCCCCCAGTTCTAGTACCGATGCCTTGATGTGGCTACCTGAAAACAGAGGCTAGACAGAAATAAGGGAATAAAAGCAGGTGTTTATTTGAAGGGCCTTCAAAGGTGCACCTTGGGCAGTCAAAAGGCTCCACCCAAGATGGACCCCGGGTCACGGGTTCTTCACACTTTTAGAAGTTTGGTCCATTTGCATATCAGGGTTAATTCTCCAGTTATGACTTCAGCTGATGATGTAATTACCCCAGGTTTGCCCCTCCTCTTTGGGGGCTTTTAGTTTACACGTTTTGGGGCCTGGGACAGTCAAAATATCCTTGGAGAGCAAACCTAGAGAGGTTTGTTATGTCCAACCAGCATGAGAGAGCAGCAGCTAACAGGGCACACGAAGCCTCAGAGTTACATGCTGGGCAGTACAGCATTTGAGAAATATAAAAGTTAAAACCTAAGGCATCAGTACCTTGTAGGTTCTCCCCCCTTAGGATGAGATCCAGGCCCTGTTTACAAAAGCATGTCCTATAAAGCTGGTTTCGGCCTTGGTTTCTAAGGAGAACCACGACAGCACAGGGATCCTGGAATTTGTTTTGTCTTTCCGCCTAGGAAAATGTTGAAATTCAGCTACAATATGAAGCTACAGAGCTACAAGTAAATGTGTGAAGGATACAGAGAATATATAAAAGAAAAAAAGGGTAAAAACCAAAATGGCATCATCCCTGCCAGAAGCATGGCTTGTGTCCCCCAGGGTGTCGCTGCCCCTCGTGCCACGCCTGCTCGTGAATCAGGCCCGGGATCTCGGATCTAACCTCATTTAATAATACAATGTTTAGTGGTTGTAGCTTGGGTGAATAACTGATGTCCTTTCTGTGTGTGTCTCCCCCCTCCATGCCCCCCACCCTCCCTCTCACGTGCTGCTCTGCCCCATCCCAAACTTTGAGTTCTTTCTAACTCTTATTTGCAACGCTTTCTGTTCCTGGACGTCTCCCTTTCTGTTTGCCTCTCTCTTTTTATGTTCCGCTAATTTAAAACCAACCCCTCCTCCTGTGTTTTCCCCGTCCCTCTTTGCTCTCCTGCCCTCATCACCTCCCTCCCTCCCTGGTCCTCATCGTGTCTGCTGCACATCTGATGTCTGACACTGGCTGTACTGTGGGGCTGCTTCCAATAATGTCCCTCACCTTGTCCGAATTGTTTGCAGAGGAGCAAAGCACGGTCACCTGGGAGTTACCTGGCAGTATGTAGTCTGCACTAAATTGTATCCTATCCAATCCATCGTAAGAATTAATTAACCTTCCTTTAACCCTCGACTTTTCTCCCCTCTCATTTGGAGTTGCAGCCCCCCTCTCTCTCTCTCTCTCTCTCTCTCTCTCTTCCCACTTTTCCGCCCTTCCCTCGATCCATGGTTGCTCGCTGCTCGCTCTGGGAGCAGGGGTTGGCTTGGGTGGTTTGCTTGGTTTTTTTTGTTTTGCATTTGTTTATTTTCGTGCCTCCTCGCTCAGGAGTTTAAGCAGAGAAAACAGTCGGGTTGGTAATGAAGAAGCAATTAGGAGCTCTCTGCAGGGGTGCCTGCGGTCTCCCGAGGCTTTTTGGGAGCCTGTGCCTCCCATAACGAGAGCATTGCCAGGATTTGTGGAAAAGGGATTCGTTGCTTTGCCATTGATTCGTGTCAGTGGGACTTCTGTCCCTGGAATAAGCGTGGAAGCAGGACCAAAGCCCAAAAAGAAATGTTTATTTCTTGACAATTTATCTGGGGGTTTTTGTTTGGGGTTTGGTTTGTTTTGTTTTTTGGGGGTTTTTTTGGAGGTTTTATTGGTTTTTGGTTTTTTGTTTGTTTGTTTTCTTTGGTTTGGGTTTTTTTT
>VZTE01004935.1:101087-119700 GCA_013397775.1 Eulacestoma nigropectus | reverse complement strand
GGGGGGCGGTGGGGACGTCCCGGGCAGGGATGCGGGCGGTCCCCACTGGGATGCGCTGGGAGCCCGGCCCCGCGGAGCGGCGAGCGGGGAAAGGAGAGAGGGGCTCGGCCGGGACCCCCGGGGCTCCGCGGGGATGCGGCGGCGGTTCCCGGAGATGGGGGTGCAGGGGAACCCCCCAGGTGCCCCGGCGTCCCGCCCACGGGGCAGCCAGAAATGTTCCGGGGAAAAAGGTTCGCTCACGGCGAGGGGCGTCCCCCGGGAGCGGCCGGGGGCGCGGGGGGCGGGCAGGGCCGGACCCTTTCGCGGTGTCCCTGCGGCACAGGGGTGCCTGGAGAGGGCTGTGGGTCCCCCTCCCTGCGGGACAGAGCAGCCGGGTTTGCTGGGATTTGTGCGAGGCTTCTTGGATGTCCCATACCACAGAATGACGGAATCCTAAACTGGTTTGGGTTGGGAGGGACCTCAAATCTCATCCAGTGCCACCCCTGCCATGGGCAGGGACACCTCCCACTGTCCCAGGCTGCTCCAAGCCCCGTCCAGCCTGGCCTTGGGCACTGCCAGGGATCCAGGGGCAGCCACAGCTTCTCTGGGCACCCTGTGCCAGGGCCTCCCCACGCTCCCAGCCGGGAATTCCTTCCCAATATCCCATCCATCCCTGCCCTCTGGCAGTGGGAAGCCGTTCCCTGGGTCCTGTCCCTCCATCCCTTGTCCCCAGTCCCTCTCCAGCTCTCCTGGAGCCCCTTTAGGCACTGGAAGGGGCTCTGAGCTCTCCCTGGAGCCTTCTCCTCTCCAGGTGAGCACCCCCAGCTCTCCCAGGCTGGCTCCAGAGCAGAGGGGCTCCAGCCCATGGAGCAGCTCCGGGGCCTCCTCTGGTTCATTTTGTGCCGGGAGCTGCAACAATTCCCAAGAATTCCCCCTGCAGTGCTGTGGGTCCGGGATGGGGGGTGGCACTGGCAGGGATTTTTGGATTTGGGATGAGCCCCAGCTGCCCCTTCCTGTCCTCAGTGCCCAGTGGGCACAACCTGGGGGTCTCCACGGCTTTGCTGAGCTCGTGCCAACATTCCAGAGGTGCTGTGGTGAAGAAGGAGGAGAAAGTGGGAAGCTCCTTGGTTCCGTGGGAGCCCAGTGGCACCGGAGCTCCTGGGAGCCGCTTTTTCCTCATGAAACGCAATAAATAACAATTGCAACCCCACTCTGCAAAGCACGGAACTCCCCCAAATCAACCCAGAAAATCCTGCCTGGGAATGAGATCCAGAAAGGAAAGTGCACGAACAATTTGCCTTTAATTAAAGCTGGAGCCATCCAATTAAAATCTGCTTAATTAAGGGATGCATCCGTAAACGCACGGCTCGGCTCCTGCACATGGCATTCCTTGCTGGAGGGTTTGGGGGAAAGAGGAATTTCAGGAAATTATCCTGCTGGAGGTCTGGGACTCTGAAATGTCAGATCCAGCATTGGGCAAGGTCCTCAAATCTGGGATCTTTTGGGAATGTGCACATGGACTTGGGAAATGAAACGTGGAACCTGATGGAAATGTGGGAAATTCTGTATAAATTGTGATGTACCAGCACTGTCTACCTACAGCTGGATGTGCTTTATCTAGATTTATATATCAAAATATAGATATTTATTTTATAGCACGTTTGTGTCCTGGCTTGGTGCTGACAATCTTAACCAGTTCCAAGTCCAACTTCTTAAAAATCTAGAAATCCCAGATTTGGACTCTTTGTGTCACTTCCATTTGACCCTCCATTCTAGGGAGGGTCATGACATCCTTAACGAGGCAATTAGATGGAATTACCGATTTTTTTCCCCTTGACAAAACCCTAAATTGTGCGTTTAAAGTGGAACAAACACGGGGGTCACTGCCTGTGCCCCCATCAGAGAGCAGCTGGGAGCCTTCCCCTGAGGCTTTCCCCTCTTCGAGGGCAGAGTGTGGAAAACCAAACCCTGAGGGCTCTCGGGAGTTCTGGGAATCCCAAAAAGAGCCCACCAGGATATTTTTACAATCCAGCTTTTATCCATGAGGTCCTTCATGGGCTCCTCCTTGTGGTCCAGAGGGAGGAGGGAAAAACCTGCCTGGGTTTGTGCTCCAGGTCCGTTTGAAGGACGCCTTTATCTGAGATTTGGGGTTGCTGAGAATCATTTTCCAGCTGGTTTCTGCTGGATGAAAGAGCCTTTTCCCTAAAATCCTCCGGTGCTTTTATCTGGGAATAGGGAGGAGGTGAGTTCCTGCTTTCCCTCCGACAAACACCTTCTCTTGATCCCTTGGGGTTGTTCGGTTGTACCCCCTTGCTCTGACCTCGGTGCATGCAGGTGCCTCTGGCTTGGCTGCTTTGGGAATTCCAGCCTGGAATTCCCAAATTCCCTTGGACAAGTCTGGAGGAGAAGGTGCTGACGCAGGACTTGGCCCTGCCTTCGGGATGTGGCACATGGGGGACGTTTTCCTGCTGTCCCCCCTAAATGCTGCTGTCCCGCCTGTCACTGCCTCCTTCCCGAGGCGACAGGAGACACAACTCCAACTTACGGCAAAGCCCTAAGGAATGGGATTTTGGGGTGCAGGGACACTGGGGGGTGGGTGCACATCATTCCAGATCCAGCTGCCGGGATGATGCTTTTCGCTGGGGTGTTTAACTTTGCCCAGCTGGAGCTGTTGGGATTGAAAAGTCTCTCTCTGTTTCGAGCCTGTCTCATGCTGGGTTATTTGAAAACTCCCAGCCCGAGCTTCCCAGCTGTTCCCAGGATCCGTCTTCAGGATATGTTGGTATTGCTGGAAGCTGGAGCGCAGAGCTGGGGTTTGGCTGCGTCCCCACGAGATCCCTCCAGATCAGACCAAGTCAAAAACCTTCAACTTTCCCACAAGCCTCATTTCCTAAAGCCTCATTCCCTCCGGATGCAGGCCTTGCTCTGAGCTGGCTCTGGCACTCACAGCCCGTGCCCCCCGTGCCACCACAGAGCACAGACAGATGCCAGAGCTGCTTTCACCTCCATTTGTTGCACCTTAGTAGGTGGAAATCATCCCAAATCATCCCATTTAAACTCTGGGGTGCTGGCAAAGGGTTTCAAGTGCTGTTCCTTAGGGGAGGATTTTCCAGAGGGGAAGAGTCATGGATCATCCTGCGGGTTTGGGATCAGATCAGCTCGCCAGGAGCTGAGCTGGAGGATACAAATCATTCCTGTGGGACAGTGGACAGCCTGGGCCGAGTGTCACACCTTGTCCAGACACTGCCAGGACCTCCAGCTCCCGGTGTCAAGCCCAGACTAAGTCAGGCTCCAGGTGGGAGATTCCGGAGGCAGACACGGAGTTTGGTGTGAGAAGCAGCTCGGAGTGGCTGCCCACACCTCCTTCCTCTGGGCAGGCTCCCAAAAAGCTCCCAATTCCTTGCAGGAGGAGCCGCCATCTGCTCCTGGTTGAGGTCCCGGCCGTGGGGGTGACGTAGCGTCGGTCCCTCCCTGGCTGAGGCAGCTGGAGCTCTGTGCATGTTCAGGGTGTGCTATAAATGTATTTCTGTGTTTATAGATCCATGACATGGCTCTCACAGCCAGCGCGGGGCTGGCACTGCCCGTGTGGGCCGGGAATTCTGGCTGTGCTGCCCTGGCAGGAGCTGGGAATGGTTTTACAGCTCAGCTCCCATCCCCTGGACACCGCAGCTTGTGGGATCGGGCGCTCCCCAGGGGGGTTGGGTGTCTGGGGCTTGTGTGGCAGGGAAAGCTGGGGGGTGTCAATGGGTTCTTGGGTGCTGGGCTGGGTCCTTGTGGCCCTGCTGGGTGCAGGTTCAGGGCTCAGCTCTGCAGGGAGTGAGGAAGGATCACAGAATCATGGAATCCCAGAATCAATCAAAGAATCACAGAATCAATCACGGAATTGCAGAATCAGTCACGGAATTGCAGAATCAGTCACAGAATCAGTCACAGAATCCCAGAATCAATCCCCGAATCAATCACAGAGTCACAGAATCAATCCCAGAATCAACCACAGAGTCACAGAATCAATCCCAGAATCAATCCCAGAATCAATCCCAGAATGAATCCCAGAATGAATCACAGAACCACAGAATCAATCACAGAATCCCAGAATCAATCCCAGAGTCACAGAATCAATCACAGAACCACAGAATGGCAGAATCAGCCGAGTTGGAAAGGACCCACAAGGATCCCTGCTCCCTGGGGAGCTCTGGAACGTGGAAAGGGCTGTGCTGGTGCTGCAGCTCTTTCCCCGAGGTGGGGAAAGGAGCTCTCCCTGCTCCCCCCGTCGCCCCTGGCAGAGTGTCGGGGCACAGATTTGAGCACGGAAACCTCATTTCCTTCCCCTAAAAAGAGGCAGCTCACCCAACCCACCGCCCCATTGCAGGGTCAGTGGGGTTTTTGGTGCTTTGCCCCCCGTTTTTAGGCAAACCCGGCTGCCAAGGCTGGCTCTGTCCCCTTCCTTCCCATCCCTGGCTCTGTGGGGTGCAGCAGCTCGGGGGGACCCGGGGCTCTGCTTTGCCGGGGGCACTTGGGGACACTTGGGAAACCTTTCCTGGCTGCGGGCTGGTGGCACAGGGATTCCGTGTCCCCGCCGTTCCCGCACTGTGCGGAGGCTGCGCTCGGCCGCGAGGAGCAGCCGCCCGGAAAAGCTTCGCTCTCCCGGGGTCAGCAATTAAGGAAAGAAAACCTCTCCAGGATTTACGCGCCCTCCTCCCCGTGCCTTCGCCACTCCAGGAACTCGAGAGAGCAACAGAGTGACAAAAATCAGCTTCTGTTCGGCGCACCTCAGCCCTGCCAGGGCGCTCCTGAGCCGCAATGACGGCAATTAGTGCAGCGCTAATTGGCGGCGCTGCCCGCGGTGTCATTCCTGCGGGGTTAGGGGCCACCTCAGGTCACACCGCGCTGGTCCCGGGGCTGCTGGGGACAACGGGGGCCCCGCGCGTGGCTGGTGGGGCCGGGAGGATGAGGGGGTAAGGGACAGAGGGACATGGAGGGATACGGCAGGACAGAGGGACATGCAGGGACGGAGGGTCATGGAGGGACAGAGGGACATGCAGGGATGGGGGGACACGGAGGGACAGAAGGACATGGAGGGACAGAGGGCCATGGACAGACAGAGGGCCATGGAGGGACAGAAGGACATGGATGGACAGAAGGACATGGAGGGACAGAGGGCCATGGACAGACAGAGGGCCATGGAGGGACAGAGGGACATGCAGGGACAGAGGGCCATGGAGGGACAGAGGGACATGCAGGGATGGAGGGACATGCAGGGACAGAGGGCCATGGAGGGACAGAGGGCCATGGAGGGACAGAGGGCCACGGACAGACAGAAGGACATGCAGGGACAGAGGGCCATGGAGGGACAGAGGGACATGCAGGGACAGAGGGCCATGGAGGGACAGAGGGACATGCAGGGATGGAGGGACATGCAGGGACAGAGGGCCATGGAAGGACAGAGGGCCATGGAGGGACAGAGGGCCACGGACAGACAGAAGGACATGCAGGGACAGAGGGCCATGGAGGGTGTCCCTGGTTTCTCTCTCTGCAGAGCCCTGCGTAGCTGCGGGGCCTCTCTGCCGGTGGTTCCCACCTCTCCGGCAGGGAATGGTGTGGGACAGACCCCTCCCCTCCTTCTGCAGGGGCTCCGGGCTGGGATCTGAGCCGGGAAAACGCAGCCAGGCAGGAATTTGGTTCCATTAGCTCCTCTCTTTTCCCTTTTTTTATCCTGCCAGACGTGTTTGGGAGCCGGACTGTGATCCTGTGGTCCTGTGCTCTGTCCGACGCTGCCGCGTTCCCCCCCTGCCGCCCTGGCAGTGCCAGCTTTGTGCCGCTGCAGCTCCAGTGATGGATTTCCTTGGAGCAGACCCCAGCGGCTGGGGAAGCTGCCGTGGGGCAGGGCATGGGCTGAGGGGGATGTGACTCGTCCCTGGCATGTCCCAGAATCCAAGGAGGGAGTAGAAGAAATCCCAGGCATGGAGAGCAGAGAGCTGTGGGGCGAGGAGGATTTATTGGGATGTTCTCCATGTGCACAGCACCCTGTGGGACCCAGAGCTGAGGGGTTTGGGGGTGTGAGAGAGCTGGGGGTGCTCACCTGGAGAAGAAAAGGCTCCAGGGAGACCTCAGAGCCCCTTCCAGGGCCTAAAGGGGCTCCAGGAGAGCTGGAGAGGGACTGGGGACAAGGGATGGAGGGACAGGACACAGGGAATGGCTTCCCACTGCCAGAGGGAAGGGATGGATGGGATATTGGGAAGGAATTGTTCCCTGCAAGGGTGGGGAGGCCCTGGCACAGGGTGCCCAGAGAAGCTGTGGCTGCCCCTGGATCCCTGGCAGTGCCCAAGGCCAGGCTGGATGGGGCTTGGAGCAGCCTGGGATAGTGGGAGGTGTCCCTGCCCATGGCAGGGGTGGGATGGGATGAGCTTTAAGGTCCCTTCCAACCCAAACCATTCCATCATTCCCTGATTTCCCTTCCTCTATAAACAATTAAATCTGTTTGTCCTGAAGATTGGGACCACATGACACAGGTAATTCTTGTCCACAGTGAAAGAGAGAAATTTTATTTATCACTTTCTCTGCTTCCCTGCTGCTGCACCTTCGTTTCTGAGCCACGTTTTCCACGGCAGCTCCCGCTGGGAGTGGGAAATGCCCGATTAAAGGGGTGGGTTAAAGCAGCTGCCATCCAAGGAAGGCATCAGCCGAATCTTTGGTTTGACAGAGCCGCGTTATTAATCCCTGTTTGAAGTCCTGGAATGGATCAGTGAAACAGCTGGGCCTTGCCCGTGGGAATGCTGGGCTCTGTTCTGGCAGGGCTGAGGGAGATGTTCGGTAATGAGAGCCATTAAAAGGTCGTTAGAGATGCAGAGGAGTTTTGAAGTCAGAGCTCAGTTTCTGGCAGCGACTTTTGTGTGAGCAGATTTTTAATCAACTCCTGTGCTTTTCCTTTTCCTTCTTTTTCTTTTTCTTTTTCTTTTTCTTTTTCTTTTTCTTTTTCTTTTTTCTTTTTTCTTTTTCTTCTTTTTCTTTCTTTTTCTTTTTCTTCTTATTTTTTTTTTTTTTCTTCTTCATCTTCTTTTTCTTCTTCATCTTCTTCTTCTTCATTATCTTCTTTTTCTTCTTCATCTTCTTCTTCTTCATTATCTTCTTTTTCTTCTTTTTCTTCTTCTTCTTCATCTCCTTTTTCTTCTTCTTCTTCTTCTTCTTCTTCTTCATCTTCTTCATCTTCTTCTTCTTCATCTTCTTCATCTTCTTCTTCTTCTTCTTCTTCTTCTTCTTCTTCTTCTTCTTCTTCTTCTTCTTCTTCTTCTTCTTCTCCTTCTTCTCCTTCTTCTCCTTCTTCTCCTTCTTCTCCTTCTCCTTTTTGAATTTTTTTTGCATTCCTGGGGCTTTGTGAATGTTTCAGTTTTGAGGATGGCAAATGAAAGATGGGTGGGATTCGTGTCAGGAGACAGGACATGGTGCCCATCGTGGTCCCCCCTGTCCTGGCTGGTGACATTTTGAGGGGTGTGGAGTTCAAGCGAGCTGCAAAGAAAAGGGACAAGGAGAGCAAACCAGGGGGTTCACGCCCTGTGTGCAGAGTTTGGGGGACTTAAAGAGCTTAAAAGTCGCCCAGAGGGTGCTGGGCACTGCCCAGGCTCCCCAGGGAATGGGCACGGCCCCGAGGCTGCCAGAGCTCCAGGAGCGTTTGGGCAGCGCTGCCAGGGATGCCCAGGGTGGGGCTGTTGGGGGGTCTGTGCAGGGCCGGGAGCTGCACTGGGTGATCCCTGTGGGTCCCTTCCAGCTCAGGATATTCCATGATTCCATGATCTCCCCATGGTCTCTCCATCCTGCTCCCGCTGGGCAGGTCCTGGCAGATCACAGACCTTTGATGGTTCCCTCTTTTTCAGGGAAAACCTTTAAGCTGCTAAAAAGGCTTTGAGCGACCCCTTCCTCAGGGGCTCTTCCTGAAGCAGAGCTCAGGCTCCTGCCCGGGGCACACAGAGCTCTGAATCCACATGAATTCACTCTCTAATGCCTCACTTGTGGTTTTCCTCTCCAGATGAGGAGACTCTGGGGAATCCTACAAACCCTCCACCTTCTGCAGTAAAAGTGCTGTTCATTTTCTCCCCCAGCTCTGCTGCTTTTAATTGTGACTCCCACGTCAGCCCTAACAACCCACATGTTTCATGGATTCATGATTTCATTCTCTCCTGGCCTGCCCCAGGGCTGGGCCATGGTGGAGTTTCAGCTGCTGGCAAGGCTTTAAATCCAGATGAGATGTTTTTCCTGAAGGGAAAGATGTTTTCCCAAATGCAGCCACAACTGTTGGGCTTAAAATAGGAATTAAGCTGGAGATCTTCTGTGGCCTGTTCTGTGTAGGACACCAGGTCATGGAATCATGGAATTACGGAATGGTTTGGGTTGGAAAGGACCTTAAAGTCCAGTGCCACCCCCTGCCATGGGCAGGGACACCTCCCACCATCCCAGGCTGCTCCAACCCCGTCCACCCTGGTCTTGGACACTGGGATGAGGCAGCCACAGCTTCTCTGGGCCAGATCACAGTGGGATTTTTTTTCCTGCAGGAACAGGAGCAGATCCCATACTCAGTGACCATTCCATGACCATTTTTTGAGTGTTGATTGAGGAAAAAATGACCCAAAACTCAACTAAAGCAGGAAAAATGCTGTGCCTCACTGTTTGTCCCAGGCACAGCCGTAGGAGGCAGTGCTTAGATGTCATCTTTGTGGTTCTTGGGGTTTAATGATTTTGATTTTGTATTTTTCTGTCTTGAATGCACCAGGAGGTCGTGGCTTTTGGTGGGCAGGTGCTCCAGCAGCACTAACTGGTGTTACTGGTGTAGTGCCTGCCGCTCTCTGGAAGAGCTGGGCTGCTAAAAAATCTGGTTTCATGGCAGTTGGGATATTGCAAGCGTGCTTGTGCAGGGGCAGGAGGGGTGGGAGGTGTTTTAGAGACACTGTCAGGGCATAATTCACCTTGGAAGAGACTTCTGGAGATGCTGCAGCTGCTCTGGGCAGCTCCACCCTGATGCAGAGACCTGGATTTTGTTTGCCTTTGGGGGCAGGAATGGCAATTCCAAAGCTGTTCCTTTGTGTCTGGGCTCTTGCTGCTGAGATTTGCAGTCTGGCTTTGTTTAACTTGGTCTCGAGCCTTGGGGAGAAGGGCCTGGGGTTACGTCAGAGGCTGCAGCTCCCTCCTGTCGAGGGCAAGGAGCCAACTGATACCAGAATGGGCAAAGGGAAACGGGGCTGAGACACTCCAGGAGGTCCCGGGGCGTGGAGACAGCTCCAAACTTTGTCAAATTTGTGGGAATTGCAGCCCTCAAGGCAGCATTTCATCCTCACAGAGAAGGGACGGAGCAGAGGGGACGCTGAGAGCTGGAGGCTGAGCCCAAACTGGGCGTCTGCAGCTCCCCAAGGCGTTACAGGGATGCAGGAAGGAGCATCCCGAGCGTGTGGGGCCGCTGTGCCTCCTCCTTCCAGCTCCATCCCTCGCAGCTTCCTGCCTCTCCCGAGCCAGACATGTGCAAACGTGACCGGGAATCCACCCGGGATGGCTTTTCCTCCCCCCCCAGGCTGGTATTTCCTCCCGGCTGCCTCTCCCCCTGCACGGCCCCTTCTCCACGAACCCAGTCAGGCATCGCTGGTGACCCCGACCCCTGGAGCTCCCCTCCCCTCCTGCAGAGCTGGGAGCATCTGGCAGGCACGTGCTGCCCAGGGCTGCCGCAGTTCCCAGGCTCTGGGGTCTCTCCAGGCTCCCTTTTGGGATGGGTTCTCTCTGCAGCCCCGGTGTGGTGATGGGGACACCTCTCGAAGGGCTGGCCCGAGCATCCCAATCCTTTCTTTGCTCGGGAAAAGGTTTCCCCAGCGGAAGGGTTTGGGGTCTGTGCTGGAAGTTTGAGTGTCACGGGGTGAGGAGTGATCCGGGATGGCTCCAACCTGATCCCCTCTTGGCTCCTGTGTGCTCCTGGCTTCCAGGAGTGCTTTTTAGGGGATATTTTGAAGAGGAAACCTTCCCGTTCCGGTTAATCCCTTCCTGATGCCTGCAGCAGCCGGGATGTTCCGTGGGCTGGGCTTCAGACCAGCACAAGGACCCCCAGATGCCTCATTCCCATCTCCTGACAGTGCAGGGAGGGGGAAGGATGTTCCTGCTTTTCCATGGGTGTGGGGGATGAGGACCAGGAGGTTCCTGAGAGGTCCCTGAGATGTTTCCCATGGCCGAGGAGCGGGGGTGACACAGGGACAGGGCTTTGGGCAGGGCGAGGATGGATCAGGACCTCAGCAATCCCCGTGAGCTGGGAAGGGTCTCCCTGGGGTGCTCCTCACCCAGAACCTCTCTGGAGGTGTCTCTGTGGAGGAAGGTGATGAGTTTCTCTCTAGAATGGGTCACTGCAGGCGTGAATTCCCCGTCTGGCATCTGTGGGGCCGACCATGGAGAAGGTTTGGGGTTGGACAGGAGTGGGACAGGCACTGGCCAGACCAACTTGGTTGTAAAATTAAGGGGAGATGGAAGCTTTCATCAGGGCTGGGGTGTGGTGGATGGACGCTGGCATCCTCCTGAGCATGGAGAGGGGCTGGATGGTTTTCCAAATGGGATCATGAACGCCTGGGTTAAAAAAAAAAAAACCTAAAAAAATAACAAAAAAATTGGCAAACCCCAAAAACAACAACAACAACAACAACAAAAACAACAAAAAACAAACAAACAAAAAAAAACCAAAAAATCAACAAACCAAAAAACCCCAAAAACCAACCAACCAACCAGATAGTTTTAAAATAATAAATAATAAAAATTGCCTCTGCACTTCTGCGTTCAGTTTCTGTGCTTGAACCACGAGCAGTCAGGTTTTCTGTGCTTTTTTCTCTGCTTGTGAGGCTCAGGAAGTTTAATTAAAAAGAGCTTTAGGGCTGTTAATGAGCCCAGCAGCTGGAGCATTAAATCCTTGCATCAGCAAGTGGGGAGTGCCACCAAAAGCAGATCTGCAGAGCAGCAGCTCCAGGGCCCTGGGCCCGCTCTGAGGGGCTCCGTGGTTTTCATCCTGGACTGGGCTGGGATTTCCAGTCCTGAGGATCCTGTCTGTGTTGGAGAACATTAAATCTCCTCCCCAGCACTTCTGATCCTCACCACAAAGAGGTCAGTGCAGCCCAGGACAGCTCTGCAGTGTGACCAGCAGCACGGGGAGCGGGCATGGCTGGGAATTCACCCTGGAATGACTTCCTGATCCGAACTGAAACAGCTCGTGTGCTGTTCCTTTTAATTTGCTGTGTTTATTTCCCCCCCTCAGAAAGAGTTTGCAGGAGCAGGCTGTGAACATGGCCTGCTGCAGCTTGGTAGCGATTGGAGCAGTGTTGATCCAAGGAAGCCTTTTTCAGGGAATCCTGGAATGGTTTGGGTGGAAAGGGACCTTAAAGCTCATCTTGTTCTGCCCCTGCCATGGGCAGGGACACCTTCCAGTATCCCAGGCTGCTCCAAGCCCCGTCCAGCCTGGCCTTGGGCACTGCCAGGGATCCAGAGGCAGCCACAGCTTCTCTGGGCACCCTGTGCCAGGGCCTCCCCACCCTCCCAGGGAACAATTCCTTCCCAATATCCCATCCATCCCTGCCCTCTGGCAGTGGGAAGCCATTCCCTGTGTCCTGTCCCTCCATCCCTTGCCCCAAGTCCCTCTCCAGCTCTCCTGGAGCCCCTTTAGGCCCTGGAAGGGGCTCTGAGGTCTCCCTGGAGCCTTCTCTTCTCCAGGTGAACACCCCCAGCTCTCCCAGCCTGGCTCCAGAGGGGCTCCAGCCCTGGGAGCAGCTCCGGGGCCTCCTCCGGACTCTCTCCAGCAGCTCCAGGTCCTTCCTGTGCTGGGACCCCAGAGGGGAGCCCCTGTAACAGATGGGCTCTCACGAGAGGGGCACAATCACCTCCCTTGCTGCTCTGCCCACTCTGCCGGTGATTTTTCATTTATTTACCCTTCCATCCCCCCTCTCTGGAGGCGGTGGGACACGTGGGGCTGCTCACTGCACGCTTTCCAGGACGGCCCAGCTGGTTTCCAAGGAGCTGCTCACGATCCCGATTAACATTTGCTCCCCATTTGTGCCCTTTCATGGCCCTGGGCTCCCTCCCAGCGGTGGCTGTGACTCGGGGAGTGGGGACAGACGTGCTGTGGCCTGGGGAGGAGCCCTGGGGGGCACACACAGAGCTCCCTGAGCACGGGAGGAATTCCTGCACCCCAGCCTGGCTGTGGGGAGCCCTTCCCCGGGCTCGGCCTCCCCCAGGCCCTCAGCACCCAGCGAGATGTGAGAACACGAACGCTGCTCCTTTTCACAGCCTTTTCCCAGCTTTAATCTCCCTGAATGTGTTTTTGTTCCATTTTTATATTCCTTCCAGGCTTTGCCTGGAATTCCCGCAGGCCGGAGCGGGCCGGGGATGCTGATTGGAAACAGGACAGGGCTGGAAGTAGCCGAGATAAACGGGCTGATAAAGCAGCCAGAGCCTGGCTGATGGGACTGTCCTCACCCCCTTCTCCCCGCTCCAGGGGGGCTTGAGGCAGCCAGGAATGCCCATTCCTGGGAACTGCTGCTCCTCAAGGAAGGACAGCGGAGCTGGGGAAGGGTTTGGGGCACCAGGAGCGGCTGAGGGAGCTGGGAAAGGGGCTCAGCCTGGAGAAAAGGAGGCTCAGGGGGGACCTTGTGGCTCTGCACAACTCCCTGACAGGAGGGGGCAGCCGGGGGGGTCGGGCTCTGCTCCCAGGGAACAGGGACAGGAGGAGAGGGAACGGCCTCAGGCTGGGCCAGGGGAGGCTCAGGCTGGACCGCAGCAGGAATTTCTCCATGGAAAGGGTTGTTAAACATTGGAAGGGGCTGCCCCGGGCAGGGGTGGAGTCCCCATCCCTGGATGTGGCACTTGGGGGCGTGGGTCAGTGGTGGCCTCGGCAGTGCTGTGGGAACTGTTGGACTCAGTGACTTTGGAGGGCTTTTCCAGCCTGAACAATTCCATGATTCCATGTTTGCTGCTGCTTTTCACCCCTACCTATCCTGAGAGTTGCCTGCCAGGAAGGAGGGGACAGGAATTACCACGGCATGAAGATGAATGTTTCTCTGCTTGGATAAATGAGTGGATTTTTCTCAGCTCACACCTAAAAGTGGGTTAGACCTGGAGGAGAGTAGGTGGATTTTTTTGAAGCCTCAGCATCGACAGTTGTCACCTCAAAGACATCCCAGAGCTGCTGGGATGCAGGAACCAGGAGATGGCTGATGGCTGATGTCGTGTTCAAAGCCATGCCCTGAATTCCCTGTTTTTGGAGCTCCTCCTGCAGTGGGGCAGAGCAAAGCCTCACCTGGAGCTCCTCAGGTTCCCCCACAGCCCAGCCGGGGTTTGTCCTCCTCATGGCCCACAGTTTGCTGCCAAGCACCATCACACGGGGCTCCCTGGTCCTGGAAATCCCATTTCCTTCCTGTGGTTTTCCCTAGAAAAGAAATTCCTCCTCACTCTTTCTTGACAGGACAAGAGGAAACGGCCTCAAGTTGCACCAGGGCAGGTTTAGTTTGGATATGAGGAAAAATTCCTTCATGGGAAGGGTTTTCAAGCCCAGGCTGCCCAGGGCAGTGGTGGAGTCCCCATCCCTGGCGGGATTTAAAAGCCGTGTGGATGTGGCACTTGGGGACACGGCTTAGCAGTGGCCTTGGCACTCAGGAGGGTGGGGGAGGCTCTTAAAATGCAGGAATCAAATCTTTTAGGGAGAAGAGGGGTTTGAGCCTGGCTGTCCCACGTCCTGCAGCAATATCCTGGTCTCTCTGGCTGTGGCAGGGAGGGAACAGCCCCAGGGCTTTGCAGGACTGTGATTTAATCTCGTTTTGTCAGATTTTACGATGAATCAATACCATTCAATATTTAGGGCCGAGCTGATCCCTCGGAGTATTTCTCTTGCTGCAGGTTTGATGGGAATGGCACAGCAGTTCAAGCCAACTCCACTTTTTACATCACTTTTCTTGGTTTGCTTCACTTCCAAACCGGGGAAAAAAGAAGCAAAGCCATTCCTTCACGTGGTCCTGCTGCTCCCAGAGCACTGGAGTGTGCTGGAGAGGCTGGAACGCTGCTCCAGCCCAGCGGGAGAGCTGCCGCAGCAATCTCCAGGGCACTGAATCTGATGACTGCAAAACAAACTCAGCCCGCTGGGTTTGGAGGAGCCCTGCGAGGCTGGATAAATCCTGCAGGAATTGCTGGAGTTAGACAGGAAAGCGAGGGTTTGTGCCCTCAGGAAATGCAGGTGAGGGAGCGGGAGCAGCCAGCGCCTACAGTGTCTGCAGCACTCCAGACTCTCAGGGAGCTTTGGAGAGTGGTTGGTTCGTTTTTTAGGGATATTTTTGGGAGAGCCCAGAGGAGCTGTGCGTGTCCAAGAGCTCCCAAGTGAGATGTGCAGAGGGATTTTGGAGATTTGTATCCAGTGGGATCCCAGTTCTTCCACCCTCTCCTTCCTTGGGGCCACGCTCGCTGCAAAGTCACTGTTGTCACCTGCTCTGGTGTTCGTGCCTGCACCTCACATCTGCCCTGGGGACACCCGGGCTTGCCTGGCACGTTCCTGGCAGGACAAGTGGTGGAGCCCAAGGCTGAGGAGCAGGGAGTGCCTTTCCAAGCTGCGGATGCCGGACATTGACACTGCTCTCCATGGGACAGGGCTTTGCTGGTCCCACAGGGATGCTGGGAGGGGGCCTGGAGGTGTCACCTCCACTCCGGCTCCTCCAGGAGCTGACAGATGTGCCAGTGCTGATGCTCCCAGCAGACTGCCCTGCCCAGCCCTGATCCAGCACCTTTTCCCTCCTGACCAGGGACAGCACCCAGGGAACGGCTGGAGCTGGGCCAGGGCAGGCTCAGGCTGGAGAGCAGGGAAAGGTTCTTCCCCCAGAGGGTGCTGGGCACTGCCCAGGCTCCCCAGGGAATGGGCACGGCCCCGAGGCTGCCAGAGCTCCAGGAGCGTTTGGGCAGCTCTGCCAGGGTGGCATCCAAGGAGGGGCAGCTCAGCAGCTCACAAAGCTCAGCCCCTTTGGGGCATCACTCCCAGGATCCATGGAAAACCCCCCCGACCCACAATTTTTCACGGCTCTCTTCCTTCCTGGCACTGAGATGCAAAGCCAGGTGGCCAGGATTGCTTCTCACCAGCTGGGGATGTTTCAATGTCTGGGAAAGAGAAGCCTTGAAACCCTCCACCAGGAGGAGGATTTCTCCCACCGTGATACTGGACATAGGATACGGCTTAAAAAATAATTCCTGGCACTTTGGGGGGAGGATGTGATGTATTGTTTTGGTTTAGGGAATCCTCCTTTTCCAGTCAGGATGGTTAATCCATGGATTTAGCTTTTCTTCTTCTTTTTAAGCAGTACCCAGCACTTAAATCTGGAGAGGTTCCAGGGTGCGTTAGAGGTGATGTCCTGGTGTGTCCATAAAGGTGGGAATTCCAGGGCTCCTCTTCACTGCTCCAGGGTTTTTTGTTCTGGAGGTGGCTTGAAAATGAGGTGCAGCAAAATACTGGCTGCAGAGGTTGGCAGAGGTGAGAGAATCCAGAGGATTCCGAGGCACTGGAACAGAAGGAGTAGAGGGATACAGAGGAATTCTCTGCTTGGGGATGTTCCTCAGGTCGGCTGCTTCCAGAACAAGGAACAGGGAATTGAGGGTGAGTGGGCTCAGGAGTCTGCAGCTCAGAGGGCTTGGTGGAGGCTGAAGCAGGGCTGGTGACACTGGGTCTGATCAGGTGAAAAATTCCAATCAGGCAGTGGGACTGAAACTCAAGCCCATTAAAACTCTTGGGTTTCCTGGGGTTTGTGAAAATAAAAATTTTTAAAAAGTGGTTTACTGGGGGAGGGAGGAAATGTCCTCTCATCTCAGGGGGTTAAAAATACCCCTGCATTTTCACTTTCAAACAGTTTCAGTTAATTAAAGTGAACTTGCACTGAATTAAAGGAAACAAGAAAGAGGCAGCTCATCCACAGAGGAGAAACTTTTCATTTCTGGGCTGACTCAAACTGACTCATTTTCCTTTTTTTTTTAATTGTCCCTTTTAAAAAAAATTTTTCCTTTTTTTTTTTTTTACTCAAATACTGGGAAAATTTTCTTGTTTGACATTGATTTCTTTCCAGCAATTCCCTTTAACCCTGAGAACTCCCCCACATCCCAAATCCATCCTTTTCTCAGTCTGGGCTGTTCAGGGAAGCGATGAATCACCAAGAAATGTTTTCCCCCCGCTCAAAGGCAGAGGGAGGAATGAAGAGCAGATTTTATGGAGGTTTTTTTTTGCAAGGCAGAGACATCCCTGCTGTTCAAACAGAGCTGTCAGCTCTGTCTGGGGCTCTCCCAAAATCCACACAATTCCCTGTGCACAGGCAGCGGGATGGGGGAGCGGGTCTGACCTGGGCCCTTCTCAGCTTCACTTGGGATGAATAATCCAGGCTCAAAAATTGACATTTTAAGGGAAAAAAAGAGAATTTCCTCTGGGTTCTACTGCATAAAAAACTCTGGGAAATTCTCGAGGTTAGTGAAGAAATGGAGAGAAAGGGAAATTGGTTGGAGCTGGGAAATCATTGTTGGTGGGTGGGATGCTCCGATCCTTGGAAGCAGAAAATGCAGGAATGGGCTTTGGATGGGAAGTTTTTCTGGGGCAGAAAGAGGATTTTGAACCCTGGAGAGGAAGAAAAGGGATGGAGGTGTCCACATCCAGCAAGGGGCTTTTGCAGAAAGGTTGGCCTGTGCCCACGAGCCGAGCGTGCCCTCCTTGGGATCTCTGGAAGCTGCTGGAAGCTTCTCCAGCCCCATCCATGCTCATCCTCATTCCCGCGCTTCCAATTGTGGAGCCTCCTCAGCCCAGGGTGTGGCCCAGGGAGCTCCAGAGGGTTCAGCCCCTCCTGGGCCTTGGCAAAGTGGTGCCTTCAGCAGCGTTTTTGGGGTTTGGCAGCTTCTCTGCACGTGAACAAAATCCTGGTTTATGTTTGTTCGCCCGGAGCCTCCTGAGCTGTGGTTCCTGAGCTCGACCCGAGCTGGTGAAAGGAGTTTACAAGAAGAAATCTTTTGGTTGGGGCTCTCAGTGACTCCCACGCCCAGGGAAGCAGCAGCTCGGGGCTTGGAGCAGCTTGTCAGGGAATCTGAAGGCTCCCAGGCACCCGAAGATGGTTTGGGTGTAAAAATAAACGCCAGCGGCGGGGGAGAGGTGGGAGGTGAGGAGCTCTGTCGGAGGAGCTCGGAGGAGCTTTGGGAGTGGAGTCAAGGTTGAAACCGCAACAATTCCGTCGCTGGTGCAGGAACCTGGCAGCCGCCGGCGCGGGGTGAATCACAAACGTGCACATGTGTTGCCTGGGGTGGAAATGTGAGCGCTTTTTTGGCTGTGAAATGGCAGCTTGTTAGGCTAGGAAACACTCCTTTTTCATTTGTTTTTATTTTTTCATTCCTGGGGGCTGTGTTGAAGGGAGCAGGAGGGGAAGGTCAGGGCTGCTGCTCCTGCCCTGCTCTGCCCCAGGCTGTGCTGGGATGAGGCTCTGCTGCTTCCTCCTCTCGCTCCTGCTCTGTCCCTGCGGGGAAAATGATGCCCAGGAGCCAAATGCAGCCTCCAGACACCGGCCCAGATGCAGAATTTTAACACCAGGTCAGAGCCTGAGCTCTCACCCTTGGAACAGCAGCTCCTGGAGCAAAGGAAGCAGAGCTGGATCCCTGCGAGGCGCTGGGGGCTTCTCTTTCCTGCAGGAATTTTGGAGATTTATATCCAGTGGGGTCCCCGGTTCTTCCATCCTCTCCTTCCTTGGGGCCACGCTCGCTGTGAGCTCACTGTTGTCACCTGCTCTGGTGTTTGTGCAAAACTGTCAAAGCTTCCCCTCTAATGAAGTTCCCTGGTGCTAATTTGGGGTCGGAATTGGTGACACTGGAGTGACGGGAGATGGGGGAGGCGCTTGTAGGTGCAAAGCTCAGCTCAGGCAGGTCCCGCTCCCCCAGGAGCCAAATGCAGCCTCCAGACACCGGCCCAGATGCAGAATTTTAATACCAAGTTCCCTGGTGCTAATTTTGGGTGAGAATTGGTGACACCAGAGCGACAGGAGATGGGGAAGGCACTTGTAGGTGCAAAGCTCAGCTCAGGCAGGTCCAGCTCCCCCATGGGTTCCCAGGAGCAGCGTCTGTCTGTCCCCTGTTCCCCCTCAGGGAGTGGCAGTGTCCCCAAAGTGGAGATTGCAGCATTTTAGCTACAATCAACCCTGCACTGCCCTGGGGCCACCCTTTAAAGGGACAACTGTCCTGGCTGGAGGGTGGCAGGGCGAGGGAAGGGTGTCCCTGAGCTGGGATGGGTTCGGACACAGCTGCAGTGGGGACATCCTGGAATTAACCCCACACTCCTGAGAGGATCAGGCAGGAGCTGCCTTTCCCTGCCAGCACTTGGGACCTGGAGTTTCCCACGAGCTCCCACGGGGTCCCTTCACTGCTGGGCAGGCAGCAGACCGTGCCCAGGAGCCCAGGCACGGCCGGGCACTGGCTGTGTGCCCGCTGGGACAGCACAGCAGCACGTCCCTGGGAGCCTCACACCCAGCCCTGTGTCCCCTGTGTGTCCCCTGTGTGTCCCCTGCCTGTCCCCTGCCTGTCCCGTGTGTGTCCCCTGCGTGTCCCCTGTGTGTCCCCTGCCTGTCCCCTGCGTGTCCCCTTCGTG
>VZTE01004935.1:64156-100868 GCA_013397775.1 Eulacestoma nigropectus | reverse complement strand
CCTGCCTGTCCCCTCCCTGTCCCCTTCGTGTCCCCTGTGTGTCCCCTGCCTGTCCCCTGCCTGCCCCCTGCCTGTCCCCTGCCTGTCCCGTGTGTGTCCCCTGCCTGTCCCCCTGCCTGTCCCGTGTGTGTCCCCTGTGTGTCCCCTGCCTGTCCCGTGCCTGTCCCCTGGCTTTTGGCCTCAGGCTCTTTTCCCCGGTGCCAGCTCAGGGAAGGGCAGTGCTGGGTGCCCCCAGCTTTGTCACTTTGCCCTCTGCTTTTGGGCCCACCGATTCCCCCCAGCGATGTTTCCCAGGCTTTCTCTGCGGGCTGGCAGGAAAGCCGAGTTTAAATGTGAAAGCAGCTCCCACTCTGCCCCCTGAGGGGTTTCTGGATCTCCCACCACCAACTCTGGGGTCCTGCTCGCCGCAGGGTTTGTTGTTAAATCCCCTCAGCTCGCTCCCCTGACCTCTTATCTGCCCTAAACCCGTGAGTTTGTCTGAGCCCCAGCAGCCCTGAGTGGGAGTTTGGCAGCTCAGTGCTGGGGCTCAGGGCGTGTGGTGGGGCTGGGGGCACGAGGCCAAGGGCACAGGAAATTCCAGGTGGGATTTCTGCCCCTTCTCCTGCCGGGATGTGGTAACTCGGGGTTTCCTCAGCCAGGGGACCTGAGCCAGACCTTTCCAGGGCATTCTCTGATTCCTGCCTGGCTGAAGCCACTGGCTCTTATCAAGCCTGGAAGATGGAGCTGTCTGACTGCCCCTCCTGCCCCCGGGCAGTTTGTGCCCTGGGCCGCTGCAGTGAGGTTGATAAAACGTGTTTGTCATGAATCCACTGAGAGAGAGGGCTGGGACTGCCAGGCTGGGTGGCAGGAGCGGAGCAGGAGGAGTTCTGAGCACAGGGCAGGGGGAAGCTCTGGGAAGATGCAATTGGAATATCTCTGGCTCATCTGGGCTTGCCCTGAGCCTCTCTGGCTCAGCTGAGGGCTCCTGCCAGGTGGATCTGCTGGATGAGGGAATCAGCCGGGTTGGGGAAAACACGCTCTGACTTTGTGGCTGCCATGAAGGAAACAGCAGCCAGTTTAGAATCCCGGGATCGTTTAGGTTGGAAAAGACTTCCAGGACCATTGAGTCCAACCTGTGCTTGATCCCCACCTTGTCCCCAGCCCAGAGCTCTGAGTGCCACCTCCAGGCCTTCCTTGGACACCTCCAGGGATGGGGACTCCAAACCTTCCTGGGCAGCCCCTTCTGATGTTTAACAATGTTTTCCATGGAGAAATTCCTCCTGATGTCCCACCTGACCCTCCTCTGGCACAGCCTGAGGCCGTTGCCTCCACAAAACATCAGGAAAGCTCAAGAGGAAGAGAAGGAAAGCTCTGTGTGCCCAGGGATCTCTTGCAGGAACATCCTCCAGTGCTTCCCAGGTCCAGTTCCTGGCGATGCAAACGCTGCCTTTGGATCAGCAAATCCTCCCCCTGCAGGGAGCCGGGAGGAAACAGCAGGAAAAACTCTGTTCCTGCTCTTCTCCTCTGCTCTCCTGCTGTTGGAGCCAGGGCTGGGGGCTGGAGGCACCTCCTGGTGGTCCTGGCCTTGGAGTCTTTCAAACCCAGACAATTCCTGGGAGTTTGGGGGTGTTTGCACACCAGCGTTCTCCAGGATGAGAGGACAGAGCCTCAGGCTGTGCCAGAGGAGGGTCAGGTGGGATATCAGGAGGAATTTCTCCATGGAAAACGTTGTTAAACATCAGAAGGGGCTGCCCAGGGAGGTTTGGAGTCCCCATCCCTGGAGGTGTCCAAGGAAGGCCTGGAGGTGGCACTCAGCGCTCTGGGCTGGGGACAAGGTGGGGATCAGGCATAGGTTGGACTCGATGGTCCTGGAAGTCTTTTCCAACCTAAATGATCCCAGGGTTCGGTGATCAGGAGAGGATGGTGAAAATCAGGGCTACAAACCCTGGCCGTGTGTTCATCCCAGCCTGGCGCGTCCATCCCACCCAGAGCAGGTTTTTGGCATCATCCCTTCACGGCTTTGGTGTTTATTTCTGTTTGCCTTCCAACCCTATAAAACAAAACCACAGAGAGGGAGGCTCTTGGAAAGCTGGTGCTGGAAACCCCTGGAGTGGGAGAGTTTGGAGAATTTGCTGTTAATTTACTTTGACAATGGAGCGATAAAGAGAAGTTTATTTGCGAGCGACAGCGAGGGCCAATGTTTGTGGCACTTGTCCCCACTCAGCGTCACACAAGTTTCTTTGGGAGGTTTTTAGTTGTTTTTAAATGAATCCCACAGATTGTTCACCAACTCCAATGCTGACTCCCTGTAATTCAGTAATTAATTTAATCGCTGCGAGGCCAACTTGAACAGGTTGAGGAGTGGTTGTGTGGGGATTTAAATGAAACCCTTGGAAAAATACCCCTCCTTAAAGCTTTTAAGCCCTGAATGTGGATAAAACATCATTTCCGTGGTGTTTGAACTGAGATGAGTGAAGGTTTGAGCTCAGCCCAGGAGCTGTCAGTGCTCCAGGAGGGGACAGGAGATGAATGCACGGAGCAGAGGGAGGAGGGTCTGGAGGGGAAATGTGGAGAACAGGGGGTGGGAAATGCACCCGGGGTGAGCGTGGCCTGGGGCTGAGGGCTGGGCAAGGCTGGGGGGACACCAGAGCACCTCCCCAAGGACCAGGAGCTCCGGGTGGGGTTAATTCCTGTGGTTGCTCCGGAAGGAGATGGGTGAGGAGCTCTGAGGGGTCTGTGGGGTTGGATGAGGTGACCTCTGAAGTCCCTTCCAACCCGAACTATGCCACGATTCCGTGATCTCTCAGCACATTTTTGGGAAGGTTGGACATGGCTTCTCTTTGGTTTCCTGTTAAAAAAAACCCAAACCAAGCCAGGCCACCAAACCCTGCAGAGCAGCTCGTCCTTGTGAGCCTCCCTCCCAGGGCCTCCTTCACAGGGCTCTCCTTGCTCAGCTTCCAGGATATCGATTTGCTCCATGTCCCAAACCCTTTCCACGTCCCCACAAGGGCAGCAGACAATCTCTCAGACCTCTCCCCCTCAGTTAATGGGGTGAGATTTTGATGCCGTCTCACGGCCTGGAGAGTCGGGATTTGCCCTGAGAAGGATAAAGCTGAAGGCTGAGCTGCCCCTTCCACACTCCTGTGACCACTCCGTGGCTTTAGCAGCTCTCAAACTCTTCCCTGCTCCCAAAGCTCTCCTCCTTTCCTGCCACTTGCCCTACTTTTCCCTGCGGCCAGCTTATCCTCACTCGGGGTCACCCTGCCTTCCAGCAGCCCTTCCTCCTGCCCAGCCTTTGTCCCCAAAAGCCCCATCCCCACCCCGCAGAGCTGGGCGGGCACGAAGGGGCGGCAGCACAGCTGCGGATCCGGGTAATGAGCTCCAGGAGAACCTGTGCTCCCGTTTTTCCTGCCCAGACAATGCGTGCAGCCGAGCCCTTTCTTCCGAAAAGGTTTCGCTTCCCTGGAATTCGCTGTCCTCTCCGTGGGTGGGTGGCTGCATTCACTGTTCCATAATAGCTCCAGCGTCCTCCGTGGGAAGTGTCCTTGTTCCTTTTCTTCCTGCTTTGGCTCTGTCCCCTCTGGACTTGCCGCCTCGAGGTCAAACCCAAATTATCCCTGCTCTCCGGAGGTTGAAATCCTGTTGCGTAACCAGCCCTGGGAGCCGCGTGTGCTGCAGCTTAGAGCTCACCTCGGGTGCCTTCTGGAGGTGCCCTTGGGAAGGGATGGTCGGATGAGGAGGGAAATGGGAACAGCGGGGAAGGGATGTGGCGCTGGGAGCGACACGGGTGGCTGCCGTGGGCATTGGCACGAGGGACTCTGGGGTGGAAGGAGAAGCAGGAAGAGCTGCCTACGAAAAACTTGGTGCCGAGGTGTCCTTGACCTTGGCCACCCAGCAGGCAGAGCCACCAGGCAGCTCCAAACGAGTGGGGAGTTGCCATTTTTGCTGCCCTTGCTCCAGAAGAAGTCAGGCACAACCTCCAACATCCTTCCAGAGGCAAAAGGACGTGGGATGCCAGGGGGACGTGGGGGAGCAGCCGTGTGCTGGGAGGGCTGCGCTGCTTCGGATCTTGGGGATGGGGTCACTGGTGTGAGGCCCCAGCACGGAGCCCTCCTTTTCCATCACTTCATGCAGGGAGCCTTCCTGATTAAATCCCAGCTGTGCTGCCCGAGCCTCTCTGATCCCGAGTCTGAAGTGATGCTGAGCAGAGTCCTGGCAGGACATTTCCATCAGGCGCTCAGGAACTGGAGGGAGGAAAGGCCCATGAGGTCATAGGCTCCATTCCCCAGCCAGGGCTGTCCCCAGGGCTGTCCCCAGCCCTGTTAGTTCAGGTTCCAACCAGTGCCACATCCAGGGGAAGTGACTCAGCCTGACAGACCCTGTTAGGAGCTCTCCAAGGCCCCAGTTTGGGGTTGTTTCATACAATTTTCCCTCATTTCCCTCATGTGGGGAGAACGTAAAGCTCAGTATAAGTTTCACACACTGAAACAAGCCAGAGGAGAACATGGGTGGTCTCTCCTCTGTGTCTGCAACTGGAGGTGCCCCTCAGGGAACACTTTTTTCTAGGATGCAGCCCCAGGAATGGGGTGGGATGGGATGGGATGGGATGGGATAGGATGGGATGGGATGGGATGGGATGTGGAGAGTCACTACTGAAACCCATCTGATCCCTGAGAGCACTCATGGGCCGTAATGACCCCGACCAGCCTCACCTGGGACCCCCAGCTCATCCCTGGAGCCCCTTTTAAGCTCAGCCCTGTGCCCTCAGCCCTGTCCTGAGCTATGCTGGGGGGTCTTTCCCTCCTGGATGGGCCATGGACCTGCCCTGGATGGAATTTTTCTCCTTGTCCTTTTGGTCCGTGTCCCATCTCTGTCCCTTGGGTGGCCTTTGCCCCTCACTGCAGCCTGGTTTCCACACCAGCTTCTTCCTGTGCTTCCCTTTAGCACTGACTGAGCTCCAGGAGGGATCTGGACCTGATTCCTGGCTGTCCTTGCCTGGGGTGGCTCTGCCTGGGGTATTCCCCCTTGGAATCTGGGCCTGTCCTGGGGTGCCCCAGCTCCCCACACCAGCTCCTTCTCCCCAGCTTCCCTCCCCCAGTGCCCCTGCATGGGTCCCCCTGGCACTGGGATGCCTGGGAAGGTTCCTGAGCTGCTTTTAGGAGCAACTTGGATTTGGCAGCTGCGGCTGAACTCCAGGAATCTCCTTTCCAGTGCAGGAATAGCGGTTCCAGAAGCGTTTGGGCAGAGGTTGAGTGGCAAAGGTGTTGGGTTGGGATGCTGGATGTGCTCCGTGGGCAGTGGGATGGACAAGGAGAGCCTGAGGTGAGCCCAGCTGGGCTGTGAGCTCTGTTTTGGGGTCCGGGATGGAGGTAGGAGGGTGCAGGGGTAGAAAGAGTGTTGGTGAGCAGAGCTGCTCCCTGCTGGGCTCTGGAAGGAGATGGGAAGCCTGGCTGTGGGGATAAAGCAACTTAGCCCTGGGAACGCTGAAAACTCCGGAGAAAGCGGGATTTTTGTAAAGGAAACACGGAATTCCTATAAAAGATACACAGCCTGGCCTGTTCCTGCCTCTGGCTGCTGCAGCAGCTGCACTCAGCAGCCTCAGCATCCCCCTGCCTGGGGTTAAGGCACTCCCAGAAAGTCTGTGACCCTGCTCTCCGAGCTGGTGACTCAGGCCCTGCAGCTGGGAATGGCTTCCCAGGTAATCCGTGTCCTTGGGAAGCAACCTGTCTGCTCCCACAGCTCAAGGCAGAGGGAGAAATAAACCTGCTTGGGAACGGGAGGCAAATCCGTGATGTTCTTGTAAGAACCACAAATCCAGCTGTGCCGGGGGGAGAGGTGGCCTTGGTTAATCCTGGGGAGAAGCGGCCAGGAAAAGCTTTGGAGTTGAGGCTCCCTAAATCCAGTGTTGTGAACAACTTCATTGTGCAGCAGCTTCGGCCCCAAAACTGTGGGGCCATGAGCTGCAGGTAGTGCAGGAACCTACTCTTGGGTTCCTGTTATCATTTGGGTTGGAAGGGACCTTAAAAACCATCCCATTCCACCCCTGCCACGGGCAGGGACACCTTCCACCATCCCAGGGTGTTCCAGCCTGGCCTTGGACACTCTCAGGGATCCAGGGGCAGCCACAGCTTCTCTGGGAAATCTGTGCCAGTGTTTAACCAGCCTCACTGTAAAAAACTTCTTATCTCTGATCCAAATGGATCTTTCACTTTAAAACCATTCCCTGTTTGTTCCCTGCCAGCAGAGCCTGAGCGGGGAGTGCTCGGGCCATGCCCTGCCCAGGGAATATTCCCTGTGAGTTAATTCCAGGGCTGTGGGAAGGCTCATCCCTGACAGGATCCACTGAACTCTCACTGCCCGCGATCTCCAGCAAAGCTGGACCCTGGTGGGGGCTGCGGCCCCCGGAGATGGAACTGTGCCGGTCCTGGCACATCCACTGATGTCAGCAGTGAGGAAATCACTCCCAGAAATGCTTGAGACTGAGAGAGGATGAATATTCCTGATATTTTTCCCCTCTGTGAGCTGCGTTTGGTCTTGGATTAATTCCCATGCTGCGCTGATAAACTGCTGGCTCTGCCTTTGGGGTTTTTGGCTGATCAGGGCTCCCAGGGGCTCAGCCCCGCCCCTGCTGGCTCGGTCCCAGTTTTTTTGGTGTTCCTGCTGCCAGAGGCTGTTGCACCTTCGTTTTGCAGAGCTTTGGGTTGCCTGGAAACCTGTGGATGCTGTGCCCATGTGGGGAGCTGGGGAAATCCCAGCTGAAATCCCAATTCCTCCCAAACAGCCGCATCTCCTTCAGGATCCTATTCCTTCCCCCCTTTCCCGTCACAGGGCTCTTTCCCATGCAAAATCTTCCGAGGAGATGGCGTCAGGAGTGACACACGAGTGTCTGCAGTGGATCAAAGCAGCTTTCTGCTCGATTGATTTGTCATTTTCCCTCTCCGGGGTGTGGATATCTCCTGGCAGGTCACAGCGTGCCCGGGGCTGTTTGTCTGCCCTCAAATAAATCTCACACCTCACCCACAGCGGGAATTACAGGGAATGAAGGGGCTGGATGCTTCCCAAGCCGTGGCAGATGCTTGTGCAGATGGTGCTGGCGCAATTCCCACTGGCAAATCATGGAGTGGGATTGTCCAGACCCTCCCAGGAACGGGACTGTGGGGTCTGGAGTGATCCTGAAGGGTGTTGGTCTGAGTCTGTCCCTTGTCCCCACTCCTTGCTGGTGGCAGGTTTGGTGCCACGCTGGAGGGACCTGGTTTTAGATGTCAGAGGGACCTGGTTTTACATGTCTGGGTACAGCCAGAGGTCTGAAAGTCTTTCTGCTGATGGAGAGGAACAAGAAACCTTGAGGTTTTAGACAAATTTTTCCTCAGGTATTCCTGTAGTTCAAAGATCCTTCAGTTAAGGAATGAACTTGGAAAGGGAAAGTCTGTGTTCACCAGGGGAGTGAAAAGCTCCTCGTGGTGCTGCCAAACAGCCCAGAGCAGGGGCTCTCCCCCCGTTCAAACCATCTTGAATGTTCACAGCACATTCTGAGAGAGGATCCTTTCCTTTCTGGGAATTCCCACTGGAATTCCTGGCCCTGGGATAGGGCTGAACCCTGCTTTGGGCAGAGAGGGGTGTCCCCATGCTCTGGTCGGGACACAGAATCTTCTTCCCACTGCTTGGTCCAATTCTTTATTTACAACACCAACAAGGAAATTTGGGACAGGACGAGCAGGATTCCTGTACCCAGCTGCTCCAGGATTTGTGGTTTGGGACATTTGTGTCCCAGGCTTTGCTTTACAGCCCTGAGCATCCCAAATCTGTGGCTGTGAAGATCCCACCGCTGCTGGGGAAGGAATGGCCCTTCCTGCCTTTGGGACAGTGGCCTTGAAAGTCATATTGGGGTTCAAAAATCTCACTTGGCTGTTTGTGGAGTTGGCTGAATGGTTTTTGTGGGCTGAGTCTGCTGAATTTGTGTACTGAGTTTTAATCTGAATTTTAATTTTCCCAAATTGACTCTCTTCTTCCTGTGGGTTTTGTCTGTTGTCCCAATTTGTTTTTCTCTTCTTGGAGAATAAACAGAGCAGAGCCCTCATGGAGGTTTCTCAGCCTCCTGAGCATCTCTCTCCTCTCCCCCAATGCAGATGAGGTGAACCTGCTGGACAAAATCACTCTCCATGCCCAGGACCTCAGCAATGTTTCCTTTGGCTACGACCACAGCAAGTGCAGGATCCTGGAGATCGGGCAGTACGCCACCCTCAACATCCCCACCAGGGAGGCCTTTGGGGACAGGTAACCTCCCTTCAGGGGGTGGGGATGGGCTGGTGGGGGCTCAAAAATCATCTGAGGTGTGGCTGTTGGTTTGAGGAGTTCCTTGGGGAGCCCATTCCGTGATGACGTGGAGATAACTCAGCCACTCCATGCTCTGAGCTCGGGGATTCCTTCATTTCGTACATTTTGGAACAGTTTGTCCCATCCCTGGAAGTGTCCAAGGCCAGGCTGGACGGGGCTTGGAGCAGCCTGGGCTAGAGGAAGGTGTCCCTGCCCATGGCAGGGGGTGCAATGAGATGAGCTTTAAGGTTTCCTCCAACCCGAATCATTCTGGGGTTCTTTGCTGGTTCTTGGTTGGGTGCAGGAAGGGCACCTTGGCACGGCCCCATCGCCCTGTGCTGAGGGTGTGAGGGCAGTGCTAATTTAGGCCTGGCTGCTTCTCTTTGAACCTCACAACTGGAATGATTCTTTGCTCTTTTTTCTCTTTATTTTTCATTCCAACTCGGTTCATCTCTGCTGTGAACCGAATTTTTTTATTTTAAGGGGTCAGTTCATGGTGACACAGCAGCAGCTGCGTGGTGTCACGTGTCCCCTCTGTCTGCCAGGTTCGCAGATGAGCTGAGTGTGCTGCTGAAGCTCAGGTACTCCCTGAAGGAGGACACCAGCCTGGTGACCATCCTCAGCCATCGCAGCCACGTGCTCTTCCAGATCAGGATTAACCCCTACGGCCTGGTCTTCGTCACCACGAGGAGGAGACACTACGAGTAAGTCCCAGCCCAGGTGCTGTTTTCCTGCTTTTCCAACCTTCTTTTTCCATTCCCAAGGCCGAGGGTCAGGGTTTCCCACTCTGGTGGGCTTTGGGCAGTGCTGAGCTCACCTCAGCTGAAGGAAGGTGATGTCCCTCAGACCTGGTGCAGGTTGTCCCTGCCAAAACGATGCAGCTCTGGAAAACAAAGCAAAGGACAAAAAGGTTCAGATCCCTGGATAAATCCAGACACAAAACCCAGGCATTTCTCAGATGCCTCAAGTGGACATCCCCAAATCCATGGAAGAAAGTGATGGTGGTGTCACCACTCTAGGATTGTTCCTCGTGTCTGCACTAAGGATGGATGAGGAGGGACCCTGGGAGCTGCCGAGGGGTAGAGCCTGGTCCTGCGTAGGGTGTGGGATGAAGTTCCCTGTTGCGCCTCCTCCCTTTCCCTCAGGTTCCCAGTGTCCTTCCTGGGCGATGGGCGCTGGCACCAAGTGGCTCTCAGCATCTCCCTGGAGAGGCTGGAGCTGCACGTGGACTGTCGGCTGGTGGACAGAGTGAGCTGGTCCAACTATTTTGGGATGGGAGTGAACACCGAGGGGCTGATCATCATCGGAGGCCTCATCGAATCCTTCGAGATCCCCTTTAAGGTGAGAGCTGGGCAGGGTCTGCTCTACCTGTGTGAATGAGGTTGCAAGCTCCCTCTGAAGGAATCCAGTTTCATCGCCTTCTCTTCCCAAAACAACGTTTGTTTTCATGCTTGGGCAGCATGAACTTTGCAAAGGCTCAGAATTGTGCAGAGAGCTTGGGTTTGGGTCAGGGCAGCACAAGTGGCAGCAGTCAGGTCCCCTCTGGGTTTGTCTTCCACTCATCCTCTGGTGTTGGCCATGACTTGGACCATGCAGAGAAGTCTCTGTGCAGTCAGCATGGAAAGATCTGGCTGGGGAGTGTGTCCAGTGGCTTCCCACTGCCAGAGGGCAGGGTTAGATGGGATATTGGGAAGGAATTGTTCCCTGGGAGGGTGGGGAGGCCCTGGCACAGGGTGCCCAGAGAAGCTGTGGCTGCCCCTGGATCCCTGGCAGCGCCCAAGGCCAGGCTGGATGGGGCTTGGAGCAGCCTGGGATACTGGAAGGTGTCCCTGCCCATGGTATCTTTGCATCCAGCTCTTGAAGGTGGAGAGGGAATGTTCATTGCCCAAACCATCTTGTAGAGAAATCCCTGGCTATGAGAAGCTGGAGATGACCTCCCCTGCAGGCCCTTCCAGACCTTCCCCTCTCCTCTGGAGGAAGCAGGGGACGAACTCCGGTTTCTGTGTCTCTTCCAGGGCTCTCTGCAGCAGCTGACTTTCGTGATGGGAGACCCAGCAGCCGCCGCCGAGCACTGCCACAGCTACAACTCAACCTGCCCAGGCTCCTTCAGCCTCAACAGGGCCCCGTGGGAGCTCCCAACAGCCTGGCCAGAGGTGTGGCGGGGGCAGCTGATGGATTTAGGGGCTGCTGGGCCGAGCTTTTCCTTGGTGTCACACGATTCCCATGAAAGGCCCAACCCAGGGTGTTAATGCAGCCTGGAAGTGCTGGGATCTCCACTTCGGGGTGGGATATGAGGAGGTGGGGTGGTTCTTTTCCATCCCTTCAACTCACAGATGGGTTTGGTGCCAAGGAGAGTGAGTTAAAGGGAGAGTTTGGGATCCAGGGAAAGCCTGGGGGTGGGAATGACTGGATGTTCTCCTGTGTGCGACGCTGGAAAGCTCTGGGTAATGCTGCAGCTGGAGCTGCACTTCTGGGAGGAGGTGAAAGCTGTCCTCGGGATTTGGACAGCACTCTGGAATTCTTGCCCACTCCCAGCAGCACTGCACCCTTTGGTGCATCATCCTTCCAGAGGTTGTCCCTCTGTTCTGCCAGCACCGCTGGAAAATGGAAATTTGGGGGACTTGGCTTTTGTTGCAGCGTCCAACAAATTTCCAACAAACGTATCTGTGTCAAAAAGGCCAGATCACATCATAAATCCCCCAAAACATGAAGCAGCCAGGCTTTCCTCAGGAGCTGGAGTTGGCCCAGGGAGATTCCTCACATCTTAGGCCAGGTATCTCCATAGGAAGTGCTTCATAGGGGCCTGGAAAGAGCTGGAGAGAGGCAGGTGCTGGATGTCAGCGCTTGGCACGAGCCTCCCGTGGGTAACACCCATTTCTGTGCTCTGGTGAGGAGCTGGGACAGCTGCTGGGGAAGGGCAGTGCCAAGGGAGGGAGCTGGGCGTGGGATGGGGCATCTGTCCTGTCTGGATCCTGGCCACGGTGTCCTTTGGGATACTGGAGCCTGCACGTCCTGGCAGGGAACGGGGAGCGGTGACAGCCCTGCAGTGGCTGCTGCACTCCCAGCATGGGCTGCTTTGTTTTGTGTTGATTATTCTAAGAGGAGGATTTTCGGGAAAGCCCTGCTCATGAGGGATTAAGGAGCTGGCTTGGCCAGGGAGTGGGGAGGAGGCTGAGTTCCCTCACACTGGTTCCTTCCTGCTCTGAGGGAGACAGGAGTGTCCGAGTGTCCAGTGGAACCCCTGGTCATCCCAAAATGAAACCTGTATTATCCCAAGCTCTGGAGGCCTGGAGCCCTTCTCTGAATGGCTCCAGGGGCTCACCCATCAAGGAGAAAATGGCACTTTAAGCATCAGTAAATTGCCCGCAAGTGGGACCCCATGGGATAATTCTGCCCCACATCCCCCCAGTTCCCATCCTGTGCTGGCCCTCCTCGGGGCTGAGGAGCTTCCAAATCAACAGAAACTGCAAAACCCACCCAAACTCTTGGGAGTTTTGATCAGAAGCCATTCCCTCGTGTTGCTGTGAAGGATTGGCTCCTGCTGTGCATTCCCTGGATGCTTCCCGTGCCGGCGGAGGCAGTTCCTCCATCCTGCAGCCAACAATAAGCACCTGCTGAAGTCAGTGCTGCTCCTTGGGCAGTGATGTTTTTCCTCTTTTCTCTCTCCAACTCTCCAGGTGCCAAAGGAAACCAATGACATCCAGGATTCATCTGCTCAGGTACAACTCCTGCATTGTCCGTCCTCGTGTCCCTCTGCTGTCACCCCCAGGCTGTCTCCTGGGGACAGCACTGGCTCTAATGAGCACTAAGGCAAAGCCAAAATACCCAGCCAAGGCCACTAATTACTATTTTCTTGGTTGTTACTGTTATTTTCTTTATTGCAACCTCCCTCTTTGGCGGTTTGAACATCCCTTGCCATGTCCCAGACCTGGTGGGGGTCACGGTGAGGGCTCAGGTGACCTTCCTGAGCGTTTGCAGGGAGCCAGAGGGGTGGTGGCGGAGCAGGGAATGAGGTGGATCAGGCCACTGCCTGCACAGAGGATTTGTGGATCTGCCTGGGAGCTGAGCCAGGCTGGGTTAGCCTGGAGGGCAGGAGGTGAGGTCGGCAGGGTGGCAGGGTTCGGGATGAAGCAGGGTGACCACTGCGCCTGCCCACAGTGGGATGTGATGCCTGCCTGGGGAGGCATCCCCCAGGATGTCCCTGCTGTCACTGAGGAGGTGGGAAGGGCTGCAGCTCTCTGTGGAGGAGGTGGTTGTGGTTCTGGGGCCTTCCTTGGTGTGGTTTCCTGGGATCTGGGGTGGCTGCTCCTCAGTCCCACAGGTGCTCCTGGTGCTGAGCTCCGTGTTGGAGCTGCTGTGCCCCAGCTGGCGCTTGGAGCGTGTCCCCACCTCTTGTGCACGTGCTGGGGACATGAGGCAGTGCTCTGAGCGAGGCTGGCTTTATGTTCCTGCTTGATTTGGGATTTTGAGCCAAGCTTTGTCGTTCAAGTCCGTGCAGGCACATCCTGAGGGGAAACCCGCCAGCAAATGCAAATTGGGATTTTTGTGTGTGTGTGACTGAGCAGTTCGAGTTCTTCATTCCCCTCACCCCCCTGGTTGCTGTTAACTCTTTGGGGAGAGTCTCTCTTCTCCCACCTGGCTACACCTGGGTAATTCCAAACTGGAACCGGCCAAGTGGCCTTTGGCCGCCAGGTCCATCCCATCCGCTCCGGGCTCAGCAGCTCAGGGGTGAACGTGCTCCAGGTTTGTTGGGTGGGTTTGTGATGAGCTGAGGAGGCAAAATCACCTTTCCTGGGCACTCAGGGAAGGTGGGCCCTGCCATCGTGCTGGATCCTGTTTGGGATGTGATTCCCCCCATCCAATGCTCGTTTCCCAGCTGGCTCTCCCAGCCCCTGGCGAGACGCTGTCATAACAAGGCAAGTGGTGGAATTCATAGGTCTGCAGGGGAAAACGAACAGTATTCTGGATTTGGGACAAGTTTATTTTTTAAGCCCTTAATAAGGAGCAGAGACGCCTCGGAATCGCTGGCGTTAGGATTTATTAGGAATAAAAACGGCGCTGCAGTTAGGGAGTAATGAGGAGCAGCCCAGCTCTGCTGCAAGGACAGGCCACAGCTCTGCCTTCTAGTTCCTTTGTTCATTTAGAAGTGAATTAGTACATTGGTGGATTCCTTAATTGTTAATTAGAGCTACATAATTATGGAGGCTCAGGGTGATGTAATGGGGGGAAGGGAATAGAAGAGCTGTTGGTTACTGGCAGTGATACCTGAATTGCAGCCTGCTCCTTTGGGGAATTTTTTTTTTTTTTTTTGAGGGATAAATTGCCATTTCTGAGCGATCTTTGGGATGTGGATGGTGTTGAGCCACTTCTCCTGCTTTTTGTTTTCTCTTTGACTGCCCGTCCTAAACGTGAGCAGGAGGGCTGAGCTGGTTCCTGACCTGAACGGCTTTTCCAAGGCAGCTTAACCTGGGATCCTAAAGCCATTCAACAAGCAGGCAAAGCTTAAATCCCACAGATTTCCCAAGAAACTTCCAACCTGAAACTTTAAAACTTCACAGGTTTAATCATCTGGGCAGTAGAAGTTTGGAAATTTCTTCTTGATTTAAAAATCAAGAAATCAAGCTGTGAAAGCTCTGTGGAAACACTCAGCTGGGTCGTGGCACCTCTGTTCTTCCTGCTCAGGTTTGTCAGTGAGCACAGCTGGTGTGGGAATTGCTCCTTCAGGCTCACTCAGTCCTAAAATTCCATCCTTCCTGTCAAACCAGAGCCGTCTGTAAGCCAGGACTTGCACATACTCCTGGGTGCTGGGCTTCAAAATACCCGGCACAAAACGCTTGGGCCTGGCCCATCCTGACTAACAAAGACAAGCCCTCATGGGGGAACTGTCCCTCCTCCACCCCACTGTTTCCCTGGAGCTCTGGGGCTGCTGGCTCCTTGGATAACCTGGGATAATCCCAAATGTCCCTGTGGGGAATGTGACTGACAGCTGGAGCCCAGCTCTATCTCCCTGCTCTCAGGCCTTATCTTGAGATGCTGTTCCTGATAGCTCTGATATCTCAGCCCCCTGGAGAGCTCTGAATCCAGTTTCTCCAGTAGGATAAGGCCTGTGGGTAATTCTTTGTCGCTCAAACCCACTGTGGGATAAATGTAATGACAGGAATCCATTGAGCTGAACCCCAGAGGTTTTCAATCCCCAAACCAAGGTGTCGTTCCCTTTTCAATCCCCAAACCAAGGTGCTGTTCCACCCAGCCAGGCCTGAGGCACCCTCTGGTGGGAATTACTGCTGCTCTTCAACCTTTTATGACCTGACCCCCTGCCTGGGGGCAGCTTTTGTGGCCTTGCTGACTTTCAGGGCTTGTCATGTGCCAGAAGTGTGGCAGCAAGGCCTTGGTTGGTGATCAGCTTCTCCAGAAGTTTCCCAGGCCAATGTTCTTCCCTCCAGGGTCTCGTGTCCTGCTGCAGGTTCCTGGCCCTGTCCTTGGGGAGCCACATCCCCTGTGCAAGGCCAGCAGAGCCTTCCCTGCTGAGGGCACTGAGGAATGGGGCTTGTCCTGCTTTTCCTTGGGAAAGGCGAGGCCCAGAGCTGTGGGAGTGTGGCAGGGAGCACATGGAATCCCCCTGAGGTTCCCAGGCTCAGCGTGGCCCCTGGATGTGGAGCCTGCAGGGATGTTCTAGATTTTGGGTTGCTTCAGTCTGAGCCTGGGTGGGACATCAGGGAGCCCCAAACGCCCCCCTGGGGAAATGGGGCATTGCTGAGGGGTCTCACGGGCATCTCCAAATGAAAACCATCCTGTTCCCATGGGACACCTTCCACTATCCCAGGGTGCTCCAAGCCCCGTCCAGCCTGGCCTGGGACATTCCCAGGGATGGGGCAGCCACAGCTTCTCTGGGAATTCCATCCCAGCCCCTCACCACCCTCCCAGGGAACAATTCCTTCCCAATATCCCATCTAAATCTCTTCCAGTTTAAAACTGTTCTTCCTTGTCCTATCACTCCACGCCCTTGTAAAAAGCCCCCTCTCCAAATTTCTCGTAGCCCCTTTAGATGCTGGCTCTAGAAATCATTTCCTTTGTTTATTTTTCAGCCTTACAGTGTATTCCCTTCCCAAATCCAGCAGCCAGGTGTCATACGGGAAACTCGGGAGCAAACATTTCTGATCACTGTGCTGAGCTGTTCCTGTTTTCGTGGACTAAGAGGCTCCTGCCTCTCTGGCCTGGAGCAACTGGAGAAGGATGGGGCGATGCCTCAGGGCTGCAACCCCTCTCCAGGAATGAGGCAGAGCAGAGGGAGGGATTTATCCCCTCCAGACTCCTGCCGTGGGTGCTGCAGCTCCACGGGCACAACCGTGTGACCTGAGCTGCTGCTGGACACAGCCCATGGCATTTCCTGGCACTTATTCCTTCTTTAAATCAGTCCAACCATGATTTTCAATTTTTTTTTCCCATGATGCAGCCTCTTCTAGGAGCTTGATGCTAAAAAGTGCTGGAAAAAATAGTTTCAAATTGTCCATCTCTGATCTTGAGCTTGAGTGAATCACGTTGTACCTTCGGCTGTTGGATGGAAGAGGAGTCTATTAACAAAAAAATCTGTTTCCTGGGAGAAAACTCTGAGCTTTGAACTCGGTTTTACCCAGCCTGACCCAGCTGAATATTAGGGCAGAATGTTTTGCTGGTTGTCTGGGCTGCTGAAAACAGGGATGCTCCAGGCTGGGCTTGAACTCCTCTGCCATTTAGGAATTTTTGGAGCGTGGCATCAGCTGGAAAGCCCTCCAGAAGTCCAGCAGCACTGTTATCTTCATCAGTAAAACACTCTTAGGCTCCTCAGGCAAGATCCCAAGTTTGCAGCTCTTTCCAAAACCATGGCATTAATTACATCTCCGTGGTTTCTTTATTAATGAGCCCCGTATCAGTTGCTCTGTTATTTCGCTTGGGCTCAGCTTGAGGGAAGAGGTCTGTAATTACTCAAAGCTTCCCGTTTGCCTTTTTTTTTTTTTTTTTTGCCTTTCCTTTTAAATTTAATTCCGTATTGGCACAACACAAAGCCTTTTCCCAGTCAGTCTCCTGGAGCTTCCCCAGCTCTCTGAGCCAAACTGAAAATTCAGTGCTTGTGCTGGGGAGAGCCTGAGGTTTTAATGCTTTTGGGGTTGAATTATGGGGCTGGGATTGAGAAACCTCTGCTCCTCGTCACCTTTGGAATGGGAAGTATTTCGTTGTCTTCGGTTACATCATCTGGATTTTCTAAATGGGATTCTCCAGCTCTTCCCACATCGCTGCTGTGGTTCTGTCACTGCCACGTGGCAGGTGGTGATGGGGACCCAAGATGTGGCTGGGGCAGAGACTTCTCCTCCTTTATTTTCCTTCTTTAATCCAATTTTCTGCAAATCACAGGCCCTGCCTTGCTCGTCACGTGCCAATTCCTTCTTTTTTCCCCTTCTGTTTTATCGCCCTCAATGGCTGCTTTCAATCTGGGCTCCTTCCCCGCTTCCCAGCTGGAATTTCTGGGAGCTCAAACCCGCGTGCCTCACTCAACTCTCACGCTTTTGGACAACTTCTGAGCTGTTCCCAATTTGTCCCTCTCAGCTGGTTCTCCTCTAAATTTGGCGTGTTTGGAGGAGCAAGGATGGATTCTATTGATTTTGGCTTTAATTGTGTTTACACAGCCAATATAATTCAGCCTCGTGCCTCAGTAACTTTCACTCGAGACCCTTTTCCTCTGAGCCTCTCCAGATGGGAGTTTCCAGCATAGACCTTTCCCATGTCAAGTGCTGAAGTTGAATTAAAACCCCGTTGTCTGCACTGTGTGGGAATTCCAGGCTCCCAGTGCCAGCTGCCAGGCCTGGATGTGGCTTCCCGCTGGGATTCCCAGGCTGGCACATCCTGTGGGGCTGTTCTGCACCAGCATCACCCTCTGAGAACCCGAACACTTCAGCTCCCGCTCCTGCAGCGCCTCACAGCTCACGGTTAATGAGATTTGGGGATTCTCACCACGCTTTTCCTCACCTGGTGGTCGAGTTGGGTGGAAATCTGAGCAACCTGGTCTGTGGAAGGTGTCCCTGCCTGTGGCAGGGGTGGAATGAGATGGGATTTAAGGTCTTTTCCAACCCAAACCATTCCCTGACACCATCTGCCAGCTCTTATCCACAGGCAACCGTCCTTTGAGGAACTGGTTTTTAAATTTTGGGCTGTTGGTGCCCCTGGGCTGAATCCCCCAGCCCCGTGGAGCAGAGAGGTGTTGCTGTGTCCCATTAATTTTCCACTTCGAGGTGTACGGAATGAGGGAGCAAGTTCTCTCCCAAGTGGCTGTAGCTGAAACTTTCCAATCCTGGGGGTTCACTGGTTGCAAAAATGTGCTCTAAGGAAATGAACACTTTAGATCAAAATGAGAACAATTGGTTGGAGGGAGAAATACGGATCAAGTTGGGAAGCTGAAGTCCATTGTTTGTTTTTTTCCCACCATTAAAGGTGTATTTCAAGCCCTGCTTTTAATCAGAAAACCCCCAAAGCACCAAAAATGTAACATCCAAACTGTGCTGCTTCACGGTTTAATTTCTGAAAGAAAAATTCTTTTTTTCAACTCTCCATTTCTTTGTTTCAGCTCCAAAAGAAAGGGTTGTGGATTTTATCCCTTCCAGGAATTGCTGCAAAAAACCCCAAATATTCCCCGTGTTCCCCTCGAGGGAGCTGCTGCCCCGTGGGGACTCTGCTGTCCCTTGTCCCTCTCTCAGGAGCTTGTCTGGGCTGTGGAAATGAGGAACGGGGCTCTTGAGGTGCCCCTGGCAGAGGTGCCACCCCCAGGCTGCACAGAGAGGACCCTGGCGATGCTCCAGATTTTGGGCAAAGCCTCTTTCCAGCTCCGTGAGGCTGGAGAGGTCATGCCCAGGTGGGTTTAGTTGCATCAGGGACCCAATTTTAGCATCTCTTGAGGTGAGCTTTGACCAGCCACCACCTCTGAGGGGACACTGTGAGGGTGGGGGGTGACGGGGTGAAGGGAGGGGGTTTGGAATCCTTCCCTCTGCTTCTCTGTGTGGAGCGATGCCTCCACTCATTTGTTTTAATTGATGAATTGCAACCCTTGCAGCCTCTTTGCTTGGGACAGCTGATCAGCAAGTGGCTTCTCTTTTTTAGCATTTTAACAGCAAAATAATAATTAAAAAAATTTAGAAATTTAAAAATTTAAAAATTAAATAAATTTAAAATTAAAAAATTAAATAAATTTAAAATTTAAAAGATTAAAAAATTTAAAAATTAAAAATGACAATTTTCTCATCCACTTGGCATGGGAAGAGCTTGGAGCTCTCCAGTCTGATGGCAGCAGAGTCAAATCTTCAGCAACTCCTGCTGCCTTTGGGGCTCCTCCACCTCCCATGGTCATCCCAAATGGGGCTTGGCCAGAGTCGGCTCCACTGTGACCGCTGGGTTCCCACCTGCAGGATCTCACCCCAAGGATCCCCGCTTCTGGCAGGGAAATTGTTGCTTTTCCTGCTTGCTGCTCCCACAAATCCCCCTTGGTGCTCCCAAGCCAGTGGATCCGTGGAGCAGAGCAGAACGGGAGCCAGGTGATGGGCTCGGCCAATGGAATGTGGGAAGAAGGGTGGGGAGGACTCTCCAGGTCTCCTTCCCAGCCCTGCAAGGCAAGCGTGGGGCTGCATCTCCCTCTAGTGACTTCCCTCAGCTGGTTCCTCAGCAGCTCCTCCACCAGGAGCCACCAGCCAGGACTGGTGCCACCAGCTCCAGGTGCCACACGCTGTCCGTGTCCCCATGGAGCTCAGGAGGAGCACGGAGCAGGCTCCAGGCATGGTTGATGCCACCAGCTCTGGGTGCCACACGCTGTCCGTGTCCCCATGGAGCTCAGGGGCAGCACGGAGCAGGCTCCAGGCAGGGCTGGTGGCCGTGTGGGGCTGCTGGAAATGCTGGAGAGGGGCAGGACCTCCACACCCACCCACCAGCCCAGTCTGAGGTGCTTTCACTAGTGCTGGGTGGAAAAGTGGTGGGATTTTGAAGCGCAGGGAGCTCTGAAGTTCCGCTCCTTTCCCACAGCCAGTGTTTTCCTGTTGAGTGGGGATATTCCTCCCAGCGTTGCAGTTTTCCCCCATCCCTGGGCAGTGCCTGGGCTCTGCTGGAGGTTGTAGGGCAGAAAGAGCCCTTGAGACCTGCAGGGACCATTGGAGGTGGCAGCTGAGGACAGAGAGAGCCCTTTGCAGGCCACTGCCTTAAATGAAATCTCTGGAAGCATCCGGGAGGCTCCTCCTGGCCTGGTGCCTGTCTCCCCTTCCCAGCCCTTGGAGGTTTGCAGCTGCTCCAGTGGGAAGCTGCGTGGTGCGGGCTCCGAGCTCTGAGCCGCTGGCACCATTCTCCCAGGAGAACAGCAGGAGCCTTGGAATGTGCAGGGACAGCAGAATCCAGAGGCTGAAGGGACAGATCGATCCCCGGTGTCACTTTACACGTTTGCTGTAATGGCTTTCAGTAATTGCTCTCAAGGTTGGATTTCTGTCATTGAGCTGGGGGCTCCAGGGAGAGCTCAGAGCCCCTTCCAGGGCCTAAAGGGGCTCCAGAAGAGCTGGAGAGGGGCTGGGGACAAGGGCTGGAGGGACAGGACACAGGGAATGGCTTCCCACTGCCAGAGGGCAGGGCTGGATGGGATATTGGGAATGAATTGTTCCCTGGGAGGGTGGGCAGGCCCTGGCACAGGGTGCCCAGAGAAGCTCGCGTCCCTTGTGGAAGGAGAGTTTTGGTTTGGAGGTGGGTGAAGTGTCCTGCTCATCTCATTCTGGATGAGCTGCCCTGGAATTCGAGGGCTCCTGCCTGGGGCTCTCAAGCTGTGCCCTGCCTTGTTCCCCCAGCAGCATCCCTGCGTGTGGGAAATTAGGAATTATCGAATCATTAAGGTTGGAAATGACCTCCAAGGTCACCAAGTCCAACCTGTGACCACCTTGTCACCCAGACCAGAGCACTGAGTGCCACATCCAGTCGTTCCTTGGATACTGCCAGGGCTGGTGACTCTACCACCTCCCCGGGCAGCCCATTGAGCAGGAAAGGGGGGGAAAAAATAAGTGAACTCTTCAAACTTCATTTTTTTCCCTTCTCCTTTTTCAGGACTCCAGACTCACCAGTTCAGATTTGACCCTGGGGCCACCTTGGCCATGGGAGGACGCCCAGGGGACACTCAACCTCCAGCCTGATGGGAGTGCCCTGGCTCCACCAGCTGAGGAGGAGGAGAAGGAGGGCAGCCTTTCCATTGAGGATGAAGGCTTTGAGCTGCTGAACTCCACCTACAACAAAATCACCGGCCCCGGCAGGCCAGCGCTCAGGAGAAGCTCCGGTGAGTCCGCGATTTTCCTCCTTTTCTCCATCCCAATTTCTGGGAATCTGACAGTGCTTCATCCACCCAGGAGCCTCCATCAAACCCCCCCGGGCAGCCAAGAAGGAGCGTGGCTCTGACCCCCGGGAGGAGAACGTCACCACCGAGAAGCTGGCGGGGAACACGGGCACGCGGCGGCGGCTCCCGCCCGGCCAACCCCGCCTGGACCCCTTCCCCAAGGTGTCCCCGTCGCCTCATCGGGGGGCTGCTCCCAAAGGAAACGTCCCCAAAGGTCCCCTGAAGGCAGGGCCAGTGCTGGGTGTCCCAGAGAATCCTCTTGGAGCGGGACATTCCGGATTGTGGGTGGCACGTGGACGCCAGGGCCGTGTGAAGCCGGGACCGCCAGGGCTGCCGGGACCTCCGGGGCTGCCGGTGAGTGGAGAAGGGGTGGGAGGGGTGGGTGGTGGGGAAAGGCTGCTGGGATGGGGAAACAGCACAGGGAAAGCTTCTCCAGAGTGGGGAACCATCTTGAGGATGGCAAACCTTCTCCAGGGTGGGAAACCTCCAGGATGGGGAACCATCTTCAGGATGGGAAAGCTTCTCCAGGATGGGGAACCTTCTCCAGCGTGGGAAAGCTTCTCTAGGGTGGGGAACCATCTTCAGGATGGGGAACCTTCTCCAGGATGGGGAACCTTCTCTGGGATAGGAAAGCTTCTCCAGCATGGGAAAGCATCTTCAGGATGGGGAACCTTCTCCAGGGTGAGAAAGTTTCTCCAGGATAGGGAAACCTTCTCCGGGATGGGGAAACCTTCTCCAGGATGGGGAAACCTTCTCTGGGATGGGAAAGCTTCTCCAGGGTGGGAAACCTTCTCCGGGATGGAAACCATCCCCAGGATGGGGAACTTTCTCCAGGATGGGGAACCAGGATGGGAAACCTTCTCCAGGATGGAGAACCTTCTCTGAGATGGGGAAACCTTCTCTGAGATGGGGAAACCTTCTCCGGGATGGGAAAGCTTCTCCAGGGTGGGAAACCTTCTCCGGGATGGAAGCCATCTCCAGGATGGGGAATTTTCTCCAGGATGGGGAACCCTCCCCGTGCAGGCACAGTGGGGCTGTGCACTGACACAGGGAGAAGATTTTTGGATGAAGAAACTTCACTGAAAACTGGAGAGAAGATGATTCCCTTTTCCTCCTTGCTCTAGAGATGATCTCAAATCATTTAATCAAACTTTTTTTTCACTTTTATTTCTTTTTTTTTCCACTTTTATTTCATCCTGGTCCTGCCCAGAGGCAGGCTGAGGGGATCAGAGGGGACCAAGCCGTTCCCTCCAGCCCCAGACCCCACACAAACCCCTGCCATCCACCCATGGACCCCACTGGCATCGCTGCTTTTGGCTTCTTCATCCCCAAATTGATGCCTGGTTCAAAGCAGAGCACTGAATTTATCTTGTAATAAATTCTGACTGTTTTTCAAGTCATTCAGTTGTTGTAGAGGGTGAAAAAAGGGACATTTAGGGGGAAAAAAAAAGTAAACTTAGACTAGAGAAAGCTTTAGAGGAGTCACATCTTCATTGAGGGTGAAAAAAGGGAACATTGAAAAAGAAAAGTAAACTTGAAATAGAAAAAGCTTTAGAGGAGTCTTGTCTTCATTGAGGAGAAAAGGAAAATTAAAAAAAAAAGGTAAACCTAAAATAGAAAAAGCTTTAGAGGAGTCTTTGTTGAGGGGTAGCTGGAAAATGTTTTTAAATATTTTTCTGTTTATTCATTCTGCAAAATTGATTTCCCTCATTTGGTTCCATTTTCTTAACAATTCCTCTAGGAAATTCTATTTTATTTTCCCACTGACAGGAGTGACCCTGGGCACCTTCTCTTCCCTTTTCTTTCCATCCCTGTGGAAGCTGGGGGCTCTGCCCTGGGGCTCGGGGGGCTCCTGCCGTGTCTGAGGGACCTGGCACTAAATCCATCGTCCCTGAGCCAGGCTTAGGATAAATTTAGGACTGCTAACTTCCCCCTCAAGCCATCTCCTCGCTGCTGCAGCTCTTGCCTGCAAAAATAGAAGGAAAAGGCAAAAGGAACAGATGCTGGAGGCTGAAAAAATCCCAGGAGCAGAGAAAACGTCACAACGTTCGACAGCCCTGCTGTCAGCAGGGACCCAGCCGGGCGGGAGCTGCTTTCCTCTCCTGGAGAAAGCCTGGAGATGGGATTTGTGTCCTTGGTCCTGAGTATCCTGGGTGGAAACACCGGTACCAGAGCTCCATCCCAGCTTTAGGGGGCAGGGAGCTGACAGGAAAGATGGAGAAGGGCTTGTTACAAGGGCACGGAGTGACGGGACACGGGGAAGGGCTTCACATGGAAAAAGAACAGGTTTAGATGGGATATTGGGAATAAAATTCTGCTCTGAGGGTGAGGAGGCCCTGGCACAGGGTGCCTGGAGAAGCTGTGGCTGCTTGGAAGTGCCCAAGGCCAGGTTGGACGGGGCTTGGAGCAACCTGGGACAGGGGGAGGTGTCCCTGCCCGTGGCAGGGGTGGCACTGGATGCGCTTTAAGGTCCCTTTTAACCCAAACCAGTTTAGGATTCTGTGCAGGACTGAAGCTCAGTGGTGGCACATGCCAGGCATGGCCAGAGCCATTATTTTGGCTCAAATGTGACCCCAGCCTGGCAGCCTTCCCTGCTGTCCTGTTGCTGCTCCCGAGGCTGCTCCCGGGGGGATCCGGGGCCCCCAGGGAGAGGGAACAGAGCCACGGAGCTCTGTGGGGTCAGACCTGGTGCTCTTCAGGCTCAGAACAAAGCTGTGTCTGGAATTGAAGCTGTCAGAGCTGCAGCTCTGCAGCAGACTCAGGCAGAGGCTGTCGGGGAACCTTCCAGGGAACTGTTGTCATCCCAACAAGCCAGGATCTCCCATCCGGCTGTTTCTGCCCACACAGGTGCCTCGGTAGGCCCTGAAATGGGGTCAGCCCGTGGCCAAAATGTGCATTTTTACCCAGATCACATCTCCCAGCAGTTAAAAGCAGCAGATGTTCGTGTCCTTGCGCAAACTCCTACTGGAGTGTGGATACGATTCAACTTTAGGGGATTCTTTTTTTTGCCCTAACACACTCCCTTTCCTCCCCAGGTGTCAGGAGATGTTCTCCTGCTCCCCTGCCTGCTCTGGGGTGTTTCTGTGGTGCCAGGGCAGGAGCAGCCAAACCAGGGGGCTCTTCCCACCCCGCACAGGTTTTTGAGGTGTTTCTCGGAGATCAAAGCTGCCGGTTTGCTCTGAATCAGCCATTTCAGCCCCTGCTTGCCTGGGGCTGTGGCGTTGGTCACTCAGCCACTGTGGGAACTCCCTTTGGGGTCACAGCTCTCCTCCTTTGCCTTTCAGGGCTGTCCTGGCAGACGGGGACTGGTGGGGCCCAAAGGAGACAAAGTGAGTACCCAGAAAAGCAGCGGGGTGTCCGGTACGGGGTGTAGGGTCTGGGGCAAACACCACTGGTGGTTTGGGTTGGTTTGGGGGTTTTTCATCCAGAGGGCAGTGGCAGCTCCTGAAGCTGCAGGGTGGTGGCCCTGTCCAAGGGTTTGGAAGAGGAAGGAACTGGATTTAGTGAGCACTTTAAGCCCAGGCTCAGGAGTCCACCTTGAGTTCTGGGGGAGTTTTGGGCACCACAATATAAAAAAGGACATTGAGTTATCAGAGAGCGTTCAGAGGAGGCCACGAGGATGGGGAAGGGTCTGGAGGGGCCTAATGAGGAGCAGCCAAGGGCACTGGGATTGTTCAGCTGGAGGAGACTGAGGAGAGACCTCGTTGTGGTCTTCAACATCCTCACAATGGACAGAGAAGGGGCAGCTCCGATCTCTGCTCCCTGGGACAGGGACAGCACCCAGGGAACGGCTGGAGCTGGGCCAGGGCAGGCTCAGGCTGGAGAGCAGGGAAAGGTTCTTCCCCCAGAGGGTGCTGGGCACTGCCCAGGCTCCCCAGGGAATGGGCACGGCCCCGAGGCTGCCAGAGCTCCAGGAGCGTTTGGGCAGCGCTGCCAGGGATGCCCAGGGTGGGGCTGTTGGGGGGTCTGTGCAGGGCCAGGGGCTGGGCTGGATGATCCTTGGGGATCCCTTCCAGCTCAGGATATCCTGGGGCTCTGTGGCTGATCTGCCTGGACAAGCTGCTCTCTTTCCTCTGAGCCACTCAACGGCTCTGCAGAGGCAGCAGAGCTGGGAGGTGGAGCAGCTTCAGCTCAGGTCACCTGGAGGAGGGACACTGGCGTGTCCCAAACCCATTTCATGCCCATGAAATCGTCTTGCAGGGACGTTTGTCCTCCAGCCCTGCACCGGTCAGACCCAGGCTTCCCTCCCTGCCCAGACCCTGCCAGGGCTCTGAGTCGGAGCCGGTGTCCAGCCCGTGCTGGGCCCCAAATCCCCGCAGGTTTTAAGGAGCTGCCCTTGTCCCCGCAGGGATACCCCGGAGCCGTGGGGCGGATGGGCCCCCCGGGTGACCCCGGCCCCGCTGGCATCCCCGGTGTCCCCACCATCGTCCTCTGGAGGAACTCCAGGGAGGACTGGCAGTCGTTCACAGTGAGTTCAGCCAAGGGGAACAAGTGCTCCACTCACACCTCCGCAGCAGCTCCCTGCATCCCTCTGCTCTGCGGGGATGGGATGGGATCCATGGGACAGGATCCATGGGATGGGATGGGATCCATGGGACGGGATGCGATGGGATGGGATGGGATCCATGGGACGGGATCCATGGGATGGGATGGGATCCATGGGACGGGATGGGATGGGATGGGATGGGATCCATGGGATGGGATGGGATGGGATGGGATGGGATGGGATGCGATGGGATGCGATGGGATGCGATGGGATGCGAGGAAGGGTTTGCCATGGCTGAGTTTCCTCATTGCTGGGTGGGAGCTGAGGGCAGAGGGGAGGTGCCAAGGAGGGAGTTGCAGCTCGCTGCGGGTGGCTCTGTGGGTGGAATGGGATCAGCCTGTGCCCCGTCCCTCTGTCCCATGACTGACCAGGACACCTTGGCCCCCCGTGGTCCATCCGTCACCCCCTGGGATGGTTCTGCAGGACAGGGCCCAGGGAAGACCCAAGCCATGCACGAGCAGCCCTTCTCCTGCTCTGGTTACAAAGCCCCTCTCCTGGCTCCCACCCTGTCCCAGCTCCCTGCTGTGCCCCAGCCTTGGGCTCACGGGTTTGTGCCCGTCCAGCTCTTGCTGAGACATTTTCTCACCTGATCCACTGGAGCAGGATCTGTGGGGAGGCAGGAATGCCTCAGGCACTGCACAGCTGGAAAACTCCATGGGATGGCTCCAAAACTCACTGAAGAGCCCAGCCAGGCTCATCAAGAATTCCCAACTCCTGACAGCGCAGCCACTGCTGTGATTAAGCTTAAATTTAAAATCCCTGTGGAGCCTGGAGTGACCTGGGCAGGGCAGCAGCTGAAGGCCTTGGGTTTCTGAGTGCCCCAGGCACTTTTCCTGGGGCTGGGAATGCTCTCTGCTCTGCACGGCTCTGTTGTCCAGCTGGTCCCTGCAGCGTGGCACGGTGGCATCGGTGGCTTCAGGGGCAGAGCACTGGGCTGCTGAGAGCTCAGGCTCCACACTCCAGCTCTCCAAGAGCTCCAGTGCCCTTGGGCGGGGTATTTGAGTTCTCCACAGCTCATTCTTTGGTGAAGAGCCGTCACTGCATCCTTGCTCCGGGGGAAATGCCTGGATTTCTGGGGGGAGGATGCAGCGGGAGGATCTCTGTTCTGCCAGCACAGCACACCCGGGGTGGGGATGGTGCTGGAGGAGGAGGATGGTCCTGTTTTGGATCAGAGCTTGGGTTGACCTGCTGGGAGTCCTTGGGCCAGACCTCTGTGGTTTTGGGTTGGATTGGATCAAAGCAGAGGAGATCAGATTCCTGCTGGGAAGCGCAGCAGAGCTGATCATCGGGAGAACTCTTGGTTGGCCTGGAGAACGTCCGTGTTCTGCCATCCTCCTGCTGCTCCAGGGCAGGAGCTGTGCAGCTCCCAGCACCCACAGGATCCATCCCAGGCACACAGTGTGTGCAGGAATGAACAGGGATAGGAGAGGGAGCTGGGTATCTCCATGGCAGGGATCTCCTGCCACCCAGGAGAATCATCAATTCCTGCTCTCAGGCCATGCTTCTGGCACTTTGCTCTGCAGCCACAATTCCCTTTATTTTCCCCCTGCCTGTGCTTGGAAAGAGACCTCAGGCTTTGTTCTCCTGCAGGCAGAGCAGTCACACCTATGGGCCAGGAATTCCTTGGTGTGCCCCCTTTGGAACGCTGGAGGGGGCACATCCTGTCGGTGCTGGTGAAGCCAAAGCTGGAGAGCTGCTGGATCCTGGCCGTGGGCTCTGAGTGCTGACCCTTGTGCCAGCAGGGCTGGCCCTTGTCCCTGAGGCCCTGAGTGCTGTCCCTTATCCCTGAGGCTCTGGGGCTGTCCCTTGTCCCTTAGAGTCTGAGTGCTGGCCATTGTCCCATCAGGACTGTCCCTTGTCCCTGAGGCTCTGGGGCTGTCCCTTGTCCCTTAGAGTCTGAGGCTGTCCATTGTCCCCTGGGCTCTGTGGCTGGCCCTTGTCCCTGAGGCTCTGAGTGCTGGCCCTTGTCCTCTGGGCTCTGGGGCTGGCCCTTGTCCCTGAGGCTCTGAGTGCTGGCCCTTGTCCTCTGGGCTCTGGGGCTGGCCCTTGTCCCTGAGGCTCTGAGTGCTGGCCCTTGTCCTCTGGGCTCTGAGTGCTGTCCCTTGGGGGCTGTCCCTTGTCCCTTAGAGTCTGAGTGATGTCCCTTGTCCCAGCAGGGCTGTCGCTTGTCCCCTGGGCTCTGGGGCTGGCCCTGGTCCCGGCCCTGGTGTCCTGGGCCCTGAGTGCTGTCACTTGGGGGCTGTCCCTTGTCCCTTAGAGTCTGAGTGCTGACCCTTGTCCCCTGGGCTCTGAGTGCTGTCCATTGTCCCAGCAGGGCTGTCCCTTGCCCCCTGGGCTCTGGGGGTGGCCCTGGTCCCGGCCCTGGTCCCCTGGGCTCTGGGGCTGGTCCTTGTCCCCCGGGCTGTGGTGCTGTCCCTGGTGCCCTGGGCTGTGGGGCTGGCCCGGTGCCATGTCCAGGGGAAGGCAGTGTCTGCCAGGGGGCCCTGGGCCACCCCGAAGCCTCGCAGGCCCTTGTGTCCGTGGCCCGGGACCCCGGCGGTGCCGCTGGCGGCAGCAGGAAAGCGCAAAGACCTGGGCCGGGGTTTGCTAATCCCGGCTGAGATAAGGCCGGGTGGGACAGTGGCAGCTCTGGGGACGGGGCTGGCTGTGCCTGCAGCCCCACGGCGCCGCGCTTTGGGGCGGTGCTGCTCCCATGGAGCGGGTCCCTGTGGTTTGGGGGATTTGGGGGATCCTGGGGTCTGCTGTTGGCTCAGCCTGTGGGAATGCAGGCCAGGGAAGCCGCCCCTGAGGCGCAGGGACACTGCAGGTGGATGGGCTGGGAAAACGAGGGATGTGGTGACTGTCCCAGAGCAGCTGCGGCTGCTGTGGTGCTCGGCGGCCTCTCCCGCTCCATCCCGTGGAAAAAACCGTTTGCTGTGGGTGAGAATTAAGGAAAAGCCGCTCCAGGCGGCTGCGATTCCAGCCCCAGCCCCAGCCCCTGCCCTGTGTTTTTGTTCCCGACGTGCTGACAGATGTTGGCTTTGCCAAGAAGTTGTCTCGGTGTGGCTGGAGGGGCAGGAACTGCTGCTGGCTTGTTCTGGGATTGATTCAGCGGGGGGGAAGTCCCAGAATCCTGGGAAGGAGAACTGGAGCTCCCACAGTTATGGGAGAGCTTAACCTGCAGCACCGGAGTCCTTCCCTTGCATCCATCCCAATGCCTGGAAAAGCGGGAGGTCAGGCTGGGAATGGTGCCTGGGAACCTCAGGGGGAAAGAAAACATTGATCCATGGGAAAAGGAACTTTTAGGGACGTGCTGCTACTGCGGGGTCGGCATCTGCCATAGGGGGTGGTTGTAGGGTGACTGCAGAGGGGGGCACAGGTTTGGGGGGGCCATGGGGTGACTGCAGAGGGGGGCACAGGTTTGGGGGGGCCATGGGGTGACTGCAGAGGGTGGCACAGGTTTGGGGTGGCCATGGGGTGACTGCAGAGGGTGGCACATGGTGGGATGGCAGCCGAAGCTCCCCCCAGAGCTGCTGGAAGGGCTCCCTCTGCTCTGCTCCCAGGCTTTTTCCCAGGAGTTTTCCAGGAGCACAGATCCCCATGGCTGCTGCTCCCATCCTCCATCCCCTCCCCTCGTGCTGCTCCCCCTTCCCGGAGCTCCGACTGTTTCCTGCTGGAATTGCAGAGCCAATTAACTGCTCTCCCCTCTCCCTGGCATCTGGCGCTCCGAAATCCGAGGCCGTGTCTCACGTGGGATTTTGTCTTCCCCCTTTTTAAAAGCTTGGATGAAATAATATCCTGTCCCGAGTGAATCGGAGTTCACCGATTCCTGAGACACGGCAAAAGCGTTGGCCATGCTCCAACCTCCCCCTGAAAGGTTTTGGGAGCGGATTTTGAGGGAAATGAGACCTGGCTGGACTGGAGGGACACGGAAATCAATTTGCGATCAGCTTGGAAGGAGCAGGGATGCCATCCATCACTGCTCATTGCTGGGAATGTTCCCATCTGCTGCAAGCTCCGTGTTTATTTCCCTTAAAGAGTTCCTTGGCTTTTCCCCTCTCTCCCCGCTGGAACTGGGGGACAGATCCTTGGAGCAGGGACAGGAGGGGTTTGCCGGTGTCCTCGAGGCTGGAATTGGGGAGCACAGAGTGAATCCTGCCCCTCCAGCTGCCTGGGATTGGGGTGATGGATAAGGAGGGGGATTTCTTAGGTTAATTTTTAAAATTAGGGTTAGGGTTAGGTTTAGGCTTAGGTTTAGGTTTAGGCTTAGGTTTAGCATTAGGTTTAGGTTTAGGTTTAGGCTTAGGGTTAGGGTTAGGCTTAGGGTTAGGGTTAGGCTTAGGCTTAGGTTTAGGGTTAGGGTTAGGGTTAGGGTTAGAGTTAGGGTTTGGAGGGGCTGCCTGGACCACCCTCTGGGCTCACCATGGTAAGGAGGAGGAGGCGGAAGGATGGGGTTTGCCTCCTGTGCTGCTGGTAGCTGTAGATGGATGTTTTATCTCCTGGATATCTCTAAAAACTTGGGAAAAGCCAGCTTGGAGAGGAGGCTGGACCAGAATGTTTTATGGCCTTTTTGATTGTTTGGAAACAGATTGGGATTTGCTGTGGTTGGGATGGGATTAATCCCCCCTGTGCCTTCCAGGTGGGTTTCTCCTCTCTGTGGCCGTCTGGTCTTGGAAAAAATTGTAAATGCATCCAAGATTTGGCTGCTGGGAGCAGCGAGGGGAAAGCCTGAGGGGCTTCTGCTCCTCTGAGTTTTCCAGAGATAGGAGGAGGTTCTCCGCGTGGAGCAAACTGCAGCTGATTTTAGGCCAAAATCTGACGGTCCCCGTGCTCACCACCGCCATGTTTCCGACTTTTCCATATTCCAAACATTTCCGAACACCACAGGAGGTTTTGGGACCTTTTTGCTGGTCTGGAGATACGATGATGGGATTAGCTGTGGTTGGGATGGGATTAATTCACCCGGGGCTTTCCAGGTGGGTTTTCCCCTCTCTGTGGCCATCTGGTCTTGGAAAATATTGGAAATGCACCCAAGATTTGGCTGCTGGGAGCAGCGAGGGGAAAGCCTGCGGGGCATCTGCTCCTCTGGGTTTTCCAGAGGCTGGAGGATTCCCCATCTGGAGCAAACTTCAGGGTCAAACCAGCTGATTTTAGGCCAAAATCTGACGCTCACCACTCTTACTTTTGCATATTCCAAACACTTCTGGTGTCCCAGGGCTGCAGGGCATCCATGGAGGAGCTGAATTTCACCAAATCCCAGGAGAATTGGGTCTGCTTAATCTGCTGGTGAAGTAATTCCTTATTTCCCACGCTATCCTCAGATTATCCTTCGTTCTGTGCCTTGCGTGCCCAGAGCATGGAATAAATAAATGAATTAAACGAGTGGTTCATTGCTGCATCTTCCCAAGACAAGGAGAAAGACTTAAAATCCAGCAAAAAGGGATTTGGGATTATTTTTTTTCACATTTTGCCTTTTTCCCCCCTCATTTTTCTCTCAGCAATCATCATTTTACCAACTGCTGCACGCGGGCTGGCCGGTAAGTGCCGCTTCGGTCGCTTTGGGTTTGGGTCTTTTCCTCATTGGCAGCCAAGTTTTCCCCGCTCCAAGCACTTGATGGGTTTTTCCAATGTTTTTCTTTTGAATCCAGAGAAAACCCGGAGCTCCCGGGCCCCCAGGGCATCCAGGGAAAACAGGAGCACCCGTAAGTACAAAAGCCCTGCTGTCCCCTCGGTGGCCTTGCTGCCCTGGGGACACTTTTAGGGTCGATGTCCCCAAGCACTTGGGCTGTGGCTGGAATTAGGGGCTTTGGGATCAGGTTTCAGAGCAGCCTAATGGATTTCTTGCCGTGCTTCCCACTGAAACCTGGGATGTTTGATATCCAACTCCCAGCCCCTCCGTCTCTGCCAGCTGAACTTCCTTTCCTGGGGCATCAGGTTCTGGCCTTGTTTTTGGAGAAGGAACCACGTGGATCCCTCCCGGAGGCACAAAAACAAGGCAGGGAAGGGCTGGGGCAGGATTTGTGTGGGGCCAGCCCGTGCTGGGGGGTCTCAGCCCCATGCCCACCACCCTGGCATTGCTGGGTGATGCTTCCCCCCCATCTGGCCATGAGGCAAAGGGAAGGAAGGCAAAACTCCCTGTCCTGACGTCGGGAACCAAAGCAGTGGGAAAACGGATCTGCTCCCGACTCCAAACCTGCCCTGGGCACAGACCCCGGCATGGTGGGCAGGGCGAGGGTGCCAGGGATGCGAATTCTCCCACTCTGCCCTTCCCAAGGCCACCTCTGGGCATTGCTGCTTGTCCCCACAGCCTCCCCAGGGCTCGGGGCAGGATTTGGGGACACCTCGGGTGACTGAATCCCCGTTTGTGCACAGGGACCCTGCGGAGCACCAGGAGAGCCGGGGGAGAAAGGCCAGCGGGGGTACACGGTGAGTGAGGGCTGTGGGGACACTTTGGAAGGGTTGAACGCACCCTCAGGGCTGTCCTGGGACCCCCAGGGACCCTGCCCCTCTTGGATCAGCCCCTGGCTGGGACAGGGAGGGTTGTGACAGGGTTGGGGACAGTTTGGGAATGGCGTGCCTGGTTTGGAGGTGGTGGGATCGATGCCCGGGTCCCCTCCCAGGCAGGGGTGGCACAGAGGCTCCTTCCCCTGCTGCTGCTCCTCTTGTCCTGTGCCTGCAGCACCCAAGGGTGGCTCGGTCACAGCTCAGCACAGCCCCTTTGGGTGCTGCACCCCTCCAGGTGATGCCCTCCCAGGCAGCTGTCCCAAAACAGCTGTTCCAGAGTCCTTTTGTCTCATGGGTGCCCTCATGGGATCCCACCCCCGCTGGGACTGCCCAGCTCAGCTCCCTGTGGGGTTCAGGTGCCCTGTGGGTACAAGGAAAGGGGAGCAGTGTCCCACTGTGCCAGCGTGGCTGGAGCTTTGCTCCACACTGCTCTTTAACCTGCCCGGATTCAGGATTTCACTGAGCTCAGGGGTAAAGGAAAAGCTGCCCCGAAGCTTTAGCTGGAGATGGATCCTGAGGCAGATCTGCTCCGACTCCTGCACGTGGGAAAGGACCAGGAACGGCTTCGAGCTGAGGAGCAGAAGGCTCCTAAAGCTGTTCCTCCTTCTCTTGCCTCCTTCAGAATATTTCTCCACCTGGATTAGTGCCTGGAGGTTTGGGTTTCCTGGGAATAAAGGGGTTGTGGGGCATCCCAAATGTTCATTAAGTGGCTGGGATAACCGGAGCTGCAGCTCTGGGATCGTGCTGGGTCCGACACAGGAGGCTTTCACTCGACCTTCTCTCACTGCACCGCTTCTTCCCTGCCCTCCGTGTTGCTTCCTGCTGCACATCCCTGGTTCCAGCTCTTCCAGGGTTTCGGTGGAGAACCTGGAAAGACCCCAGTGCCCAACACTTGCAGCCCCTGGATGCAGGAAGCTTCTCCCCAGCTCCAGGCAGAGCTCAGCGTTCCATTTACTGCTTTCATCTTTGGGATTTTTTTCATTTTCCGTGCTTGCATTTTCCTCCCCAGGGGGAACCCGGGCTCCAGGGCTTGCCAGGACGTGTGGGATACCCCGGCTCTGACGGCTTCCCTGGCTTGGATGGCAAACCTGGCCCATGGGGGCTGCCAGGGGAGCAGGTGAGCCGTGGCCAGGGAATGCTCAGGATCAGGGGGAAGCTGGAGCTCCAAACCCCGGGCAGGAGACAGGGAGCTCCTAAAGCTGTTTCTCCTTCTCTTGGCTCCTTTAGAGTATTTCTCCCCCTGGATTAGTGCCTCAAGGTTTAGGTTTCCCAGGAATAAAAGGGTTGTGGGGCATCCCAGATGTTCATTAAGGGGCTGGGATCACCGGAACTGCAGCTCTGGAACCGTGCTGGGTCCGAGCACGAGGGCTGGGCTGCTGCACCTGGACCTCCTCCTGGAAAACAACTGCAAATCATGGAATGGCTTGGGTTGGAAGGGACCTTAAATCCCATCTCACTCCACCCCATGCCATGGGCAGGGACACCTGCCACGACCCCAGGGTGCTCCGAGCCCTTCAGGGCTCAAAACTTGGAGGGTGACCAAGAAATGAGAGTGCTTACAGAATGCCTGGGCAGTGTTCAATCCAGGCCTCTGCTTCCTTGGTCCCTGCCCTTCTCCAGACCCCTGGCAGCAATCCATGGGGAATACAGGACACACCCCTGGGCTCGGGAGCTTTCTCAGGGGGGTTTAGAGGACAGGGACTGGACGGTGCTGAAAGGTTTGGGGCTCTCAGCAGCTGCTGGGCACTGGGGTTGGACACGGGTGGACACTGGGCAGCCCCTCAGTGCCTGCTCTGCTCCTTCCTCCCTCTTCCCAGGGCCTCCAGGGCTTCCAAGGTGACCGAGGGCTGGCTGGGGACAAGGGAGAAGAGGTGAGTTGGCTCTGGCTTGCACGGCCATGGGCACGATGCCAGCCCCAGCCCCAGCACGTGCTCCTGGTGCCAAACCCTGACACCTTTCCTTACTGGTTTCACTGGGACCACACCAGCACCTGGTGCTGCAGCTCCTCCCCAGGCTCACCCGGGGCTTTGTCAGCCAGGATGGAAAATGTCCATAAAAAGTGAATGCTGGGGGTTTGTCACCCTTGAATTTTTTAAATTTTCTCCCCACTTGGTCTTCTTAAGGCCAGCGTTTTCAGAGCTGCCCAGAAGATTTTTGGGCTCCTCCAAGACCTGATCATCCTGGGGGGGTTGAGACCTGATTTCGTCTTTTAGAAGCAGCAGTCCCACGTGGGTTATAATTTATCTTTTCTGGGCCACACTTTGTCCCCTCCTGCCTGTGTCACTGCTGTGGGTGACAAAAGGAGCTGCAGGGAGGTGACCCCGTGCTGGGGAGCAGCAGCCTCTGGGGTTAGCACAACCTCGAGGGTCCCCATCCTCCTGTCCCACCCTGACTGTGTCCCCTGAGGCCCAGCAGCCACGCTCTAGCTCCTCGTGGTCCATCCTTGCTCCCACTTCATCCTCGCTGTTCCATTTCAGGGGTTCTTGGGAGACCCTGGCCCAGCTGGGGACAAAGGAGAGAAGGGAGTGAAGGTGAGGGTGCCTGTCCCTGTCCCTCACGGCCCTGCCAGGGTGGGCGGGGGTCCCTCCTGCCCTGCCCCAGCCCCAGGTGCTGCTCTCCTCCCTCACCCAGGCTGCTCTTGGCTTTTCCAGGGGGTGAAGGGTGAGAATGGGCTGCCGGGTCCTGCCGGCCTCCAGGTGAGTTCCCTGGGGAGCTGGGGGTGTCTCGCACCCTTCCTGCCATCCCCGGTCCCTCTCTGCCACGTCCCCAAGCTCCAGCCCATCTTCTCCTGGCTTTGGCAAAGCCCTCGCGGTCTCTGTGCCGTGCCCGCCCCTCCTGTGAGGGAGGGCACAAGGGCAGTGCCGCCTCAGGGTGCCGACACCTCATTCCCGGCTTCTTTTCCAGGGAATGGCGGGGCCGAAGGGTGTCCTGGGCTTCCAGGGCCCTGCAGGGCCCGAGGTGAGCGGTTTTAGGGTCGCCTGCCCTCCCTGGAGGGGTGCAGGAGCCGGGGATTCCCACTGGGAAGAGGGGTCTGGGCAGGGATTTGCATCCGGGCGCGTTGGGGCCTCGCCTCCAGCATTTCCCACGGGGACTTTTCCATCCCTGTTCTGGCTGGGAATGAGGAGAGATGAGGAGAAATGAGGAGAAATGAAGAGAAATGAAGAGAAATGAGCTTTTCCAGAGCACTTTGGGATTTATTTCAGGTGGCCACCTCCAGCTGAGATGAATCCCAGGCTGACAGCCCCTGGTTTTTCCAGCTCTCAGCACACGGAGAGCTCGGTGCTCCCACGTCACTGGGGGACATCCTGTCCAGGAAAGGGTTGGAAAAGGATTTAAGAGGAAAATCAAGGTGGTTTGGTGGTGAATGGATGCGTTTTCCAATGTAAAAGGAGTCAGGGAGCTGGGCGTGGGCAGTAGCTGTGTGAGGGGGCATCAAGCAGCTGATGTGAAGGAATGTGGGAAATGATGTGAAGAAAAGGGGGGATTTGGGATTAATGAGGAAATAAAAGCAAAAAACGGCATTTTTCTCTCTCCTGCTGCAGGGAGAAGGAGGCTCAGTGGGTCCCCCGGGCCCTGCTGGTCCCACGGTGAGTCCCAGGGCTTTGGTGCAGATGGAATTTCAGGCACTGGAGCTGCTGCTGCCCAGGGCGGCCCCTCGTCCTTCCCATTCATCCCTTGTTCCGATTTAGGGCTAAAAACGCTGCGTTTGGTTAAAATCACCCCTGGTAGCAGGGGGAGGAATTGCAAAGGGACCCGTGGTGTTAAACCTCACCAGTAAAGCCCCCCAGCATCCCCAGTAGCCTGGGATGTGCCCAGGGGTCCCCATCCCACCTCCCCTGGGGGGGGTGTAGGGCTGAGCCCGGTCTTGCCTTGCAGGGAGAGCCCGGCCAGCCGGGATCTGTGGGGTGCCGAGGCATCAATGGCTCTCAGGTGGGTCTGCCCCGGTCCCCATCCTTTGGTATTTGGGATTTTCCTGTCGGGTCTGCCCCCGTCCCCATCTTGTGTTATTTGGGATTTTCTGGTTGGGTCTGCCCCCGTCCCCATCCTTTGGTATTTGGGATTTTCTGGTCGGGTCTGCTTCCATCCCCATCTTGTGTTATTTGGGATTTTCCAGTTGGGTCTGCCCCCGTCCCCATCTTGTGTTATTTGGGATTTTCCTGTCAGGTCTGCCCCAGTCCCCATCCTTTGGTGTTTGGGATTTTCTGGTCGGGTCTGCCCCAGTCCCCATCCTTTGGTATTTGGGATTTCCTGTCAGGTCTGCCCCAGTCCCCATCCTTTGGTATTTGGGATTTTCTGGTCGGGTCTGCCCCCGTCCCCATCCTTTGGTATTAGGGATTTTCTGGTTGGGTCTGCCCCCGTCCCCATCCTTTGGTATTTGGGATTTTCTGGTTGGGTCTGCCCCCGTCCCCATCCTTTGGTATTTGGGATTTTCCTGTCGCTGCGCTCACCCCGCCCCTTCCCTGCTCTCTCCACAGGGGGAAACGGGCCCTGCTGGGATGCCCGGCCCCCGCGGCCCCAAGGTGGGTGATCCTCACAGGGATGGGGTGTCCTGGGATGGGAGGGTGTCCCGAGGCTCACCTAGCCTGGAGTGGTCTCCCCCAGCTGGGATGCGATCCCGACCCACCCCAAAAGCTGCAAGAGGCTGGGGCAGGGGTGGGAATGATCCCGACCCACCCCAAAAGCTGCAAGAGGCTGGGGCAGGGGTGGGAGTCCTTTCTGTACCCCTCAGTGTGCCATACAGCTGGGAACTCTGGAGCTCCTCAGCGGCTGGGAATTCCGGGAGAGGTTTTGCCCTGCCGGGATTTGATCCTAATGGCAGCTCCGTGTCCCCCCCTCCGCAGGGACCCCAGGGCTTGCAGGGCAGGCGTGGCCCCCCCGGCCCCAGGGGCTCTCAGGTGAGTGGGGGCTGTCCTGGGGTGGGTGCATCCCCCAGTTCTCTCCCAGGAGCCGCTGGGATTCGTCCCCCTCATGCTTTGGAAGCGGACACGGAATCCTCGAGCTTGGGGCTCCTCGTG